>LPNX010887433.1:224509-259043 GCA_001517045.1 Pseudotsuga menziesii | reverse complement strand
AAATAGCAAAGGATTAGATCTTACCAATTTGAGGTGTCCGTCCTTGTCCCGGAGTTCGCTGATCTAGGGTTTGTCGCAGAAACCCTAATTTTCAAAACTTGGAATCTTTCATATCTGATTGGAAAAACAGATAGATCTCTTCAAATGGAGCTGTCCAATGTACTCCTTTTCTGAAAACAGTGGAGGGAAGCTCCCGGAACAGGAAGCCCTAATTTTCTGATTTCTTTTGCAGAAATGCCTGTTACTGTTTCTATTATATATCTGAAATTCCTGCTCCTATATGTCTAAAATTTCACACTGAGGTAACCTCACATGTCCCTGATCCAACAACATAGGTTTCATCAGAATTTGTTCCACCATTTGGGATTTATGATCCTTTTCCCAAGGTGACCTGTTACAGGACTGTTCAGAACAACGACGTTGTACGGCAAGCGACATGTCACTGGTTCATCTTCTAAGTCTGATATTCATACCAAAGAAATTAAATTCCGTTCCCTTTCTAGAACATCTTCAGGAATTTCATTTAGACCTCTGTAGCCCAAGATATTGCAGATCTCCCCAGGTGTCTTGTTTATGGATGATTTCTGCAAGAGGATGGAGCCCTAACTTGGAGAGATCAGATATCCCAGAATATAGCGAATATGAGGCTTATTTTTGGATACAGTGTTCATCAGGATTTTATCTTCGGCCCCAAAAATTTTCAGCTTCTGAAACTTCGTCAATCTCAGAATATAGCGACTGTACCAAAACTTAGCAGTTTTAGTATTTAGGGTTTCTCCTAGCTCAGGGTCAAACTAGGGTTTGACTTTCTTGGAGTTTCACCCAACCAAATTTCTTGATCCAGGTCTCTAAACTTCGGTTTTTATGAGGAGAAAAATCCTATGCTGGTCTCACTCAAAAATTCCTCTTCTGAAGAAATCCCTAATTTCCACATCGAAACTGAAAATGCTTGAAATTGAGTTCTGCATCGACAAAAAAATGCACCCTTCAATGGAGAGTCATCCTAGCATACTTTTGCTGAAAATATGTGGAGGAAGATCCACAAACTAGGAATCCCTAGTTCTTGTAGCTGCACAATGTATTCTTCTCAGGTTAGCTTTGATTCCATGTTAGTTTTTCAACATTTAAGCTAGCATTATGTTAAGATATTTTCACTGAGAGAATAACAAGCACAACAATAACAAAAGCACATCACATGAGACAAGAGACACAAAGAGTTTTGATCGGGGAAACCATAAATGGAGAAAACCCCACAACTTTCTCTAAGATAGTATCACCACAAGATGTGAAACCCAAAACAGTAAGATGACCTCCCAACACAACAACAGCCTTCTGTCTTCTGTCAAGCCAAAGTATTTCCTTCTCCAAAGGTGCGCCACACTTGAGAGAGCAAGTGATGTAATTCACAAGTGATAAATAGAGATACTCTCACTCTCTATTTATATTCATCCGTTCACTTGAATTACACTTTCACATGTAGGCTCGACCTAATACTACTTACTCGAGCCTACACCTTAATTACATTATTAATCCCCCCGATCGGAACATTGGGGCATGACCACATGACTCAAATACATAATAGAAACGTCCCAGAATAAACGTCGGGTTACAATATATGAAATACATAGAAGAATACATTCCGAAGTTACATATACATCAACATCATCATGCCTAGACACCTCTTCGAATCTTTGTTTGTTATTTATTGTTTTAATGAAATAATCAATTATAACTTCTTCTAAACATTGCATCTCTCCAATAGTAAGATGTGTCTCTTCAAAACTTTGTCTCAATTCTTTTTATTAAATTTCTGTTTATTTTTCTAAATACATTCCTATAACTTCTTATTTAATAAACTCTGTTTATTATTTTTCACTAACTTTGTAGGTCCATATTTTGCATATATGACCATCATAATGCAAACTGAAAGTATGGTTGGATAGCCACCTTAAAAAGGATCAGATCCATGTCACCTTTTGAACTTTTTATACACAAGCATTATCTAGAGATCATTTGAAAATAGGATTCCAAACTGTTTAATTTAACACTTGGACAAAATTGTTTTCAACTTGTAAAAACGATTTTTCTTCTACTATGGCAGATTGATTTCTCCCTCACGTGATCGCCATAAGGAAACCTACAAGCATGGATAGAAGTCCATTTCAACAATTAACAAGACCATATCACAAGATAAATTTGTTGACACACACACTCAAACTCTTGTTTTTAACACTTGATCAATTTTCTTTTGTTCTCATTATGCAAAATATTGTTTTTCCTATTTTTGGCAGATTGATATTTTGCATATGAGACCATCATAAGACAAGCTAAAGGTATGGCTAGATATTTAGTTCACCAAGGAACATGACTATGCTACCTGATGAATTTTATCATCAAAATAACCCCTCCTTGCGGGCATTTCAAAATGCCTTTTCAATTTCCTGAATCTAACACAAGCAATTTTCTTGTGTTCTTAAAATGCAAAATAATATTTTTCTTACTTTTGGTAGATTTATATCTTTGTCATAAAACACTCCACAGGATAACTAAGACCATGGTTAGATGAACCCATCAACAAGCTATATCCTAACACTTTCATATTATTTTTTTACTATTTTTTTCATCATCCTATGAGATAGGGTAGGCATTTCCCTGAGGACACTAAGGCCATTTTGCCAGTACTGGAATAGTGCAAAACAACCTGAAACTCTATTTTGGTAGACCATTATCTTTGTCATCAAACTTCTTTTTTGAGAACTGATACCATGGTGAGATAGCGTCTTCAACAAGTTGTAGGATGATAGCTTCAGATAATTTTTATCATACACCTATAAGGTACGACGAGCATTTTCCCAAGGCCACATGAGCCATTGTTTCCAACACTTGGACAATTTTCTTAGTTTGGTCCAATATGCCTAAAACATTGTTTTGGAAGGTTCATAACTTCTTCCTCATCTAATTCCAAGGCAATCTGAAGACATGATCAGGTAGGGTAAATATCAATATACAAGACCCCCATATGGTGTGGGAATTTTCTTCAACACATAATTTGTGGTGGGTATTTGCTTAAGGCTACGTGAGCCAGTTTTCCAACACTTAGTCATTTTCAGGACTTTCTCAAAAATTTATTCTAAAACCTCATTTTGGCAGATTCAAATTTTTCTTCAGACATGCTTAAGGAGAAATAATACCATGGTTAGGTAGAGAAACCAACACACTACAAGACCCCCATGTGATGTGGGCATTTACTCTAACCTATAATTTAGGGCAAGCATATTTCTGAGGCTACTTAGCCATGTCATCATGCTTAGACACCTCTTCTAATCTCTATTTGTTATTTATTGTTTTAATGTAATAATCAATTAAAACTTCTTCTAAACATTGCATCTCTCCAATAGTAAGATGTGTCTCTTCAAAACTCTGTCTCAATTGTTTTTATTAAATTTTTGTTTATTTTTCTAAATACATTCCTTTAGCTTCTTATTTAATAAACTTTGTTTATTATTTTTCTCTAACTCTGCAGGTCCATCTTTTACATATATGACCATCATAATGGAAATTGAAAGTATGGCTGGATAGCCACCTCAACAAGGATCAGATCCATGCCACCTTTTGAACTTTTTTATACACAAGCATTATCAGGAGATCATTTGAAAATAGTCTTTGAAACCGTTTAATTTAACACTTGGACAAAATTACTTTTAACTTGTAAAAACATTTTTTCTTCTACTATGGCAGATTGATTTCTCCCTCATGTCATCACCATAAGGAAACCTACAAGCATGGCTAGATAGCCATCTCAACAATGAAGAAAACCATATCACAAGATAAATCTATTGACACACACACTCAAACTCCTATTTTTAACACTTGGTCAATTTTCTTTTGTTCTCATTATGCAAAATATTATTTTTCCTATTTTTGGCAGATTGATGTTTTGCATATGAGACCATCATAAGACAACCTGAAGGTGTGGCTGGATATTTAGTTCACCAAGCAACATGAATATGCTACCTGATGAATTTTATCATCAAAATAACCCCTCCTTGCGGGAATTTCAAAATTCCTTTTCAATTTCCCGAATCTAACATGTAACCAATTTTCTTGTGTTCGTAAAATGCAAATAATATTTTTCTTACTTTTGGAAGATTTATATCTTTGTCATAAAACACTCCATAGGATAACTGAGACCATGGTTAGATGAACCCATCAACAAGCTATAGCCTAACACTTTCATATTATTTTTTTCATTATCCTATGAGATAGGGCAGGCATTTCCCTCACGACACTGAGGCAGTTTTGCCAGTACTGGAATAGTGCAAAAAAGCTTGAAACTCTATTTTGGCAGACCATTATCTTTGTCATCAAACATATACGTTGAGAACTAAGACCATGGTGAGATAGCTTCTTCAACAAGATCTAGGATGATAGCTTCAAATAATCTTTATCATACACCTATAAGATATGGTAGGAATTTTCCCAAGGACACATGAGCCATTGTTTCCAACACTTGGACATTTTCTTAGTCTGGTCCAATATGCCTAAAACATTATTTTGGCAGGTTCATAACTTCTTCCTGAACTACTTCCAAGACAGTCTGAAGACATGATCGGGTAGGGCAAATATCAATCTACAAGACCCCCATATGGTGGAGGAATTTTCTGCAACACACAATTTGTGGCAGTCATTTTCTTAACGTTACATGAGCCAGTTTTCCAACACTTCTCATTTTCATGACTTTCTCCAAAATTTATTCTAAAACCTCATTTTGGTAGATTCAATTTTTTCTTCAAACATGCTTAAGGAGAAATAATACCATGGTTAGGTATACAAACCAACACACTACAAGACCCCTATGTTATGTGGGTATTTACTCTAACCGATAATTAAAGGAGGGCATCTTTCTGAGGCTACTTAGCCATGTCATCATGCTTAGACACCTCTTCGAATCTATGTTTGTTATTTATTGTTTTAATGAAATAATCAATTAAAACTTCTTCTAAACATTGCATCTCTCCAATAGTAAGATGTGTCTCTTCAAAACTCTGTCCCAATTCTTTTTATTAAATTTCTGTTTATTTTTCTAAATACATTCCTGTAGCTTCTTATTTAATAGACTTTGTTTATTATTTTTCATTAACTTTGTAGGTCCATCTTTTGCATATATGAGCATCATAATGAAAACTGAAAGTATGGCTGGATAGACACCTCAACAAGGATCAGATGCATGTCACCTTTTGAAATTTTTGATACACACACATTATCTGGAGATGATTTGAAAATAGGCTTCGAAACTATTTAATTTAAAACTTGGACAAAATTGTTTTTAACTTGTAAAAACAATTTTTCTTCTACTATGGCAGATTGATTTCTCCCTCATGTGATCACCATAAGGAAACCTACAAGCATGGCTAGATAGAAATTTCAACAATTAAGAGGACCATATCACAAGATAAATCTATTGACACACACACTCAAACTCCTATTTTGAACACTTGGTCAATTTTCTTTTCTTCTCATCATGCAAAATATTATTTTTCCTATTTTTGGTGGATTGATATTTTGCATATGAGGCCATCGTAAGACAGGCTGAAGGCATGGTTGGATATTCAATTCATCAAGTAACATGACTATGCTACCTGATGAATTTTATCATCAAAATAACCCCTCCTTGTGGGCATTTCAAAATGCCTTTTAAATTTCCTGAATCTGTGTTCTTAAAATGCAAAATAATATTTTTCTTACTTTTGGCAGATTTATATCTTTGTCATAAAACAGTACATATGATACCTAAGACCATGGTTATATGAACCCATCAACAAGATATATCCTAAAACTTTCATATTGTTTTTTTTCATCATCCTATGAGATAGGGCAGGCATTTCCTTGAGGACATTGAGGAAGTTTTTCCAGTACTGGAATAGTGCAAAACAACCTGAAACTCTGTTTTGGTAGACCATTATCTTTGTCATCAAACATATTCTTTGAGAACTGATACCATGGTGAGATAGCCTCTTCAACAATATATAGGATGATAGCTTCAGACAATTTTAATCATACACCTATAAGGTACGGCAGGAATTTTCCCAAGGCCACATGATCCATTGTTTCCAACACTTGGACAATTTTCTTAGTCTGGTCCAATATGCCTAAAACATTGTTTTGGCAGGTTCATAACTTCTTCCTCAGGTACTTCCAAGACAATATCAAGACATGATCAAGTAGGAAAAATATCAATCTACAAGACCCCCATATGGTGCGGGCATTTTCTTCAACACACAATTTCTGGAGGGCATTTTCTTAAGGCTATGTGAGCTAGTTTTCCAACACAGTTATTTTCAGTACTTTCTCCAAAATTTATTCTAAAACCTCATTTTGGTAGATTCAACTTTTTCTTCAGACATGCTTAAGGAGAAATAATACCATGGTTAGGTAGACAAACCAACACATTACAAGACCCCCATGTGCTGCGGGCATTTACTCTAACCCATAATTTAGGGTGGGCATCTTTCTGAGGCTATTTAGCCATGTCATCATGCTTAGACACCTCTTCAAATTTATGTTTGTTATTTATTATTTTAATGAAATAATCAATTCAAACTTCTTGTAAACATTGCATCTCTCCAATAGTAAGATGTGTGTCTTCAAAACTCAGTGTCAATTCTTTTTATTAAATTTCTGTTTATTTTTCTAAATACATTCCTATAGCTTCTTATTTAATAAACTCGGTTTATTATTTTTCACTAACTTTGCAGGTCCATATTTTGCATATATGACCATCATAATGCAAAGTGAAAGTATGCCTTGATGTCCACCTCAACAAGGATCAGATCCATGTCACCTTTTGAACTTTTTGATACACACGGATTATCTGGAGATCATTTGAAAATAGGATTCCAAACTAAGTTAATTTAACACTTGGACAAAATTGTTTTTAACTTGCAAAAACAATTTTTCTTCTATTATGGAAGATTGATTTCTCCCTCATGTGATCACCATAAGGAAACCTACAAGCATGGCTATATATCCATTTCAACAATGAAGAAGACCATATCACAAGATAAATCTATCGACGCACACACTCAAACTCCTATTTTTAACACATGGTCAATTTTCTTTTGTTCTCATTATGCAAAATATTATTTTTCCTATTTTGGCAGATTGATATTTTGCATATGAGACCATGATAAGACAACCTGAAGGTATGGCTGGGTATTAAGTTCACCAAGGAACGTGAATATTCTACCTGATGAATTTTATCATCAAAATAACCCCTCATTTTGGGAATTTCAAATGCCTTTTCAATTTCCTGAATCTAACACTCAACCAATTTTCTTGTGTTCTTAAAATCCAAAATAATATTTTTCTTACTTTTGGAAGATTTATATCTTTGTCATAAAACATTCCATGGGATAACTGAGACAATGGTTAGATGCACCCATCAAGAAGATATATCCTAACACTTTCATATTATTTTTTGCATCGTCCTATGAGATAGGGCAGGCATTTCCCCGAGGACACTGAGTCAGTTTTGATAGTACTGGAATAGTAAAAAATAACCTGAAACTTTGTTTTGGCAGACCATATCTTTGTCATCAAACATATTCTTTGAGAACTGAGACCATGGTGAGATATCCTATTCAACAAGCTGTAGGATGATATCTTCAAATAATTTTTATCATACACCTATAAGGTACGACAAGTATTTTCCCAAGTCCAGATGAGGAAGTTTTTCCAACACTGACAATTTTCTTAGTCTGGTCCAATCTGCCTAAAACATTGTTTTGGCAGGTTCATAAATTCCTCCTCAGCTACTTATTTGGTATTGGGTTTGCAACTAGGATCCAAGGTGCATAAGAATCAATTTCCCTTGGTTGAGCTCCTAGTTAATTGCATCAACATATCATAGGAACTTGTTTATTTGTACTTTGTATGAATTCCCTGAATGTAATTCATCATTCAGCAATTCAGGTACTCCTTGCATCAGACCATTATCTTTGTCATCAAACATATACGTTGATAACTGAGACCATGGTGAGATAGCCTCTTCAACAAGATGTAGGATGATAGATTTAGATAATGTTTATCATACACCTATCAGATATGGAGGGAATTTTCCCAAGGCAACATGAGCCATTGTTTCCAACACTTGGACAATTTTCTTAGTCTGGTCCAATATGCCTAAAACATTATTTTGGCAGGTTCATAACTTCTTCCTCAACTACTTCCAAGACAGTATGAAGACATGATCAGGTAGGACAAATATCAATCTACAAGACCCCCATATGGTGCAGGAATTTTCTGCAACACACAATTTGTGGTAGGCATTTTCTTAATGCTACGTGAGCCAGTTTTCCAACACTTCTCATTTTCATGACTTTCTCCAAAATTTATTCTAAAACCTCATTTTGGTAGATTCAACTTTTTCTTCAAACATGATTAAGGAGAAATAATACCATGGTTAGGTAGACAAACCAACACACTACAAGACCCCCATGTTATGCGGGCATTTACTCTAACCCATAATTTAGGGTGGGCATCTTTCTGAGGCTACTTAGCCATATCATCATACTTAGACACCTCTTCAAATCTCTATTTGTTATTTAGTGTTTTAATGAAATTATCAATTAAAACTTCTTCTAAACATTGCATCTCTCCACTAGTAAGATGTGTTTCTTCAAAACTCTGTCCCAATTCTTTTTATTAAATTTCTGTTTATTTTTGTAAATACATTTCTGTAGCTTCTTATTTAATAAACTCTGTTTATTATTTTTCATTAACTTTGTAGGTCCATCTTTTGCATATATGAGCATCATAATGAAAACTGAAAGTATGGCTAGATAGACACCTCAACAAGGATCGGATCCATGTCACCTTTTGAACTTTTTGATACACACACATTATCTAGAGATGATTTTAAAATAGGCTTCGAAACTGTTTAATTTAACACTTGGACAAAATTGTTTTTAACTTGTAAACTTCTACTATGGCAGATTGATTTCTCCCTCATGTGATCACCATAAGGAAACCTACAAGCATGGCTATATAGAAATTTCAACAATTAAGAGGACCATATCACAAGATAAATATGTTGACACACACACTCAAAATCCTATTTTTAACACTTGGTCAATTTTCTTTTGCTCTCATTATGCAAAATATTATTTTTCCTATTTTTGGTTGATTGATATTTTGCATATGAGACCATCGTAAGACCAGATGAAGGCATGGCTAGATATTCAATTCACCAAGTAACATGACTATGCTACCTGATGAATTTTATCATCAAAATAACCCCTCCTTACGGGCATTTCAAAATTCCTTTTCAATTTCCTGAATCTGTGTTATTAAAATGCAAAATAATATTTTTCTTACTTTTGGCAGATTTATATCTTTGTCATAAAACAGTTCATACGATACCTAATACCATGGTTAGATGAACCCATCAACAAGATATAGCCTAACACTTTCATATTATTTTTTTTCATCATCCTATGAGATAGGGTAGGCATTTCCCTTAGGACACTGAGGCAGTTTTGCCAGTACTGGAATAGTGCAAAACAACCTGAAACTCTGTTTTGGTAGACCATTATCTTTGTCATCAAACATCTTCTTTAAGAACTAAGACCATGGTGAGATAGCCTCTTCAACAAGCTATAGGATGATAGCTTCAGATAATTTTTATCATACACCTATAAGGTACGGCGGCAATTTTCCCAAGGCCACATGAGCCATTGTTTCCAACACTTGGACAATTTTCTTAGTCTGGTCCAATATGCCTAAAACATTGTTTTGGCAGGTTCATAACTTCTTCCTCAGCTACTTCCAAGATAGTATGAAGACATGATCAAGTAGGAAAAATATCAATCTACAAGACCCCCATATGGTGCAGGCATTTTCTTCAACACACAATTTTTGGCGAGCATTTTCTTAAGGTTATGTGAGCCAGTTTTCCAACACAGTTATTTTCAGGACTTTCTCAAAAATTTATTCTAAGACCTCATTTTGGTAGATTCAACTTTTTGTTCAGACATGCTTAAGGAGAAACAATACCATGGTTAGGTAGACAAACCAATACACTACAAGACCCCCATGTGCTGTGGGCATTTACTCTAACCCATAATTTAGGGTGGGCATCTTTCTGAGGCTACTTAGCCATGTCATCATGCTTAGACACCTCTTCAAATGTATGTTTGTTATTTATTATTTTAATGAAATAATCAATTAAAACTTCTTGTAAACATTGCATCTCTCCAATAGTAAGATGTGTCTCTTCAAAACTCGGTGTCAATTCTTTTTATTAAATTTCTGTTTATTTTTCTAAATACATTCCTGTAGCTTCTTATTTAATTAACTCGGTTTATTATTTTTCACTAACTTTGCAGGTCCATCTTTTGCATATATGACCATCATAATGCAAAGTGAAAGTATGGCTGGATAGCCACCTCAACAAGGATCAGATCCATGTCACCTTTTGAACTTTTTGATACACATGCATTATCTGGAGATCATTTGAAAACAGGCTTCCAAAACTGTTTAATTTAACACTTGGACAAAATTGTTTTTAACTTGTAAAAACAATTTTTCTTCTACTATGGAAGATTGATTTCTCCCTCATGTGATCACCATAAGGAAACCTACAGGCATGGCTAGATAGCCATTTAAATAATGAAGAAGACCATATCACAAGATAAATCTATTGACACACACACTCAAACTCCTGTTTTTAACACTTGGTCAATTTTCTTTTGTTCTCATTATGCAAAATATTATTTTTCCTATTTTGGTAGATTGATATTTTTCATATGAGACCATCATAAGACAACCTGAAGGTATGGATGGGTATTAAGTTCACCAAGGAACATGAATATGCTACCTGATAAATTTTATCATCAAAATAACCCCTCCTTGCGAGCATTTCAAAATGCCTTTTCAATTTCCTGAATCTAACACTTACCAATTTTCTTGTGTTCTTAAAAAGCAAAATAATATTTTTCTTACTTTTGGCAGATTTATATCTTTGTCATAAAACATTCCACGGGATAACTAAGACAATGGTTAGATGCACCTATCAAGAATATATATCCTAACACTTTCATATTATTTTTTGCATCATCCTATGAGATAGGGCGGACATTTCCCTAAGGACACTGAGTCAGTTTTGCCAGTACTGGAATAGTGCAAAACAACCTGAAAATTTGTTTTGGTGGACCTTATCTTTGTCATCAAACATATTCTTTGAGAACTGAGGCCATGGTGAGATAGCCTATTCAACAAGCTGTAGTATGATATCTTCAAATAATTTTTATCATACACCTATAAGGTACGGCAGGTATTTTCCCAAGGCCACATGAGGAAGTTTTTCCAACACTATTACAATTTTTTTAGTCTGGTCCAATCTGCCTAAAACATTGTTTTGGTAGGTTCATAAATTCCTCCTTAGCTACTTATTTGGTATTGGATTTGCAACTAGGATCCAAGGTGCATAAGAATCAATTTCCCTTGGCTGACCTCCTAGTTAATTGCAACAACACATCATAGGAACTTGTTTATTTGTTCTTTGTATGAATTCCCTGACTGTAATTCATCATTCACCAATTCAGGTACTCCTTGCATCAGACCATTATCTTTGTCATCAAACATATACGTTGATAACTGAGACCATGGTGAGATAGCCTTTTCAACAAGATGTAGGATGATAGCTTCAGATAATGTTTATCATACACCTATCAGATATGGAGGGAATTTTCCCAAGGCAACATGAGCCATTGTTTCCAACACTTGGACAATTTTCTTAGTCTGGTCCAATATGCCTAAAACATTATTTTGGCAGGTTCATAACTTCTTCCTCAACTACTTCCAAGACAGTATGAAGACATGATCAGGTAGGACAAATATCAATCTACAAGACCCCCATATGGTGCAGGAATTTTCTGCAACACACAATTTGTGGTAGGCATTTTCTTAATGCTACGTGAGCCAGTTTTCCAACACTTCTCATTTTCATGACTTTCTCCAAAATTTATTCTAAAACCTCATTTTGGCAGATTCAACTTTTTCTTCAAACATGCTTAAGGAGAAATAATACCATGGTTAGGTAGACAAACCAACACACTACAAGACCCCCATGTTATGCGGGCATTTACTCTAACCCATAGTTTAGGGTGGGCATCTTTCTGAGGCTACTTAGCCATATCATCATACTTAGACACCTCTTCAAATCTCTATTTGTTATTTAGTGTTTTAATGAAATTATCAATTAAAACTTCTTCTAAACATTGCATCTCTCCACTAGTAAGATGTGTTTCTTCAAAACTCTGTCCCAATTCTTTTTATTAAATTTCTGTTTATTTTTGTAAATACATTTCTGTAGCTTCTTATTTAATAAACTCTGTTTATTATTTTTCATTAACTTTGTAGGTCCATCTTTTGCATATATGAGCATCATAATGAAAACTGAAAGTATGGCTAGATAGACACCTCAACAAGGATCGGATCCATGTCACCTTTTGAAATTTTTGATACACACACATTATCTAGAGATGATTTTAAAATAGGCTTCGAAACTGTTTAATTTAACACTTGGACAAAATTGTTTTTAACTTGTAAACTTCTACTATGGCAGATTGATTTCTCCCTCATGTGATCACCATAAGGAAACCTACAAGCATGGCTATATAGAAATTTCAACAATTAAGAGGACCATATCACAAGATAAATATGTTGACACACACACTCAAAATCCTATTTTTAACACTTGGTCAATTTTCTTTTGCTCTCATTATGCAAAATATTATTTTTCCTATTTTTGGCGGATTGATATTTTGCATATGAGACCATCGTAAGAAAAGATGAAGGCATGGCTAGATATTCAATTCACCAAGTAACATGACTATGCTACCTGATGAATTTTATCATCAAAATAACCCCTCCTTCCGGGCATTTCAAAATGCCTTTTCAATTTCTTGAATCTGTGTTATTAAAATGCAAAATAATATTTTCCTTACTTTTGGCAGATTTATATCTTTGTCATAAAACAGTTCATACGATACCTAAGACCATGGTTAGATGAACCCATCAACAAGATATAGCCTAACACTTTCATATTATTTTTTTTCATCATCCTATGAGATAGGGTAGGCATTTCCCTTAGGACACTGAGGCAGTTTTGCCAGTACTGGAATAGTGCAAAACAACCTGAAACTCTGTTTTGGTAGACCATTATCTTTGTCATCAAACATATTCTTTGATAACTAAGACCATGGTGAGATAGCCTCTTCAACAAGCTATAGGATGATAGCTTCAGATAATTTTTATCATACACCTATAAGGTACGGCGGGAATTTTACCAAGGCCACATGAGCCATTGTTTCCAACACTTGGACAATTTTCTTAGTCTGGTCCAATATGCCTAAAACATTGTTTTGGCAGATTCATAACTTCTTCCTCAGCTACTTCCAAGATAGTATGAAGAGATGATCAAGTAGGAAAAATATCAATCTACAAGACCCCCATATGGTGCAGGCATTTTCTTCAACACACAATTTTTGGCGAGCATTTTCTTAAGGCTATGTGAGCCAGTTTTCCAACACAGTTATTTTCAGGACTTTCTCCAAAATTTATTCTAAGACCTCATTTTGGTAGATTCAACTTTTTGTTCAGACATGCTTAAGGAGAAATAATACCATGGTTAGGTAGACAAACCAACACACTACAAGACCCCCATGTGCTGTGGGCATTTACTCTAACCCATAATTTAGGGTGGGCATCTTTCTGAGGCTACTTAGCCATGTCATCATGCTTAGACACCTCTTCAAATTTATGTTTGTTATTTATTATTTTAATGAAATAATCAATTAAAACTTCTTGTAAACATTGCATCTCTCCAATAGTAAGATGTGTCTCTTCAAAACTCAGTGTCAATTCTTTTTATTAAATTTTTGTTTATTTTTCTAAATACATTCTTGTAGCTTCTTATTTAATAAACTCGGTTTATTATTTTTCACTAACTTTGCAGGTCCATCTTTTGCATATATGACCATCATAATGCAAAGTGAAAGTATGGCTGGATAGCCACCTCAACAAGGATCAGATCCATGTCACCTTTTGAACTTTTTGATACACACGCATTATCTGGAGATCATTTGAAAACAGGCTTCCAAAACTGTTTAATTTAACACTTGGACAAAATTGTTTTTAACTTGTAAAAACAATTTTTCTTCTACTATGGAAGATTGATTTCTCCCTCATGTGGTCACCATAAGGAAACCTACAGGCATGGCTAGATATCCATTTAAATAATGAAGAAGACCATATCAAAAGATAAATCTATTGACACACACACTCAAACTCCTGTTTTTAACACTTGGTCAATTTTCTTTTGTTCTCTTTATGCAAAATATTATTTTTCCTATTTTGGTAGATTGATATTTTGCATATGAGACCATCATAAGACAACCTAAAGGTATGGATGGGTATTAAGTTCACCAAGGAACATGAATATGCTACATGATGAATTTTATCATCATAATAACCCCTCCTTGCGAGCATTTCAAAATGCCTTTTCAATTTCCTGAATCTAACACTCACCAATTTTCTTGTGTTCTTAAAAAGCAAAATAATATTTTTCTTACTTTTGGCAGATTTATATCTTTGTCATAAAACATTCCACGGGATAACTAAGACAATGGTTAGATGCACCTATCAAGAATATATATCCTAACACTTTCATATTATTTTTGCATCATCCTATGAGATAGGGTGGACATTTCCCTGAGGACACTGAGTCAGTTTTTCCAGTACTGGAATAGTGCAAAACAACCTGAAAATTTGTTTTGGTGGACCTTATCTTTGTCATCAAACATATTCTTTGAGAACTGAGGCCATGGTGAGATAGCCTATTCAACAAGCTGTAGTATGATATCTTCAAATAATTTTTATCATACACCTATAAGGTACGGCAGGTATTTTCCCAAGGCCACATGAGGAAGTTTTTCCAACACTATTACAATTTTTTTAGTCTGGTCCAATCTGCCTAAAACATTGTTTTGGTAGGTTCATAAATTCCTCCTCAGCTACTTATTTGGTATTGGATTTGCAACTAGGATCCAAGGTGCACAAGAATCAATTTCCCTTGGCTGACCTCCTAGTTAATTGCATCAACATATCATAGGAACTTGTTTATTTGTTCTTTGTATGAATTCCCTGACTGTAATTCATCATTCACCAATTCAGGTACTCCTTGCATCATGATTGATGTTTACAATCAATTAATCCTATGGTTAGTTTTTATGGCAAGTAACTAGAATCATTTTTGTTGTTACAACAAGCAACACTTACAACATAAATTAAAGTTTTGGAGTGATTGCATAGAGTATAAAATGGAATTTGGGTAAGAATTTGAACATGAAAAGAATTTTGCAACACACCTGTATAAGTATTAGGAAATTGAGGATGTGATTAGATGGACAACTATAGAAGTAGCTTTGTGGCCATCCCTAGCATGTGTATCACTCATGTGAGGTTTCTCTATGATTCAAAAATTTGGATAGTTTTGCATTTCATGTTTGATAAGGTAGAGTAACTAGTAGTTAGACAACCTATTTTCAAGGACCATCACACATTAATTAGCAGAAAACTAATATATGAGGAAACAAGTATGGTAAGGACTGGGAAGTTCTATATGTCACCTGTATAATTATTAGGAGATTTAGGGTGTGCAAATAATGTAAACAAATACAACCATTAAGCAAATAGAAAATCTAAAATTTCTACAAATTTAAAATACTATCATCTCTATTCTTCGGAGTGGGCCCTGCCTCCTACGAACATAGTGCCAAGGGAGGCTACAACAACCACAAAATTATCTCAACTCACACATAAATTCTTTCCACAACTTCAAATAAGTTTATTTATTTATTTAATGTAATAATTTGGATATTGAGCAATATAATTTCCACAATGTCTATACCCCCTCTACGTTGTCTTGTGTTATCGTATCAATGAGAAAATAATTGGTCCCTTTTATTGCAGCATTAGCTAGAGCTCTGTTGGATTTTTTATCTTTTTTTGCCACTACTTCCAAGTCTATTGTTTTTCATCGTCTCTTGTTGGGAGGATATAAACAATTTTGGTTGTTGCAATGCTATCTAGCGCATTACTATATGATTCCTCATGCTGTTGTTCTTAACCTTGACACAATATACTCAATATGTATGGTTTTTGTCTCTTTTACATTTTCAAAACCATTACTTTCAAGTTCCACAACTTTTTCATTGTCTATAACTTCATAAGTAATTGGAATATCCATCTTTGTTATTGCATCTCTATCAAGTGTTATGTTGCATTCTTCATGTGGCTCTTCCAATATCATTGTCTTTTTTCCTACCACTACATAATCCTATGTATAGAAGGTCTCAACAAGTTCTCTACAGAATGGGTTTGATAATAGTGTAATAAGTTATTGGTTTCGTACAGGGTAGATCAACTATTGTCGAGATAAACCAACAATTAATGAATGTACCAATAATAATACAGTAAGGGCCAAAATTTCCCTTGAGTTTGACTGGAAATCCAAAGTGCATAAAGTGGATTTAAATTTTAAGAATGATAACTTGTGTAACAGAAGTCCAAACCAAGATTTACTAAGGTTAGCTGGAATTATATCTTGCAAACATAAGAGAACCCCATTAAGCTAGTAAGATTGATGTCAGGTGATTCTTGATAAAAATCCAAAGAGAAAAAGATGGTAATAAGATGTATGTTGTATTATGGACACTTGCATGTGTTGATTCTACGTAGAAGAGATTTTATTGCTCAATATCCAAATTGTTACATTAAATAAGATGTAATAATTGTATCCAAATTGTATTTAATAAGATGTATGTTGTATTATTGACACTTCCATGTGTTGATTCTAACACCAATTCCATACTTAGACAAATTTCTCAATTTGGACTAATCTTCCTAAAACACCCTTTTGGCAGCTCCATAACTTTTTCTTCATCCACTTCCAAGACAATCTGAAGACATAGTCAGGTAGGCCAAAGAGCAATCTACAAGACCCTCATGTGCTGCGGGCATTTACTCTAACCCATAATTTAGGGTGGGAATATTTCTAAGGCTACTTAGCCATTTTTGCATCCAGAGATTGTCTTAAGTTGTACATGCATAATTGCTTTGAGTAATTAGTGAGACAATGACCCCAGCCATACTAGCAGTCTTTGTATAAACTAATGAAATATCATTGCATGCATCAATTATTGCAAATTCTAAGTGTAGGAAAGCGTTGCGATAGAAGAACACAATATTCCCTCTACAGTTTTCCATTTCTTGTGTCCAAGATGGAAGAATATTATACCAGGAGGAAAAGAAGCAACAATGAGGGATACCTTGGAGTGCTTCCTAAGAAGGAACCCAAGCCTGAACTTGAGGAGAAGAAATTCATGTTCAAGGGCCAAGAAAAATCCATGGGGGTCCCCAAGTCTGTGTGGAAGATGGAATGGGAGATGAATACCAAGAATTTAGAAGCCATGATTTATTCGAGGGTTTCTGGGGAGACACTCCTAGGACAGGAAAATCCAAGCACCGTACAGCCAAAGGTACAACTATCTAGAAACATTCAAAGTGCTTCACATCCATGCACCAATGGTTGGTGCTTTCCCGGTATGAAAAACCGGTGCGAAAAATGAGCATGGAATCAAGCTCACCAACCATCAACACCTCGAGACTGACAAGATTCTCAATGCATATTGCCATTTAAACTCTTCCAGAATTCTCAGAATCTCTTAGCAGAATAACACTTCAAGCATTGTCTCTAATTACTGATTCATCTTATGCATCTTAATCGGCTTGGGAAGGTGGTGTTTATATAGGGTGATGAAGATGAACATCGATACAGAGATGACTGGTCAGCATAATGGAAACACGAGTGGACGTGGGTAGGGATCTCTATTTTCTACTAAGAATCTGGTCATGCCGTCTCCTTTGAATATGCTGCATTGCTTTCCACATGGATCGTGGTGTTTGGACGTGACATTCTTTTCCTTTTCACTTATGCTAACAGTTGTGTTTGCAACGGTTTCAGTTAGTATCATCCTTTTTTGTCGTGTAGAGGCCAGGCTTGTCGCTTCAAAGATCTAAACTTCATGATCTCATGTTGTTTTCTATGCAAGCCATGTGTCAGATATTTAGAGTCGGGAAGGATGGTGAATTGTTGATGCTTTGGACATGATCTTCACCTAAGTTGTGTCACAAATGGCATTGAGGGATATGATTATTTGTCAGCTTGTATGTGATCAGGACATCCTTTCTATACGAGACCTGACTAGGACACCACCTTTACCAGGTTGAATGGCTCCAGAGTCGCCAGGGATAAAATTTGAAGGGCAGGTCTCATTTTACTTTGAAGGGCTGTGATAAATTGAACCCTTCAATGTTGACATTTAAAAATAAATCATTCTTTTCATTTGAAAATTTAAGTGTTAAAAAAAATTCATTATTTATTAAAAACATTGTATATGAAAAAAAATGACAATAAGAAGAAATCCCAAGTGATTCAACATTTACATGGAATTAGTGAGGTAAACCATGTACATATGATCACTTCCATATTCTTTTTATGGGGATTACTCAAGATTTAGTATCGAGGATGAGAGACTAAAATAAAGTTTGAGAATGAAGAACATGTAAGGGTGATGGAATATGAGATTGGGAAAAAGCCCATTAATTTAGAAAGAGATTGATGCACTTGTTTTGTTAATGTGAACATAGCCATAACCATTAGGAGTATTGGTTTTTTGCATTGCATGCTCTTTGGCCTATTTATTTTTTGAAGGGAAATGTTTTTTTCCTATCATGCTAAAGTGATTAGAGTAGTTGATAACTACTCACAACCTTATATGAATGCATAATATGAAATTAGGGGTGAAAGTAGGCTCATGGGGTACTAAAGCTTATTTCTGTCTAGAATTGTTTTGAGAAGAGATCCACTATTAGAACTGCTATGTTACAAGGCCAAAAGAGATCAGGCATCAAATACCTAACATTAATAACAAACTAAAAATATGATCTTTGTCTAGTGCCAACGTATCCACCTAAAACTAGTGTACTTCTCACATTATACATCCCTGTGATATTTAAACATTTTGATCCTTGTTGTGATCACTTGATCATTGCCATAACCAATGGTTTAAATAAACAACATAAAAGTAAAAAATCGGAAGAATACCTTTTCCATGACATCTTACCTTACCTATTTTGAAATGAAATTTTCTACATGCCATTAAAAGAATTGTATTATTATGTTTCCAGCTAAATAAGTTTTTTAGGATCCACATTTCCATTAATGGAAAAAAAGTTACAAATACCATCAAAAATATAATTGATATGTTTGTCCATATGGACACAATTCATGAGTAACTAGCCATTCAATTTCAAACTCCACCTAATTCCTAAGCATCGTCTTCACCATAATAAACCTAAGTGTTAGAAGACTTGAAAATTTATCTTTCAAACTTTAGTCTTGGGTCTACTAACATCTAGATGTCAAATGAGAAGGATTGATAGGGATTCTGATTTCTCTTTTCAAAACTTGGTGCATATAATTATTATTCAAACACATTGAAAAAAGTATCCTTCGGTGTGCCTACCTAAAAGAAAAAACCCAGAATGTAAACCTAACGCTTTCAGACAACAACTTTTTTTATAAACCCTAAATTCAACAACTATTTTTAGAATTGAATCATGTCCTCCCCAGATGCTCAATTAAAAGTGATCAAACAAAATCCCAATTTTAGGTGGATTATGGATAGTATCTTATCTGTCTGGAGACTTTTCATAGATCATTCTTTGTTTCGAGGGTGCTCAAGGCACAGATTAGAGAGCCCACAGAAGGAAGAGGAGGAAGAAGAAGAGGAATCAAGTCAAAAGGTGAGGAGAGTGAGGAGGGGAGACATAATAGGAGAGATCAACACTATCAACCTGGACAACTTGATTTGGGGAGATCAATATCAGTCGTCGATCTCTAAACTACCTTCATCGGGACCTCTCAACCTTGAGAACTTTAACATTCTGCTAACCCTTTTTCATATGAATGAGTGAGGAACTTTTGATCGTGGAATGCTTCTCACCCGTTGATCTACGCAACATATTGTTTCGACTGTAGATGCAATGACAAGATCTTTACTTTGGTATTCACTAAATTGTTCTGAGCTTCGCCAACATTATAATAGAATGGTTATGAGTGATTATTCACTCCTATAAAGAATGCACTTTATGGAACTACCAAACTACTCAGTTTGGATCTTCCTCTTTTAAGACACCAGACTAGGTCCATAAATCTTGATTCTTCAGGTGCACAAATCTAAGAACATGAGGCTTCACAGGGCCCAAAAGGTTGATTTTATTTTTTACTACTTCCTCGGATCATATTGAATTGTCAGATTAGTCCTTGGAATGGGTGTTAGGAGCAATCCTTAATTTTTCTCTCAACTGGTTGCTCCCCCTATCATGTAGATGTCTCCATTCACTAAGCTCCCCCTAAAGTTGCGATGATGAAGATGATGATGATGATGATGACGAATATTATGATGATGATGATGCCGATGATAATGAAAATGATGATGATGATGATGATGAATATGATGATCATGATAATGGAGATGCCAATGAATTGGATGACGATGATGAATATGATGATGAAGATTAATATGTTGATGATTATGACGACGAATATGATGATGCTGATCAAGATGATGATGGTGATAACAAAGACGTTGATGATGGAGATGATGATTATAATGATGATGATGATAAGGAAGATGATGATGATGAAGAAGATCATGATGACGAGGACGACGATGATGATGATATTGATGAAGACGACGAACACGATGGTGATGATGATGACAAGGATGATGATGATCATCGTTGTTGTTGTTTTCATCACCATCATCTTCACCATCTTCATCATGATCATGATCATGATCATCATCATCGTGTTCGTCCTTGAACGAACTTATGTATAGGATCTCACTATAAGTAATGCAACCAATACAAATTATGACAAAATCCTAGTTAAATTAGATTAAATTAAATTGAACTACACTAATTTAAAAACATAGAGTTGTTTAACTATAAATAATTTAAAATGCAACAAAATATAAAATATGCAAATAAAAAAAACCAAAATAAACTAAACAAAAGATAAATATGCAAAATAAAAAAACAAAACAAAAAACCAAATATAAAATATGAAAATAATCGAACAAAAAAAGAAGAATTCAAAAACACCATTAGCATTAAAAAACTGTGCACTAGCTCATTAGCATTCAAAAACACCCGCACAGGATCTACTCCGGCTCCCATTTGGGGGTTTTTTATTTCGAACTTTCACTGAAGGATATGGAACAGGATATGGTGTTTTTTTTTATAGGAAGGGAGGGAGAAGTACTTTTCCTATTAGTGCATCATCCACTCCCTTCGCATGTGAGCCCATGGTTCTAGAACCACCTGCTCCACCTCCAGAATGGCAGCAATGTTTAGACCTTCAGGTTTGTTTCATTCTATGTTTTTCTTGAGTACCTATTGTGTTTTTATTTTATTCATGGTTTTTTTCGTTCTTGTGGATGTGGTGGAGATGAAATGGCTCAAATCTCCTTGCAAGCATGAAGCATGAGCTTTCCAGGTGAACTTGGGAAATTCAATGTGAGAAATAAAACCAACAGTTATATATCAATGAAAAGGAGGAAGGGAATGTTGAGCTATATGATTGTAGGATATGCTCTGAATGGGAAAGATGAAGAGGCTTTTGATTTTACTTTCTCGATGGTGCTTCTAATTTGTGCAAACATGATGGATTATGATGAGGGTAAGCAAGTTCATATCCTCACCATAAAATATGGATTTGATTCATATGATTTTGTGGGTATTTATCTAGTTGGCATGTCTTCAAAATGTGGGTTTATTTCTAGTTTTGTCAATTCCTTTTGGGCATAAAGTCAAAATTCCCATGAATTGATTGTTCAAAGCTAGACTGTCAATTTTTTTAATAGTACGGTTGTTAGTTTTTCTATGATAATGGCAACGTTTTGGAGTTTGAAGCCCGAATGTTCTATAGAATTTTTTTTTTGTTTGCTCAGAGCGGTTTTGAGGATACTAAGCAGAGCTTTGTAGAAATTGTGGAACACCAGAGCTTGTCTTGAGTTGTACATGCATAATTGCTTTGAGTAATTAGTGAGACATCGACCCTAGCCATAGCATTTTCTGTATAAACTAACAAAATTCCGTTACATGCATCAATTCTTGAAAATTATAAGTGTAGGAAAGTGTTGCGATAGAAGAACACAATATTCCCTCTGTAGTTTTTCATTTCTTGTGTCCAAGATGGCAGAATATTCTACCAGGAGGAAAATAAGCAACAATGAGGACTACCTTGGAGTGCTTCCTAACAAGAAACCCAAGCCTGAACTTGAGGAGAACAAATTTATGTTCAGGTTTTTGCTTCATAATGGTTTGAATTTAACTCTGTAGTTGGAGGGTTTCGTTCAAAAAATGTCAGTCGCCTAGTTTGTAAGGACTGTTAGGAGAAAAGATGAGAAATAAATAATACAAAAGGGTCTAAGAAAAATCACCATACACCAAACTTTAAAATGAATATTTTAAAGAATGCATAATAAATTCTGAGCAAAAAATTGTATTGTTAAATTTGCAAAGTTGTTTTTATACAATATATTTCCTTTCAGCTCATGTGTATTTAAATTTTTTGTATTTCCTTGCAGATAATTGAAATTTCTGTTTACTCTTTCCTTTGTTTTTTGTTTTATATTATTTGACAGAATGGTGGTATTAGGAGTGTAAGAACATTTCCAGTAAAAACCTATTTATATGTGTATTTAATATATTTTTGTCTTAAAATTTAAAAATTGTGTGTTATTTTTGTTTTAATACAATGGTTAAAGAAATCTTGTCGAATACAAACACAAGTTTCCACATCAATGAGGCAACGGTATTGTAATATAGCATTTAAATGCGAGTCGATATTCTGGTGGAAAATGTGTGCTGGATAGATTAATTATTGATTTCCTTTGCAAGACATGTGGAATGTGACTCCAGAACCACACCTCTTGGTGGAATTACCCCAAGAACACACTTTCCAGACAACATTAGCCGATTTAATTGTATGCCCATTTTTTTATTTCATAGAGTATTTTGATATTTTCCATGCCTAGAAAAATGACCACTTGTGTATACGTCTAGGAATGGATTATTTATTTAATTTATAAATTTAATTACAAGCCAACAAAGTGGTTTTTTGTTTATTAGGACAACTCTTTGCAAGCGGTATGGGCCAATGGACCTGGCGAAAGGTGATTGATAAGGTAAGGGTTCTTGCATTGCCTACATTCTCCCTAGGCATTAATATTTTATATGAATTGCTTGTACCTATCGTATAATATAACTTTGCTATTTTCATTTCTAGCCTCTTCATCATGCTTCATATCCAATGTTTGTATAGAAACATACAAATATCAGACTTATTTGTCTTTGTTGTGTTCTTGTTGTACCATTCCTTGCTTTTCCCTAGGTTTTAGAGTTCCTACCTCATTTTTCCATTGCATTCTTAGGAGCAGTGTAGTAAGTAGTAATAGTGTTATGTTCACCTATTATGCAGTGCACAGTGCTCACATCTTGGACAGGTTTTCCCTATGTTTAACTACTAAAGTTGAATATTTGTAGCTTTCCCTTGGTTACCCACTATCATGAGGTTCTTTTGCACTATGCAGTTATATTGACAGTGGTGCATGGTTTGTCCTCTTTTTATAGAGAAATTGATGAATAAATAGTGTCATTGAAGATTTCAACAGAAGTGCACATAACCTGATAGTCTCAGTCTCTCAGAATACCCTCTCTAAGGAGAATTTGCTCAACATCAATTGCAATGGCCTTTGTGGGTGCACTACATATCTTGGTGTTCAATCACATAAAATCTTGATAGAACCTCTCGGACTTGAATTATTAGAGTTTGAAGCTTGAATGTTCTATAGCAAATTGTTTTTGTTTGCTTAGAGTGGTTTTGAGGCTACTAAGCGGAGCTTTGTAGCAATTGTGGAACGCCAAAGCTTGTCTTGAGTTGTACATGCATAATTGATTTGAGTAATTAGTGAGACATCGACCCCAGCCATAGAAGTCTCTGTATAAACTAATGAAATCCTGTTACATGCCTCAATTCTTGCAAATTCTATGTGTAGGCAAGCATTGCGATAGAAGAACACAATATTCCCTCTGCGGTTTGCCATTTCTTATGTCCAAGATATAAGAATATTATACCAGGAGGAAAAGAAGCAGTAATGAGGGATACCTTGGAGTGCTTCCTAAGAAGAAACCCAAGCCTGAACCTAAGGAGAACAAATTCATGTTGAGGGTTTCCCTCCTTAATGGTTTCAATTTAACTCTGTAGTTGGAGGATGCCATGGAAAAGATGTCGGTCGCAGAGTTTGTAAGGACTGTTAGGAGAAAAGCTGAGAAATAAATAATAGAAAAGGGGCCAAGAAAAATCCAATGGGGTCCCCAAGTCTATGTGGAAGATGCAATGGGAGAACGAATAAATATGGAAACATCATATGCAATGATTCTCACAACAAGCCCATGCTTGTAGCTCTATAGGTTCATCCCAGAACTTCCTCCCCTAAACTGTTTCTTTAGTTTTTTTTATAATTCAACAAAAATGTATTTATATGTGCACTACAAAAGCATTCCATGAATCCTCAAAGTGCATTCTATTAGAAAAAATATTTCCATATCTAAATATTATTTGCTGGAAAGTTAACATTCATAGATAACAAAGATGTATCCAGAGTATTTAGTGGCATTTTATTCATATAGTAAGACAACATGACTATTTCCTATTTTTTTTGTTTTATATTGTTTGACATGGTGGTATTAACAGTGTGCACACATTTCTAGTAAAAACCTATTTATATGTGTATTTAATATATTTATTTCTTAAACTTTAAAATTTGTGTGTTGTTTTCGTTTTAATGCAATGGTTAAAGAAATCTTGTCGAATACAAACACAAGTTTGCACATCAGTGAGGCAACAGTATTGTAATATGGCATTTAAATGCGAGTTGATATTCTAGTGGAAAATGTGTGATGGATAGATTGATTGTTTATTTCCTTCACAGGACAGGGGAATGTGACTCCAGAGCCACATCTCTTGGTGGAATTACCCCAAGAACACACTTTCCAGACAACATTAGCTGATTTTTCTTTTTTTTGGTTAAGTGCCCTGTGACTTGTTCGACGAACCTTGGTTATATTACAAGTGTATTATGAGAGATTTCTTGGTTTGGCATGGGAATATTTTTTGGGGTTGAAACAAAGGTATATTTCCATTCTATGGCATTTGTCTTGTAGAAATAATTTTTAGGAATAGTGTTGATATTTCCACCTTGTGGCTCTTGTTTGACAAATATCTAATGTCTAGCTTAGGATTTTCCTATTGAACATTTCTAAAGTGGATCCAGTTATTAAGGAGAAGATTGAGAAGATTGGGTTTGAACCATTGAACCCTATCTACTCTTTAATCACTAAAGCCTCCATGAGATCCTCAATTGACCCCATCTCCCTAACTTGGATTTGTTAGGCACTAGTCACATCTTTTATGCCATTTTAAATCTTAATTCATCTTTCATTTTCTGTTTTATAAGATCTGAAAATTTATGTCATTTACATGGATTAAACTCATCCCTAAAACATCAAATCGCATGGTAGGTTTGCCCCAGTTTGTGGTTGGGAATTACCTTCTAGAAATCTGCTCTATAGCACTAATTAAATCTGGTCTAAAACATAATTAAAAGGTTGATTTGCATGGTTGAAAAGTTTAGATTAATAAGTGAAATTCCTAGATCTTCCCTAGTTTTAGCCTCATGTGTGCCTTATTTCAAATCTAACTAAAGGTTAAAACAATATGTTGTCACAAATATTGGTTGCCAGTTGGAAAAGGCATATCATTTGCAAGTTTGTAGCATAATTTAATTTATTAATTCAGATCTCAAATTTGAGGATATTTTCACATATACACTAATAAATTCTCAAACCCTGATTCTTCACTACTAAAATCCCTTGTAGCTTCAACTAGTCCATTGATCGTATCAATTCATTTAACATTTTCTTATGGAACTAAATCTTGTAATTGCAAATAATGCATCTCGATAGAAGCTAGAAGCTAGAACCTACTGCCTTTACAGGATAGATATGGTGTTAAAACTTTCCATTGCAGATAACATTGTAATACCTGCAACATCTATGATATAGCCCACTTGAATGGTGGTAGAGTGACTTATTGTAATTTTTAGTTTATGTTATTTTATGCTTGGTTTGACAAGAAAATCCACAGATACAGTTCAAGAATCAGCAGTCGATAAATAAATACCTTAGATAACTTATCCCATTTAATTATTTCTAGTGGCATGATCATATTCCTAGAGTAAATTTTGTAAGCACTTATTCAGAACATAGCATCTATTGTATATTGATCTGATGTACACATTTCCATGTCCGTTTCTAATTACTTGTAATATTTCCATACTTATTCATCACAACCAATTAGGGTCCTTACAGAATGGTCTTATTCACACCCTTTGTGCATATGAAAATTGTATGGCTTCATCTGGGTCCAATGTGCATCCTATGAACTTCCAAAGTTTTTATCAAGCACACAAAAAGGTGATAGAAAAGAACAACGAAAGAAAGTTTTCTTTCTGTCATTGTTCTTTTCTATCACCTTTCTATGTTTCTGATAAAAAATTTGGAAGGTCATAGGATACACATTGGACCCATATGAAACCATACAATTTTGATATGCACAGAGGGTGTGAATAAGACCATTATGTAAGGACCTTATTTGGTTGTGATGAATAAGTATGGAAATATTTCAAGTAATTAAAACTGACATGGAAATGTGTACATCAGATCAATAAACAATAGATCCTATGTTTTGAATAAGTGCTTACAAAAATTAATTTTGGCATGTAATCATGCCACTAGAAATAATTGAATGGGATAAGTTATCCAAGGTATTGATTTATTGACTGCTAATTCTTGAAGTGTATCTATGGATTCGCTTGTCTGTAGACAAGAAAACTCTACGAGACTGCACATCAATCATAAGCACTTATTGAAGATCCAAAACCGTGGAAAGGAAGGTTCCTTTCCATGGTTTTTTTTTTTTTTGAAACCTCTAGGTTTCGTATCAATATCGACGAAGGTTCGTCGCGGGTTCATGGAAATTTTTTTGTTCAAATTCCAGAATTCGTTGATAGAGAGAAAATCATTTGCCAAAACAATTCCACGGTTTTGTGTGGAAACAAAATTTTGTCTAACAGTTTTTTGCCATATTTTTGTCATTCCCTGTTGTTATCTGCCGAGGTTCTGCAGTGGCTTTGGCGTTCTTGCCCCTGGCCCTTTTCGGGTGGGTTGGTGCAGGTGTGGGTGCGGTGGTTGGATTTTGCGAGCTGCATGGAGGGTGAGACTCGACCACAATGGGTTCTAGGGTTAAAACAACTTGGGGCATTGGTGGTTGAGCTGGTGGATCAAGATACCATAGCGGAATTCCCAATGTAAAGTTGGGTAGGCTTAAGGTGGCCATTACCAGCTTCATGACACCAGGTGGGGGAAAGAGGAAGGGAATCATATGGACTGGAGATGAGACCAGATAACTCCCTGCTAGTTGCATGTGGGGATGCGGTTGTGGTTGCGGTTGCACGAAATGCTGGTGCTGCGGATGATGTTGTGGCTGCTATTGGTGTTGTGTCTATGGACGGTGTTGTGGTTGGGATTGGGGCTGCAATTGCGGTTGTTGTTTGGGTGCAGTGGTGCTGGATGAGACCATGCACAAGTCTACAGCCTGATTTTTTGTGGGTTTTTGTGACACTAAGGGGAAATGAGCCGTCATGGTGGTATCAGCAAACAACCCAGGGCCCACATTCAACAATGGGGAGGCTGGTGTGTTATCAACCATAGTTTTGATTGCAGGGACAAAATTGGCATGTGTGGTTGTCCCTTATGGCTCAATGGTGGTGATGGTAGGGATAACGTTGGTGGGTGCCGTTAACCCTTGCAGATTATGATAAGTGAGTTGATCAACCGTCACAATCTTCCCTTCGTGGGGGAACATCATGAGATGGAAGACAGTTGATGCGAATTCTCTCATGGCATACATATAAATTCTCTCGAGGAGAAGGTTATATTCCAGTTGGGCATTGACAACCTCTATGTCAATTAGAACTATCTTCCCAGCTAATGTGATGGGGACATGGGGGAGGATTCATTGGGCTTTGGTAGGATGACCATCATATTCCCACAGTGTTTTGGAGGATGGTTGCATAATTGGGGATCTAAGTTTCTACCAAACCAGGGTGGACATAACGCACGTGGATTCCCCCTCATCCATTATGCACCGATGCATGACCAGATTCTGGATAGACACCGAAATTTGGAAGGAAATGGTGGATGGCATGTGTGGTTCTCCATTCTCCATGTTGAATGTGATCAACTTGGATTCGGAGGGGTCTACGGCCCCAAGGGCGGCTAGTAATGCTTTCCAATGCATTGGGCACGTTTTGAGTACCTCAAGAGAGGACGTGGTCATTGGTGTTTGGGCCAAATCATCCACAATGCTATAGCTGAATGTAGCTCTAGTTGTGGCATTATTGGCCACTCGGCGTATGGGGGGGCAGGGGAAAGGGGGTAACTAAAGAGGTACATTGATCGATTTGGACATGGATGTCACTGATGTGTCAGTGGGTTCGGTGGTGGTTCCGTACTGATTTCGTCGAGTCTATAGGTTGACCTCTTCAGTCATCATGGCTAGCAGGTGGTGGACACATGTTTCATCCATGGGAGGTACCCTCAGAGCATTGGGATTGGCTTGGGGAGGGTGTGCGGTTGCCACCAATCCTTGGACTGGTAGTGGGTTTTGAAGCACCATAGGAGGAGGTCCTTGTGGTGTCGGATTGGGTTGGGCTTGGCTCATATGTGAGGAACCTGCAGCAAACAAGTAATCAAAACACACGATATAGTAGCAGAACTCAGAATCACTTTTATATTAATCGCAAGCCACTTCAAAGGGGAAACCTCCTTTGAGCAAGCTCAATACAAAATAACTTCACGGTGCCTTCCTTGGCCTCAACGCACACTTATATACCAAAAATAGGCACCAATACTATGGTTCAAAACCATGGGCCAATATAAACTATGGGCGCCAATACTATGGATCAAAACCATGGGCCAATATAAACTATGGATCAACAAATACTACAGGAGGCTTACAAAGCATATGCGCCTCACAACAATAACACAAACTATGGATCAACAATTACTATGGGACGACTTACAAAGCATATGCGTCCAACAATAATATACTAACATAGTAAAGAGAGGGATTGACATGGGTTCCTAACATCCCCTCCCCCTTAGAAAAAGCTTTGTCCTCAAAGCTTTAGATGTGGAAATTGTCGTTGTATCTGGAGGAGTGGTTCCCACGTAGCATCCTCGGGCTGCATTCCATGCCATTGAATTAAGACCTCTGTGATAGAGCGAGAGCGAAGCTGATGAGTGCGCTTATTGATGACAGCCTCAGGCTCCAAAAAGATGGATCCTGCATTATCCAGTTCTGGTAAAATAGTTTGGCCTTTGATGTTGGTGCCAAGAACTTTCTTCATACAAGAGACATGAAATACTGGATGAATGCGGGAAGAAGGCGGAAGTTCCAATTTAGAAGCAACAGACCCAATCTTCTGAAGAATCCTATATGGCCCATAGAACTTTGGAGCGAGCTGATGACGCCCTTTGAGTTTGAGTGAGGATTGCTTGTAAGGCTAGAGACGAAGAAAAACCATATCACCAGCTTCAAAAGTGCGCTCAGAACGGTGCTAATCAGCTTGTTGCTTCATGCGATTTCTTGCCATGTGAAGGTTTTCACGCAAAATGCGAAGGACCGCGTCAACTGCCTGAACTGGAGAACTACTGGGGGTGTAAGGAAGAAGAAATGGTGGTGCCTGAACATAAACTGCTTCATATGGAGTCATTTTAGAGGCAGTGCAATAAGAGGTATTGTACCACCATTCAGCGAGAGGGAGCCACTTTGCCCATTGATGTTGTTGCTCAGAGGAGAAGCAACGAAGATAAGGTTCCAAGCATTTATTGATAATTTCAGTCTGACCATCTGTTTGGGGGTGATAACCTGAACGCATCTTCAGTTTGGTGCCAGTGTGGTGAAAGATTTCTATCCAAAAATGACTGGTGAAAGTTGCACCACGATCCAAGACAATGGAAGAAGGCATTCCATGAAGACGAAAGATCTGGTCCAAGAAAATTTGAGCAACGGAAGAGGCTGTATAGGGATGGCTGAGAGCACAAAAATGACGATATTTGGAGAGGCGATGAACCACAACCAAAATCACAGTCTTCCATCCAGATTTAGGGAGCCCGTTGATGAAATCCATAGAAATATCTGTCCATATCCAGGGAGGTATGGGCAAGGGCTCGAGCAATCCCGGAAGGGGTGTTGTTTCGCCCTTATTGCGCTGGCAGGTATCACCTTCAACCACCATCTATTGAATTGTCCTTTTCATGCCCTGCCAAAAGAAGTTGCGCCATGCCCGTTCATACGTTTTGAGAAAACCAGAGTGCTCTGCTGACGGAGAAGCATGGAGTTCATAGAAGATAGCTTGTTGAAGAGCTGTGTTCTGGGGAAGCACCAGATGACCCTTGTATCGCAGTGAAGCACCATCCCAAGAGTAATGTGGAACAGTAGAAGGGTTGTTGTCCAAGCGTTGGATGATGTGAGATAATGAAGATTCATTGACATAACCCTGCTGAACCAATTGCAACCAATTTGGAACAGGCATAGAAATAGCGGAAAGAGAACCTTGGTCATCAAATGTGCGAGAAAGGGCATCCGTCACAAGATTGTCCTTACCCTTCTTATAAGTGATCTCATAGTCATAACCCATGAGTTTTCTAACCCATTTCTGTTGTGCTGGGGAGGATACACGCTGTTCTAGGAAATATTTCAGACTCTGGTGATTAGTCTAGATGCAGAAATGAGTCCCTGAGAGGTAGGGTTGCCACTTTTGTATTGCATGAAAAATGGCCATCATTTCCTTCTCATATGTAGAGGCAGCTAAATTCTTACCAGAAAGGGCTTCGTGGGTGAACGCAATGGGGTGTTCAGCTTGAAGGAGAACAGCACCAAGTCCATTGCTGCAAGCATCACTCTCAATAGTGAAGGGCTTGGAAAAAGCAGGCATAGCTAGAATAAGTGTAGTACACATAGCTTGTTTTAGCTTGTCAAATGCATGCTCAGGAACATGTTTCCATGTAAAAGCATCATTTTTCAATAGCGCAGTTAATGGAGCTGCAAGCTTCCCATAATCCTTGACAAACTTGCGTTAGTAGCCAGTCAACCCCAAAAAACCACGAAGGCTCTGGAGTGTCTTAGGAGGTGGCCAATTGTTCATAGCAGCGATTTTGGCAGGATCCACATGAACCCCTTGTGCTGAGATAATGTACCCGAGATACTCAACTTCCTTTTGGCCAAAAACACATTTAGACTTTTTGGCATGGAGATGATGATCAGAGAAAAGTTGCATTACAAGAGCCAGATGCTGGAGATGTTCAACCCATGTTTTACTGTAGATGAGGATATCATCAAAAAATACCAAAATGAATTTCCGCAAATAGGGCCTGATGTTGGGAGGAATGCTACTAGGGAGGAGCTGAATACGATGGTCCTCTGGTCGTGAAGGTGGAAGTCCCACTGGTTCAGCAAAAACACCTGTATAGCGATCCAGAATTTGTTGGAGATCCAAAGGAGTAGTGGGGGCCGCTGAAGGTTGCATTTGAAGGGAATGGAGCTGAGCAATGACACCATGGGAACTATTCTTAAGGAGTTTTTCCAGGCGATGTGAACTGATGATGCTGAGAGACCTTGGTTGTAATCCCTTCAATGTGTGTTTGTGTCCATCGGGGGAGAACTGCATCCAAAGTTCAGCAAAATCCCATAATATGGGACCAAGTGTGCGCAGCCATTGAGCGCCCAAAACCACATCACATCCGCCTAAGGTCAAGGCAAACATGTCAAAGCAGAGGTTATAATCTCCGATAGAGATACGCACATTACGACACTTCCCTTTGCAAGGTAACGTGTCCCCATTGGCAACCATGAATTCAAAGTTGGAGCAAGGATGGATAAAACAATCAGCTTGTTTGGCGATCCGAGGGTCAATGAAATTATGAGTGCTTCCAGAATCAATGAGTATCGTAAGAGGAAGCTTCTTGAAGTAACCACGTACCCACATTGTTTGGGGGGCAGTGACTCCAGCTAAAGCATGGAGGGATATCTCGGGTTGGTCGTCCTAAGATGGAGGGTCAGTAGGCGGCTCCTGAGTGTCAACCGGAGCATCCATTACATTGGCAACTTCTTCACCAATTTCAGAGGCAGGTGGAGAATCCACATCCAAGAGATAGATCTTTTGTTGAACACATTGATGGCCCCGACTGAATTTCTCATCACAATTATAACAAATCCCTTTTTCTTTGCGTGCCTGCATCTCTGTTTCAGACAAATGCTTGATTGGAGGTGAGCGAGGAGCTGGCGGAATGGGAGGTCGTTGAGAACCCATATTGCGGCAGGGAACAAAAGAGGATTTGGAGCACTGTTGGGCTGCCATCTTGTCTTCTTCCAACTTAGCCAACCCCAGGGCTTCCATCATTGTGTTGGGACTGAACATTTTGACCTCAGAGTGAATTGCATCCTTTATACCACTGATAAAACAACTCCGGTAGAAGTCATCAGGTAATCCTTCAGTGTGATTAGCTAGTTTCTCAAATTTAGTTTGATACTCTTTCACAGTGCCAGTTTGGCGAAGTTTAGTGAGAGCTCTTGTGAAGTCATCAAAAGCACTCGAACCAAATCGGTGCAAAAGGAGCTGGCAAAAAGCAGGCCATTTTGGCTCTTCATGAGCCTTGATGTACCAGCGATACCATTGAAGAGCTTCCTGTTCCAAATGAAAGGAGGCAAGTGGAATTTGGTGGACATCAAAAGTATTATGAAGGCTGAAATACTGTTATGCACGATAGATCCATCCAGTCGGATCAGTATCATTGAAGCGCAGAAAATCTAGCTTCAGGCCACGAAAATTACTGGAAGAAGAGAACACATTGGTTGATGAAGACTCGAACTATCGTCTGGTGTTCATAGTTGAATGCTCAAGATGGAGACCGAGAAATTTTTCATCCAGTTCCTGGAGTTTGGCTTGGATGGCTGCAAGTGCTTCCTCCATGATTTTTGCTCCTGTGCGGGTGACAACCATAAGCAGGAGATTTTTCAGGAAGGGATCTGCAACGGCGCGGAAGTGATCGGCAACAGGTGGATCTGCAATGGCATGGAACTAATGGGCAATAGTTCTGGACAGAGGAAATCTGCAATTGTGCAACTGAAAATAGATATGGACCCCAGGTATGTGCGGCTTCCTATCGGTTCAATGGATTCACTCAGACACCAATGTTGTCTGATGGCTTGCGTATTGGGGCAGTACCCCTCACTCCATGGCTCAGGTAAAACTGATAACTGCTTGGCCACAAACGACAGCTCTTGGTTTACCTCACGGGTGGGAACTAGTCAATCAGGTAGGGGTCGTTGCCCTTTTCGCTGGCAGGTCCTCTCAATGGGCCAGCTACTTCGGGGTTCCTGTGGTACTCCTCACAATGAGTTTTAGGGCTTATTACCAAGTACTTCCCACAGTTAAGCGGAGAGGGGTTATTCCCAGATCCAAATCTGCAACAGAAAACATTTGGGCAGAAATTCCACCCAATGTTCAAAAAACGGATCTATATTGCTCAGAATCGCTATTATAACATGTTTCTGAAACTAGAACAACCACTCTGCTTCCACCCATGAAATCGGAATAGAAATCTGGGCACTCTGTCAAAAGATTTTCGTGCCGCAATTTCCGCAGCCTTCGTCGAAATTCTGAAAAATTGCAGATTTTAAATCCGCGATATCTCCACTTTTAGAACTCCAAATGAGATGATTTTTTTTTTTGAAACTGCATAATTTTGAAAGAGAAATTCATATATGCAATCTGTTTCTTCTGATTTTGTGTAAAAAGTTTCATAAATTGATCTGACACAAAAAGTTTCATAAATTGATCTGAAAGTCGCCGCCCAAAAAAAAAAAATTCCCCACGTGTGCCAAGGAAAGTGCTCTGATACCAGATGTGAGGAACCTGCAGCAAACAAGTAATCAAAACACATGATATAGTAGCAGAACTCAGAATCACTTTTATATTAATCGCAAGCCACTTCGAGGGGGCAACCTCCTTTGAGCAAGCTCAATACAAAATAACTTCACGGTGCCTTCCTTGGCCTCAACACACACTTATATACCAAAAATAGGCGCCAATACTATGGGTCAAAACCATGGGCCAATATAAACTATGGATCAACAAATACTACAGGCAGCTTACAT
>LPNX010887433.1:87475-221871 GCA_001517045.1 Pseudotsuga menziesii | reverse complement strand
TTTTCCAAAGGAGTCTGTCAAGGTTGCATCTTAGGAAAACAACCAGAGCATAAATTTGAGAAAGCTAGTCATGAGAGAACCTCTGCACCTCTTGAGTTGATCTACAGTGATGTTGTTGGCCCATTTCCTCATATGTCAATGAGTCAGGCCAAATATGCATTGACATTCATAGATGAATTTTCCAGGTATTGCTGGGTTTACTTCCCGAAACACAAGTCTGAAGTTTTTGGCCTCTTCAAAGTCTTTAAGGCTTTGGTTGAAAACCAGTCTGGGAGGAAACTCAAGGTCCTTAGATCTGACAATGGTGGTGAGTATGTCAAGTCTAAGTTCATTCAATATTGTGTAGATGCAGGTATTTAGATCCAACATTCTATCCCTTACACACCACAACAGAATGGTGTTGTTGAGAGGAAGAACAGATCACTGAAAGAGATGTCAACCTGCATGATGGAGGCTAAGACTTTGCCACCAAAGTTTTGGGCCAAAGATATAAACTGTGCAGCCTATATCCAGAATACTGTGCCTCATAAATAGCTTGATGGTATGACTCCTTTCGAAGCATGGAGTGGGCACAGCCAGATGTGACCCATTTCAGGATTTTTGGCTCAAGGGCTTGGGCTAGAATTCCAACAGAAAAGAGGAAGGCTTTGCAGCCCCAAAGCCAAGAGTGTCTATTTGTTGGGTACTTTGAAGATTAAAAAGGGTACAAGCTGTTCAATTTGAGCACAAACAAATCCTTCATTTAAAGGTGTGTTTAGTTTCAAGAAGAGCCCCTGGCAGCAGTGGAAGTTGGAGAATCCTCTTCACCACTAGAACCTCTGAATGTAAGTGAAGAGATAGTTGAACATGCTGATTCTGAAATGTCTGATAATGATGATTTAATTGCAGATCCTAACAGTCCTACAAGACCAAAATGTGCAGCAAAGACCATTCATGCAGCTGGAGAACTAGCTGGAAATCCTAATGATCCTAGAAGGACTAGATCTCAGTTTGAGAGTGCTCTGTGCATGAAAGATCCTATGTTTGCAGAGAAATGCTATCTGATGGTTGAATCAGAACCATAGACATATGAAGATGCAGTAAATGATCCAAGATGGAAAACATCCATGAAAGAAGAGTTCATCTCACTCCAGAAGAACAACACTTGGGAGCTGGTTGATCTTCCCCCAGGGAGGAAGCTAGTTCAGTGTAAGTGGGTGTACAAAACCAAATTTGCTGCTGATAGTTCACCTCTAAAGTAAAAATCCATATTGGCAGCCAAGGGATACTCACAGGTGGCAAAGACTACAATGAAACCTTTGCACCAGTGGCAAAGATGGACTCCATCAGGCTAGCCTTAGCCATTGCAGCTTCAAAGCAGTGGGAGGTACACCACATGGATGTGAAGTGTGCTTTCCTAAATGGAGATCTCACTGAAGAGATTTACATGCAGCAGCCTCAAGAATTTTCTACTAGCCCATCTCTTGTGTGCAGGCTAAAGAAGTCATTGTATGGGCTTAAGCAAGCCCTTAGGGCTTGGTATGCCAAGATTGATAGCTTTCTACTATCACTGAATTTTGTTCGATGCAAGTCAGATACAAATGTCTATTTGAAGCTGATTCATGGTTTATTAATGATCATTGTTTTGTATGTTTATGACCTTCTCATTACAAGAATCTCAAAGGATGAAATTGCCTCCTTGAAGGATGCAATGAACGATGCCTTCTCAATGACTGATTTGGGCTTATTAAGCCAATTCTTGGGGCTCGAGATTGCTCAAAACAAAGAAGGAATCAAAGTACATCAGTCCAAGTATGCCTTGGATTTTCTGAACAAATTCAATATGAAGGATTGCAAGCCAAGCAAGACTCCTTTCCTTTCAGGAGTTAAGCTTGAAGAAGCCGATTCTTCACCTATGGTAAACAATACACTGTATAGGAAATTGATTGGATGTTTGTTGTATCTTACACATACTAGACATGATATTTCTTATGTAGTAAGTGTGGCTTCAAGATACATGGATCAGCCTCATGAGATCAATTGGAGAGCAGCCAAAAGGATCCTTAACTTTGTTCAGGGAACAAGGACTCATGGGATCTTCTATAAAGCTAAATCTGATCTTGATTTGATTGGGTTTACTGACAGTGATTGGGAAGGCGACAACACAGATTGAAAGTCAACATCAAGATATGTGTTCATGCTTGCTGAAGGGACAATCAGCTGGTCAAGCAAGAAACAGAGTGCCATTGCACTCTCATCTATAGAAGCAGAGTACAGAGGAGTTGTAAATGCAGCAACTCAATGTTTATGGTTGCAGGGGTTACTTGGAGAGTGTGGCTTCAAATCAGAATACTCAACTACTATCCATTGTGATAATCAGAGTACCATTCAAATCTGTAATGATCCAATTCAGAAGCAGAGAAACAAACACATTGAGATCCATATGCACTACATCAGACAGCTTGTGCATGATGGCACCATTCACCTACTCTTCTGTTCATCTTCAGAACAAGTAGCAGATATATTCACCAAAGTTTTTTGTGAGAAGACATTCAACAATCTCAAATCACTACTGGGGATTGCTGATCATGCTGTGAAGCATGAGTGATGATAAGATTTCCAAATTTTGTTTTACTGTCCATGTTTAAGGGAGGATTTTTCCCACTGGGTTTTTGCCTCTTTCCTTGGTTAAATGGACATGCAGTATGTAAAGGGTGACTAAGCCTTGTTGCTAGGCCCTATAATTTTCTAATATTTTACTCATAAGTCAGGCTTAACGGGGGTTGTTAGAATAATCAACCCATAGTTAGCTACCTTAGACATTAATTAATCCAATTTTTGTCTTATTTGCCTAGTTTCCATATTCCACCTTATGCAAGTTGTCCTCCACACATTCATAGTGGTCAAAATTGCTAAATTTGAGTCATGGAGCACTTGAGAAACCTCTTGGAATCAAATCTGCTTTATTCCTGGCCTTCCTAGCACATGTCTACTTTTTCTGCTTTATTGCCTGCTTTTTCTGAGTTTTAAGGCAATTGGGAAGTTTGTCTAGGTGAAGTTAACTTGTTTTTAGTCCTCCTCATCCTCCACCCTTTTTCTCTTAAGAAAAGCATGTATGATTTGTCATTCCATCACCTATTAGCTTTCCTAATTGATTTTGCCAATTCGTGAGCTCCTAGACAGTTTTGGAAACTGCTTTATGGACCTATGGGTGATTTGCTTAGATTTAGTAAGCCTACTTTTGACCAAATTCGAATGGCATCCTTATGCATTCGAATCTCTCATGTAATTATTTATTGTGGCAGCCTATGACTTCACAGGGTTGGATATTGTACACTTATTCAATACAGATTAGTGTTTTGCTACATATTCAGTCTCCTTTGTGAGTAATTTGCATGTGTAATTGGAAATTGTTGTGAGTGTAATTGTTCAAACACCTGGGTTCAATTTCCACACCTCCCTATGGTTGGTTATTGGCTTAGTTCTGGGGCCAATTATTTATAGCCTTCCCTTGTTGATTATTGGGGGCTGGCTGGTTGGGATAGTTTTGTTGTGCAAACACTTGTCCCAATGAAGCAGGTGGAGTAGGAGCGGGGGCTTGAACCGCTTGGACTGGTGGTGCATGATAAATTTGGGTGGGCTGTGGTGCCACAAATGTGGGCATTTTTCCCACATACTGCTGTGTTGGCCAAGCCATGGCTTGAGCCTACTGCAGTGGCACAAGTTGTGTGTAAGACATTGTGGCTCCAGACTGGGACATCATTCTCGCATAGTCCGGATTTTGGTTCTGGTAAGCAACACTAGCAGTATTGCTTGATTGTGTTGGAGCTACAGGTGGTTTCAGACGATGTTGTGGCTATTGGGAGACTGAGCTTATGATTCCATCGGCAGCATAGGATGCCCCTAGTGCATCCCGGTAGGAGGTACCCGGGCGGGGAGCTTCTAGAATGACGATGTATAGATATCCAGACTGAGCGTAGATCAGGTCAAACTGTTGGGCTTTTAGTATGGCCTCCTCTTCATATTGGGGATGTTCGGATGCGACGTCCTTTTCTATGGGTGGGAGTAAGGTTTTGAGAAACCAATCCAATAAGATCCTGTCGTCAAGTTGGATTTTGCACAAACTATGACGTCACCGCCACTCATGGATGTGGTCGATTATATGTGTTGCAGTGCTCTGGCAGTAGGATAACAGGATCTCCACCCCTTCATCATTTCTGACAGGGATTTGGAAATACTGTAGGATCATGAAAGCTAAGGAGTTGAAATTTGGGTACTTGGCTTGCGGTAGCTCAATGTACCATTTGGTTGCTGCACCTGTGAGGGTGCGTTGGAACAGTCTTAGTTTGATCGAGTCATCTACAATGTTGTTTGAGGAGCACCATAGATGAAATGTCATGATGTGATTTTGGGGACACTCCCCTGCCTTGCCTTCAAACTTGGGAATGTCTGATGGTAGCTTGGTTTGCATGGGAGGCCAAAAGGTTTGATGGCGGATGGGGTCATTTGTCAATCGAGCCAAATCAGGCAAGTTAAGATGAGCCATGAAAGGTATATTTGAACCCAGGTTGATGTGAGATGGGGGAGGTATGGTGGTGGGGTTTGCAGGTGCATAATGTACTTGCATAGCTGGGGGTGCTAGTGGTGCCATTGTAGATGGGCTAATGCCCCCAAGTGTGATGTGAGGGATAGTGTGAATGGAAGGGCCACTGCCCCCATGTGAGACAAAGGGGAAATGTATGTGGAAGGGGCACTGCCCCCCTATGTGATAGGAGGGATAGTGTATGTGGAAGGGGAACTGACCCCCTATGTGACAGAAGGGGCAGTGTATGTGGACGATCCACTTCTCGCAAGTGTTGTAGGTGGGACAGCTTGAGTGGTTACTATGGGTGGTGGTAGCTGACTGATGATAGTTTGCATGACCATGCTGGGGCCACTTGCAGGGTTGTTGGTGATAATTTGTGGTGTGTAGATGGGTCCGCTAGCTATGGCTATGCCTGAAAATGGATTCAGATTTGCACCAGCCATGGGGCTTGATGGTGTAGTATGGAGGTCTAGTTCAGATTGATATGGGTCTGAATCTAAATAAGAGGTTGTGTGGCCTTCTGATGGTGTGAGAGGTCATCAAGAATGGTCTCGACGGTGTCGGATCAATCTCCAGAATGGTGGTGGTTCACCTCTTAGGCGTGAGGAAGAGCTTGTGGGATCAATTGTGTTAGATTGTATCAAAATGGCGGGAATGATGTTTGGGCCCTAGTTTTAATGGCTTCCTATTGGCTGTAGGTGGTCACTTGACCACCAAGACTACCAGAAGATAGTGCTTGGATTTTTCCTCACGGTTGTTTCTACTCAATTGGTGGGGGTTGTTTCCTGTTTTGCTTGGAAATTACTCTCAGTGGCCAGCTACTTTGGGGTTCCTGTGGTACTCCTCACAATGAGTTTCTGGGCTGAGCCCAAGTACTTTCCACGGTTAAGGAAGTCAAGGACTTATGTCCTCAAAGACTGCAGATTTTCTGAACTTAGTGTAAATTGATAAATTTTAAGGGCTCTCTCAGCGTCATGAACTAAGTTGGGTTGATTACGTGGTACGGTGTATATGTTTTTCTATTTTTGTGCTATCAGGTGGCTGCAAGTGGTTTATGAATATGTCATAGAGTTCATATCGTTGTGTGTACAAGTAGTAAATAAACATAAATATGTAAACAGATACAATTTTTACCTTGAATGTGACAGCCTAACTAGGTGACTACCTTACACCTATATTCTTCTTTGACCAAGAGAAGGTGTTGGGCTCTCAACACAATGGGACTACGCCCATTCGTAGATCCACAGGTCACCTCCCAGATGCAAGGTTGGCCAACAGGGAGGACGCTTAGCATCATGAGAAGCCCTCCTTCTCTACCCCGTCTACCTTCCAAATCATCCGGTTTTAATGGTTTAGAACAATATTCAATGAAGGGCCTATGACTATACGAGTTGTGCCCTTCGTCGTATCCCAGAATACCCTAGAGGGTGATGACTGGGTAGAGGAGGAAGGGTAAGCAAGACTGTTAATTTTATGTAAATTTTAGTTAAGCTACATTCATTAAGCCATTAAAAATTGTTTTAAATTTACACTTTGTTTGTACATGAAATTGCAGTAAATTAAAACAGAAACTGAAATGGAACTATTGTGCTGGAAAGAGGTGGTTGAGCTGCACTGATAGTCCCTAATAATTTGAAAATTAACTATTGATTGAAATACCGTACGTTTTGGGTCAAATTTGGTGAGGGGGTCACAAATTTCTTTTAGAAACGGGCGAGGGGGTTGCACAGATTTCACAGACAGAAGCAGTCTGCCTTTCTAAGTGATTTCGCACCTTTCAGGGGAAAAGGGCGACCTGGTCGCACCTATGAGGCCTAAAAGAGAAACCTCATCCCCTGTTCAGGCCCGATAAGTGTGACCTGCCCCGGATTTGGGGTTTTTCTGATCCCGAGTCAGATCCAGCTGATAGTAACCTGTATTGTGGCCAAACAAACTCGGATTTTCCTTACAGAGGCTTCAACAACAATAAAAACTAAATTTAAACAATATTTAACCTAGATCTGACAAGGAATTTTAAAAACTAGGGCATCAACTAAAAAAACTTGAAATTTCAAAAAACTGAACCAGGTATCATGTGGGATCGACTTGGTATGGTCACCAGTTCTGTAGCAGGGATTTCTCCTTGCTACAGGGGTAGGAATGGCTCCCTTCCGTCTATAAGACGAAAGGGTAGGTTCCTGCGTGTGGAAAATTCATAAAGGAAAAGTAGAACATAAAGAGAAAGCAAATAGAAAGCAATGACAGTGAGCCCCTTTGCAAATAGGGTTAGGGCTTAGCTCCGAGAACCTGCAAACAACTATTAAGCTATAATAAACCTGCAAAACATGTTAGAGATCAAACCTGCAAACAAATAATGGTTACAAAATAACTAAACTAACAAAGCAAACACATAAACAAAACTATATTATACCTCTCCTTTGGTGAAATGGGCCACCATGCCCTCACTGGAAGAAGCACCTCCCTATCTCATTCAACAATGGAGTAGCTATGGCTCAATGGGGAAGATGAGTGGAAGAGAGGGGGATGTGGGTGGATTGAGAGGTAAAGAGTCTCAAGGAATACACGGGCATCATAATAGTATGCAAGAGAGGAGTTGTTTGAGAGTGACCCCCAACCCTCCTTTTATAGCTTTTTTTGGGGGTTTTAGGGTTTTAAGCCCTTGGTCGAGGCTTTAGCCCCTTTTTTGGGATTTTAGCCCATTCTGCCCTAACTTTAGCTCCTTTTAGATTTTTAGGCTCCTTTGAGGGGTTTAGCCCCCTTTTGGAGGCTTTATCCCCTAGGAGAGTTATTTAGGCTCCTTTTTGGGGTTTTTAAGCCCTTTTCTTCATCCTTAATCCTTTTTTAGAGTGTGGGGGTCTAATGGTGTGATACGAGGGTCGTGAATGGGTGTCCTTGGGTGGTGTAGGCCATGTAGAGCTAAGTGAGGGATTTTTTGGGTTAACAATAGGTACTTTAGTAAGTCTGGCCCTAACATGAGCTAGTCCACTGGATTATCGCAAGTAACCAGTGTTCTACACTTCCGACCATAGAGTACCTCGAAAGGATTCATCTTGGCGTAGTTCTGGTATTCATTGTTATATGAAAACTATATGTGGTGCAAATAATCCTCCCACTTGGTGGGATGTTCATAACATACATTCTAAGCATGTCTTCCAAAATCCGGTTTACCCGTTCTATCTTCTCGTTTGTCTGCGGGTGGTAGGAAGTACTAAAATTTAACTACATCTCTAAACCGAAGAATAAAGATCTCCAACACTTACTAGTAAACTTCGTGTCTTGATTCGAGATGATTTCCTTGGGTATCCCATGCAACCTGAATATGTCCTTTAAGAATATGTCGGCAATGTAAACTTCCTTATAAGTTGAGTTATTTGGGATAAAGTGTGTTGCTTTAGATAACTTGTCAACCAATACAAAGATGGAATCATTCTGGTTCTTTCTCTTTGGTAAACCCATAGTAAAACCCATACTGATAGCCTCCCACTTCTATTCTAGAATGGGTAACGATTGTAGTAATCCTGAAGGATGTTGGTGCTCATATTTGACCAGTAGCACTCTTGGCATTTTGCAATGAATAATTCTATGTCGGCCTTTAACTTAGGCAAAAATAAATGTCTCTTTACTACTGATATCATCTTTTCATATCCTATATTCCTCGAGTAGGGATTTCGATGGAATTTTGTTAGAATTTTGGACCTGATGTCCCCTCCTTATGGAACATACAATCTCTCTTTGGACCACAATAGTCTAGTATCGTCTACCTTATAATCTTTTTGTTTTTGAAACAACATTTCCTATCGAATATTTTTGAGGACTTCAACATTGAAATGGTCAATTCCATTTTCCGTTCTAATCCTATTGTGAAAATCCAAATTGGTTTGGATCAAAGTTACCTCATATAACATATGAGCTCGTCGACTTAAAGAATCAACGATTTTATTCTCCTTTCCCTTTAATTGCTTTAATTCGAAATGGTACTCACTAAGAAAGGCCAACCATGTCTCCTTCCTGGCATTTAGATCTAGTTGATCGATCAAATACTTCATGCTCATGGTATCTATCTTTAGAAGAAAATTCTTCCCTATGAAGGAGTGCCTCCACATCTTCAAGGCGTGGATAATGGCTGCTAGCTCAAGATCATGGGTGGGATAATTTTTTTCATGTTTATTTAATTTCCATGACTCGTAATAGATCGTGCAATAATTCTGCATGAGGACTCCTCCAATTCCTTCCTTTCTCGCATCTATGCAAAGAACGAAATCCCCACTGGGATCCGCAATTCCTAGTATCAGTCCAGTAGTCAAAAGCTGCTTAAGCTTCTAAAAACTTTCCTCACACTTGGTTGTCCATAAAAACCTGTTTTCCTTCTTTTTTAAGGCGGTCATGGGACAGGAAAACCTCAAAAAGTTCTCAATGAACTTTCATTAGTGACCTGCTAATCCCAAAAATGACCTAATGTCTGTGACACAGGTAGGTGTTGGCCAATCTTTTATGGCTTTAATATTTTATAGGTCGATGGATATTCCCTTCTCGGAAATGATGTGACCTAGGTACTGTATCTATGGTTTGTAAAAATCATATTTTCTAAACTTAGCGTAAAGCTGGTGTTCACATAACACCCATAGTACTATGCGAAGATGCTCCTCATGTTCTTCTCTACTCTTCTAGTAAACTAGTATGTCGTCTATAAAGCCAATACAAACTTATCTAGGTATTTACTGAATATATTGTTCATCATGCACATAAAATTTTACGATGCATTGGTTATCCCAAAAGGCATTACTACAAACTTGTAATGGTTGTATTGCATTCCAAAGGTCATTTTATGTTTATCTTCATCGCAGATCTGTACTTGATGGTATCCGGACTACATGTCGATCTTTGAAAATATCTTTGCTCCTACAACTTGATCGAACAAGTCATCAATGCTAGGGAGTGGGTAATGGTTCTTGATGGTCATCTTGTTAAGTTGGTGGTAATCGATGCAGATTCACAACATACCGTCCTTATTCTTTATGAAAACTATAGGTTCTCCCTAAGGGGAAACACTAGGTCGGATATAAAATTTCTCAATCAACTACTATAAATGTAACTTGAGCTTCACCAATTCTAGTGTGCTCATGCGTTATGGGGGTTTGGATGTCGGTACTGACCCTAGTTTCAGTTCTATGGAAACATATAAGTCTCTTTTTGGTGGTAATCCCAGTGTTTCCTTGGGAAATACATCCTTAAAGTCCATGAGAACCAAAAATTCCTTGATTTGTTGTTCTCTTTCATCTTCTACATCCTGGATGTTCACTGCAAAAATTTTACAACCCTTCCTAATACACTTATTTGATTGTAAGGTGGATATCTATCTAACAGATACCTTCCTGGGTATGCCTTGAATCTTTGTCTGATTCCCTCGGCTATCCATGCACAATATTGACTTGTTTAGACAATCGAGCATGATACGGTGTTGTTCCAACTAGTCCATGCCAATAAGTACGCCATACGATCCTAAGGTTAAGATATTTAGATCTATCTTAGCTGGAAAACTGTTTGAGTATACCTCACAGTCTCTTACAAGTTTTGGAAACTTTCTTTTTGTACTAGTGGCTAATTGTACCAACCATGGTTTCTCATGTTTTACTTTGTTTAGTTTACACGTTTCAATGATATTGGGTGATACATAACTTCAGCAACAACCAAGATCAATGAAAATCAAAATAGAAGTGTTTGAAACCTTACCTTCTATTTCGACCATAATTGCCTAAAGGTCTTCTTGTCGACCATCAAGTGCTGCATAGATATTTGGTGTGCTACCCATGTCCTCTATCGTTGGTTCTTCCTATAGATTGTGTAAGAATCCATTGGTCTTGTTTGGAAAATCTCTGGCATAATGGGGTCCTTGGCATTTCCAACAGTTAACTTGCAGCGAGGCAGTCTTGGCTCCTCCGTTTGTTGTTGGTCTATTGGTATTTGGTGCAAGAACATTTGGCTTTGCACCTATCTTGGTGAATTTTATGTTGGCAGGAAAACTGTTTTTTTGTTTTCTGTAAGGCGATGGTTTAAAACCAGCTTTTCAATTGAGCAAGAAGTTCCTAGACCTATCTCGACTTCTGTTAATGTTTTCCTGCCTTAGTTGTCCATGCTGATAACAAATCCTATGTTTGTGTAAGGTAGTGTCAATATTTTTGGGCACGTCAAACTCAATTCTCTCTTGAAAATTGGGAGGAATACACCCCAAAAAATGTTGTATCTTCACCTTTTCGTCCTTTATATATGACACGTAATGTAACAGATCCAAGAATCTGTTGATAAAGGCCTCCATGGTCATGGATCCCATCCTTAATTCATGAAATTCTTTAAAATTCCTGTCGAATAATCTCTCAGACATGTATTTCTTCTGAAATATTCTATGAAAATTACTCCATCTAATTTTTTTTACTTCATCCTTTTTGGTATGCTTTAGGTCTCTCCACCATCTAGATGCTTTTCCATTTACATTATAAATGGCTAGTTAGGATTTCATCTCACTAAAGTAGTTGTGTACTCAAAATTATTTTCGCATACCTAGGAGCAATTCTTCATCCTTCTCCCTGGTATTCATCTCTCCTTTGTAGGTTGGGGATTTTATCTTTCGAAATTATCCTTGGAGGTTGTTATAATTTTTTTGTCTCTTTCTGTAAGGAGAAAGTGAATTATCACTAGAAAGACTTTGATAATCCCTTTTTGGAAGCTTAGGTGTGTGCTCTTCTCTTCCCTCTTCCCTTGGATTGCTTGTCCCTTTTTTATGATAAGATTCCTTAGATTTATTGGTTGAATGGGTAGGATGTCCATGAGGGTTTACCCTTGTCATGTTCCTAAAGAAAGCTTCATTGATTGCTTTATGCTATTTTCTCTCATTCTTAATATCATATTTGAATCTTTGTAAGTCTACTTGTAGAAACAATATGGTTTTTATTAGATCGGATATTAATTCGACCACCAGTTCTTCTTCCCGTGTTGGGGAATTTAGATTTCCTTATCGGTTGTTGTCTTCTTCTGTATTCATGATATGGATTGTTCTTTAATCCTACAATTAAAACATTTAGTAACAAATAATTTTTTGTTAGTATCAAAATTTTAAATACAGTTTTGAAATGTTTATTTCTTCAACAGATGTTCAGTAGCACCCATTAGGTCTCCTAGTGTTTGATATGGGCTCTGTACAATTTGTAATGTCCCTAAAATCCAAAAAAAATAAAATAAAATTGTAGACTAATAAACTGCTAAGACATTAAGGACATCTTCATTTTACTGTGGAATTAAAACTTGGATAAACAACTAAGCCTAAGTTCTGTCACAATTTTCCTTCTTGTGTGTCATTAGAGGAAATTTCAACTCAAAATGGGCCTTTTAACTTTGATTCAAATTCCATGTCATCATGTGTTAGCCAATGAAATTTCTTTAAATTTGAAATACTGTATAGGTCTTAAACACTTTTTTAATATAAGTTTGGGGATAGGTACATAAAAAAACTACTTTTTTTTGTATTTTTGACATATCTCCCTGTGTTTTTACTCAAATTTCGATCGGGAGAGCTTGTTGGATGCAGAATTAAATTCCGCATCCAACGAGTACCCACTCCGGTAGTGGGGTCCGTAAAAATCATATGGAGTGGGTACTCATTGGATGTGGAATTTAATTATGCATCCAACGAGCTCTCTCGATCGAAATGTGAGTAAAAACACGGGGAGATATGTCAAAAATACAAACAAAAAAGTAGTTTTTTTCTTTTCTTCCTCCAAAATTAATAAATATTATTTTATTATTTTAACTATTGTTTTATTAATTCTTTTTAGGAGGCCCATTTTGAGTTGAAATTTACTCTAATGTTTCTATATGAGGATGATGTTTACATATCACTATTCTATTTTTCGATGTGCTTGTAGTTTATGTGCATACTTATTTAGTTTACTGATGTTGTTGATCTTATGTTGTTGATGTTTTTCTTTCATGTTACGTTACATGTTTATTATTTATTGACAATGAAGAGGATGACTTACCTCTATATGTAAAGGGGTGGAGTGGCAGGATTTTTCCCTATTGACTCACTCAGAAAGGTAAGGGGTCTCATGTTACTGAGCTTACTTAGTTCATTGTGAACTGACGCATGTGTAGCTATTTTTCTGCAGGTGACTTTGCCTATAAACATAGGCTCCTGAATGTGACAAAAAGAATCCTAGCATCTACAGCTAGCTAATCTCAATTGCTAAAAGTTTTGTCAAAGAAAATACTAAATCCTATGCTCGAAGATCTGAACTCAACTAAAGGAGGAAGGCTTTAAGCCTAAATGTGAATGTATGTTGGTAAAATATGGTGAAGGGGGTTTAATACTTTTGAATAAAACTATGTGCATGTTCAAACTATGGTTTTGAGGGTTTAAAACTAATGTGCATATTGAAACTATGGTATTGAGGTTTTAACTATTTTAATGGAAAATTGTGTGAAGCCAAACTATATGCAATAGGGTTTTGATTTGATATTTAGTGGAGGCTAGGCTAGAGCATTCAAAGATCCACATGATGGGCAGGATGCAAGCATTAAGCCTTGCACTAGGGTTTCATTTGTCATTTGCTTGTTTCTTTTCATTTTGGGTTGTTGGAGGTTTATGCTTCAGTGGTTGAAGTTGTGCATACCATGGTCATGCTTACAAAATTGGTTGCAAAACTCATATAGGTATGGAACGCTCTTGTATGTTTCAATTCCTTCAATCTCGCTTGGTTTTAAAGTTATACTACCTGCTTCTCACTATTTTCTTGGTTTTGTTTGTTGTAGGTTTGGGGACAACATGAGTGCTCTGCTTGAAGGGCAGAGACTTGGTTGACATCACAACCATCTGGGTAATCCCATGTAGAGAAAGGGCCTTTACCCAAATGTTTAGTCTTTTATGCTACTACAAGGTTTTGATCATGGGTCTAGAAATGATGATAGTAATTCTTAGGCTGTTAGCTTGTGGGTTTGCGTTTGGGATTCTCTCATCCCGTTTGGGCATTTGATGCGACTGTGTAAAAATTGTATGGCTCTGTAATGGATTTTCGTTTAAATAAATTTAAATTTGTGTTTCTTTGTTTACTATGAGCTCTGTGGATTTTAAAGAGTGCGTTTATAAATTCTGTTAGTGCCATTACAAAGAAATGGAATTACGATGCCATTTGTTTTGCTATTATTGTTGACTGTGGAAAAATCATGGGTGTTTAACCCTTGCTGTGATTAGTTTGAATTATTCATCTTTTATAATGGGAGGCTCTTCCAATTGAATGATTGGGATTCTAATGTAGATAAATTACCTGTGTGTAAAAGATGCCAAAGGAAGAGCTCTTGATTCCTATCGGATTTTAGTCTTCATGGAGGAATTCTTGTATGTATGGTAGATATGATGAATTGTTTGTTTCATGGGAATCCATAATGGATTGGCCCAAGCCCTGCATAAATAATGTAGCCCATGCATTAGGTTTATATATTGGGTTCTTAAGTGTACAGGTTTATCGTTTATCTTTTTTGAAGGAATCAATACTGGGTCGTACAACTTTATGGTTTATCATTTATTCCTTTAATCATTCATTGCTCATTTAGCCAGAGCATATGAGATTGAAAAATTGATTCATGGTTCTATTTGTTATTGTATTTACTAAATTGGTTGTGTAGATAGGTTTGGTTTGGAAAAATGAAATGGCAAGCTGCCAATCCTTAACATGATTCGATTGCTAGGAAGGTGTGTAACGTTTATAAGTTTTTCTTTTAATATTATAACCATTATTCCTCTTTGAATTCATGAATGTGCTTTTGGCCTTACAATGAGGAATTATGGTAAACATGTGGTTAATTTTTAATTTGTTATTGCTTATTTAGAGATGGGTTTATGTATTATATGATTGGCAATATGTAATCTTCCATCACTACGTTTAGATTAAAAGGTTTGAGTTTTTATTTTAAGGGATTCGATCCCTGGTTTGAATGTTTATGAATATGTACTTAATTTGTATATTAATGGTTTCATTGTTTGAATAGAGTATTATTTAAGTTTTGATTTAGTTAGCTACTTTTGGTTAATATCTAGTTTATTTTTAAATAAGTTCATAGACATGTAAAAGTTCTTTGTAAAAATATATTTAAGGGTTATGTTTTAGTAAAATGCTGACAGAGATCTGGTTATTAGTTTTATCTAGAATCTTGGGTTTAGATCCACGCTAAAAATTCTAACATAAAATTCTGAACTTGTTAAATATAATTCTAAGAGAAAATTAACCCTAGGATATATCTAAGAATTTAAAAGTTGAGTTTCAATTTAAGCAATGAAACAACCTCAAGCATATAATCAACTGGAAAGTAAAAATTGCAGATCTTTAACCTAGAGCATAATAAGTATAAGTATAACTTGTAAACATAATTAATATACTGGGATAAATAAAAACCTCATACCTGCAACTATTTAGCTTGTTTTAGTGGCTATGGACCTTGCACAATTAAACAAATAGAATTAATAAAACCCTATCTACTTCTGACCTTCAATCTGATAACTAGATAACTTTGGAACTACCATGTTCCTACCAACCATGACCTGAAACCATTCCTCGTTTTAATCTAGATCCCCTCGAGTTGGCTCCAATATGCAAGTGATGTAGAACTCCTAAAGGTGAGGGATTCTCTTTTTTGGAATATCAGGATATGTATAAGAATGCTTTCTTTTGGAAAATTCTCTCTAAAACTATTAGGAATAATCAACCAGCTCCCCCCCAAGCCTTCTGTTGTCTTGGGTATTTATATACAATATTTTAGAAAGGGCAGTTGTTTTAAACTTCAGTTAGATCAAGAATCCATTATTTTCTTGAAAATAATCTTTAATTGATTTATGTGGATTTAATAATTATTTTGTTTAGCTTAGGAAATTTTTACTAGTTCCTAATTTGAACTTTAGAATGGAATATGTATTTAATCATTTTAGTAAATAATAAATGCATATANCTTTATATATATATATATATATATATATATATATATACAATTATTCTTTTATTCATAATATATATAAACTTTACATATTATCTTTAATATTTATTTATGCATCATATAACACAGTCTCCTTTATTTGATGATTCCCTTAGCTTATACTATTTCTTTTATCAAGGCCTTAGGTAGGGTTGGTCAACTGAGTTATGCATATCTATATCCTCCTTGCATGTTGGATTATCTCATGTATCGGGGTAGTTCTTCCAGTACTTGATGAGAAGTAGATTCAAAATTTTACTAAGCAAATCAAAATAAGTAAGAAAAGGGATGGGGCTATTCAAAGTCATTATCACTCAACACACTTAATTTCAGTAACTCCTAGCACTATTCAGAGCCCAAGCTCAATGCTAATAATTGGGAGTTACACTTCTGCAATTGCAGAGCCTCTCATTCAACACTAATGCTAGGATGTACTTGTATAATACACCTAGGGATACAATGACGAATGATCCTATGCTCCAGAGCTTATGCTCAACATCAATTTGGAATGCCCTAGGGATTATTCCCAACACTTCCAATCTTATAACTCATGTGCTCCAAGCTTATGCTCAACACAAAATTTCATAACTCATGCATTCCAAATCTTGTGCTCAACACAAAATATCATCACTTATGTGCTTCTGGGTTTACGCCCAACACGTTATAGAACTCAATCATGCATTCAATATTTTGCACATTTCATCACAATAATCATCTTAGTATATGCATTAAGGTAAATCACACAATACATCCAGTACATTGTACTACGACAATAATCCTTTTCCATCAGGGTCCATGTCCAACATATACAATCACATACAAAATAATAAAACATATGCATTGGCTTACACCCACTATATCTAACTAATCAACATAAATAACGTGCAGTGAGGAATTATGCCCAATATACAAACATAAACATCAAAGTAACTCATGTGAAATGGGACTCATGCCCATTATAGTTAAGGTCAAAATTCAGGATATTACAAAATCTTCTCCTTTTGCATGGTTTTCAACACCATATTAACATTTCTCAAATGTTCTTCTCTGTTCTAACTAAAAATCATAATATCATCCAGATACACTATCACAAATTTTCCAATGTATTCCTTCAATACCTCATTCATCAATCTCATAAAAGTACTAGGTGCATTAGTAAGCCTAAATGACATTACTAACCATTCATACAATCCATCATTAGTCTCAAATGTAGGTTTCCATTCATCCCATTATCTTATTCTTATTTGATGATACCCACTTTTTAAATCTATCTTTGAAAAATACTTTGAACCATTCAAACAATTCATCAAATCATCAATACAGAGTAAAGGAAATATGTACCTGATAGTGATCTTATTAATTGATCTGGAGTCAGTGCATATTCGCCAACCACCATCCTTGTTTGGGATAAGAACAATGGGTACTACACAAGGAGTCAAACTCTCCTTCACCAATCCTTTATCTAATAGATCCTGAACCTATTGCTTGATTTCTTCATTCTCTTGAGGAGTTAATCTATATGATTCCTTATTAGGTAAAATTGCACCAGGTATCAAGTCAATATGATGAATAATACTTCTCATAGGAAGTAAATCATTTGGAAATTAATCCACAATAATATCAGCATTTTCATCACGCAAAATTCAATCTTCAGTAGAAAAATCATCTAAATTTGTACAAGTTAAAATTACCTTTGGTTTACCAACAAGAGAAAAATGTAGCTCATCCTCCTTCTTAACCTTTTGTAATAGTTCCTTTCTAGTCATCAGAAAAATATTTGACCCTGAACTTTCTATAACTTCTTCATCCTCCAATGGTGACAATGTATTTGTTTTTCCATCCTTTTCTAGAGAATAAGTATTCTTTCTCCCATCATGAAAATTTTTTATGTCATATTGCCATGGCCTCCCTGAGAGTATATGGCACACATCCATAGGCATTATATCACATAACACCACATCTTTGTAGGTACCAATTTGAAACTCCACATTGCACTGCTCATTGACAAAGTGATGATATTTTTTTTGTAACAAGGACACTTTATAAGGAGATGGATGTTTCATCCTCTCCAATCCCAAATTTTGTACCATTTCTATGGAAACCAAATTATTTGTACTACCACTATCAATGACAATTTTACAACACTTACCTTGCAACTTGTATTTTGTCCTGGATAAACTCTTTCTTTGGGCTGGTTCATGCACTTTCTTCTCTGTCTTTACCAAAACTCTATTTAGCATAAGATATTCTCTTTCTTGAGGAGGATTATTTACCTTTGTTTCTTCATTGGATTCTTCATGAGCTTCATCAATATTTGCATTCCTCTGAGTTGCAGGTTTATTCCTTGGGCACACCCATGACATGTGTCCAATTTCTCCACATGCATAACACTTCAAATCTCTATTTATTCCACTGCCTCTACCTCCCCTGAATCCTCCTCTTTGGTGTTTTCGGATACTAGAACCTTTTGCCTCATCCTTAGAGGTCTGAAACTTACCTCCTATGTTTGGAGATCCTATGACTAGACCTCTCCCTTGATTCTTCTGGTTCTGTCTTCTTAGTATCTTTTCTTCTACCCTTAAGGTCGACTAATAAGCATCTTCAACAGTCTTCAAATTCAGCAAACCAATCTCATCGTGTATCTCAAATATCATTCCATTTATATATCTAGCCACTCCTTCTATGTTTCCTTATTCATGTCCAACTCTAATACTCCTCTTAAATAACTCTTCAGTATATTCCTTAACAGCCATACCTTTCTATCTAAGGATTTGTAGTTGTCTAAAGATATTCAACTGATAATCCTTAGTCATAAATTGACTCTTAATTTTATACAACATTTTATCCCAAGAATGAATTTTAGACTTACCTCTTCTTTCTCTATGAATTTGGATTTCATCCCACCAGATAGCTACATGTCCCTTTAGTCTGGTTGTTGCATATCTCACATTCTTTTTATCTTCAATTTATTCAAAGTCAAAATAGTTATTTAAATCATTTCTCGAGTCCATAAGTTCTTCAACATTAAGATTACCTCCATACATCAGGACTTCAACTTTGGGTTTGTTACTAGCCCTCATCAGCATCTTCATCGCTTTTACTTCTTCAACAGCCTCCTCTTTCTCGTCTTCAGAGGATTCTTCTTCATCGATGGTGCCTGTATTCTTTGATTTATTTTGCAACATAGTTTACATTCTGGCCTAGAGTTCCCTTAATTCCCTTTGGGTGTATGTCTCCGTAGCTTATCTTCCTAGACCATGTCCTACAGAAACTCCACGTGCTCATCCTCGTCTCTGCATTATTCTTCTATAGGTTCTAATAAGCTCTGATACCAAAAATGATGTCAAATGAATACTATTATACCTAAGGTTCTCTTAATCATCCTGAATACTGATCAAAATCCTCTTTCTCAATATTTATTCCGCAATTATTCCCTTCTACAAATCCACCTTTCCGCAATATTGAGTTTCTGAAACACAATCCTTTTCGCAATCATGAGTTTTCGCAAGGCCTTCTTTGCAAGACTCTTTTCCGCAATTTGTAGATTATCGATTTCGGGTTCACCAACCTTCCAAACTGAAGTTTCCCAACTTTATAGCTGCAACGGTTATTTGAGCATGCATATTGCGGAATGCGGATCGTCCTTCTAACTTTTCCAAACTTGGATTTCGCAATTTGATTTTTTCGAATCATCAATTCTTTGCAGCCTCACTTCTAACCGTTAATCTGTTGCGGTTTGAGGATCCCCCTTTCACACTTGAGGACCTTCACTTCTCCTTTGGGGAAATTAACCACGACTGTTGATCTGCTGAATTTCACAGATTCTTGGATTATACTATGACATTCGAATTAATCCATGGAATGATTAATTCGTGATGTGGAAAGAACTCTACATTGCTGGGGATTTTCAATGTTTTGTCGAACCATCAAATCACACACGCATATAGACACAGAGAGCCTAAAATCATATTTTCTGGTTATTGAAGGAAGACATCAAATATATGAAAGCACACACAGAGATTTTGAAACTTTGTTCTTCATTCAATGAACCAACACACTTACCTACTCTCTATTACCCTTCCCTTACACATGCTTATACATTATATCAACTACATTTAAATAGAGCTTCATTAACCTATCAGATTTGAATAGCAATATCTAAACCCCTAAGAAATGAAAACTACAACTAACCTATCCTTGTGCAACCTCTTACAAGATTCAAGGACAACAATGACAAATTTCCAGTTATTACAATCAAAATAAATCATAACAACTAACCCTATCCTTCTATAATTTGATTACATGGAAATGCAAAAACAACATTGACAGCTTACTCAACAAACAGAGGACTTTGACTCCATGCTCCTACATCAAATTTTATCCTATAGGAAAGCTAATGCAACTTATTTATGGGCATGAATGGCACAAATCTCAACAACTACACACTCCTAGGACAAGTAATTATACAGAAACTATTTTGTAATTCTATTAGCACGTGTTGCACTAGGAGTTATTGAAATTTCAACATATTTTCCTTTTTGTGATAAGAAGAAAAATGAATTTCAATAGTATCCCTTGGTGATTATAAATTTGTATAGTTTGGCAAAGAAAAATGAGAATTTAAATCAAAAGGGATTGATGAACATTCTCTTGTAAAGAAGTTTATGTATGTAGACGCAAGTATGCCAAGTTCTTGTTCATCCTTGATGTCATAGAGTGTAATCAATGGTATTTAGTTCTTCCCTTGATTGCTCATGATAATATGAAAGATAAATATAATGTCAAGCCAAGCAATCAAATTGAAAATAATAGATTGAAGCTAAAACATTTAAAGAATGACTAAAAAATATTCTTAACAACAATGTATAATTAGTCAAATATGATAGAAACACAATGCAATTTATTTTTGTTTATTAGTGACATTAGTGCATGAAACATTTTACATGATGATAAATTCAACATAATACATTTGAAATTTCCATATCCTCTTTCAATTTTCTTTCTCAAATCTATTTAAACAATGTAGTAATGGCTTAGCATCCTCTATACCCTGAACCCAAAACAATGCATGGTCTCTTCTAACTCCAAGCTCTTACTAATTTCACTATATATTTATGAAGAATAAAAAATGTTTAAGCTCTATGATTTTTATAATATGGTTTTTTAATCACAATCTACAAAAATTTATTTGGTGTTTCACATATAAGGTTTGGGGTTTTAATAATGTTGTTGAGGTGCACAATTGTAGTTCCTGGGACCAAGAAAACTTAGGTTCATCACCCACTACATGTTCACATGATGCTTACTATTTTGGAAAAGTCCTTCTAGGGTTAATTTCAAGGAAAATTACAACCATTGGATTCAATGACAAAGGAGGATGGAGGCCTTCATGGATAGACCATGCCTTGTTCTAATCAATATTCATGCCAAGGATAATCCTCCCCTAATTCTTGACTCCCATCTCATTGTATATGAGGGCCTATTAGATGAAGTTATGGTTGTGACTATAATAACCAAAGGGCTTGTCTCAATCATCAATGATATGTGATTGTGAGCACACAATTTTCTTTGATTGTACTATAGTAATTAAATGATGAACAACTAGGTTGTTATGCCCTAATTATATCAGAATCTGTCTTTGAAGTGCTATGATAATTGCATTGAACAATCATACTTAATCATATAGACACCTAAAATATTATCTTGATGTTTGTGGTTTTGGATTGTAGCATGGATACTAGGACTTTTGAATAAAAATGCTCTAATTATAGGGTTGTTATTTGTGTACTCACATTGATGCTTAAATGATTCCAAAACCATTATCTTGCATTCAAATCCCCAAGAAAATGTGCATAATGAAATTCGAAAGGAATATTATTTTTGTTTTTGTTTACATAATAAAAAAAAAGATTGGTCCATGGTTGCACTTCCTTTTAGGTTATCTATTTTCATAACCTTTATATTCATGTTCAACTACCACTTCTACTTGTATCCTTCCCTTAGATCAAGTTATGATTAGCCAAAGATGTCTTCATTCTACAATACTTTGAAACCTTTTTCCATTAAATTCTCACAACACGCTCTCATTATTTGCTTTAAATTTTTTCCTACTAAAATAATACATATTGATCATTACAACACTCATCCTTATGTATTTTAATTTATCTTTGTGTGTTTTACAACAAATTTAACTCTATTGAATATCGGGCCTTTGTTAGGGATTATTTTGCTTATCTCTTTTTACTAGAAGTTTTATTGTCATCATGATAATGCTTGTTCTATGATTTCAATTGCTTTAGCGTCTCATTCACATTGCAAAATATTCATGACTAAGATAGAGTAAACTGCAACAACATTTTCCTTTTAAATAATCAAACCCTAATTTTTACGTGCTTCCAAATATGATTTTACAATAAGATTGTGTCAAAACATATCATATTCAGAGTCTCTATCATACAACACATACATTTATGGAAGTTGGAACTCATTTCGAATAGGTTAATAAACTTTCCTTTTCAAATATAATACAATATCATAACTACTTTAGATACAATACAATATTTGATTCAATGCCTTTGACAACTCTCTCACATTTCTTGATATGGATCCAATATCCCAATTTACACACCTTTGTTATAAACATGTTACATTTAAATTTATTTTATATTGTAATTATTGTAAGATGTTTGTTTATATATACATACATGGGTAAATAAGAGGAAGAATCCATTACACATTTGTTGATTGTTTGTCCTTAATCATAAGCAATTTGGAGATAAATGAATACTTTAGTTGGATAATAGTTTGACTGGTCTGATAGAGAGGTTGTGGCCACCCTTAAGCAATGAATTTAAGCAATGAATACAAGAGCACATATAAAGGGATTTTAAGGCTTTTATTTTGATTGTGATGTGTGGAATATGGTTATCCATGAATACATCCAATTTTTAAAATAAGGATCCTTCTCCATTCATATGTGTTACTATTTCCCTTTCAATCTTATCTCATTTCCCTCAAGCTGATGATGAGGATGCTCAATGGAAAACCTAGTAAAAAGTTATTGGAAAGTCAGGATCCTAGGCATATTTCGATGGTGTTTCTTAGGGGAGGCCATAGATTAGGGAGGATGGAGGTATCCTATACATATTAGATTAACACTAGATAAAGTTTTCAGTTTCTATTGGGAATAACACAAACAACTTAGCAGAGATGATGGGTCTTAAGAATTTATTGCAGCTAGTTGTCGAACATGGTATACAAAAAATTCAAATCAAGGGGATTCTCGTTTGGTGATTGACTTACTAAGGCTAAAAAAATCCCCATGGAACATTTGAATCATGCCATTTTATCAGTAGATAATTACTATCAATGCCACAATCCATCATATAGCATTCGACCACATATATAATAAGTGGAATCAACTGGTAGATCAACTTTTGAAGGATGGACTTCAAATTGGTCTTGGCTTATGGCACCGTGTGTAAGGTCTAGTTGAAATTGACCCAGGACCATTCTAACACACACACACACACACACACATGTTTTAGAAACTAGATTATAGTATCTTTCCTTTAGTTGTTATATAGCAGTATAAACATGCTCTACATGTATATTTTTCAACATCATGGACTATGTACCAGTTTATTCACATTGTTAGATATATTTTTGAGAATGTTGGAGAGGCATAACAGATATGACAACTACAAGCCAATGCAGAATATGGATTTTATATAAGTAATAGAAGTTGATGTTATTTCTTATATATATATTTCTTTGAATGGTTTTAATTTCAAATGAATATAAAAAAAAATCTACCCATGTATTTTTGCAGCATATAACTAGTGTTAATGTAACACACCTAAAAATCGTACATAATTTTTTTTACATGTGTTATTTTCGCATTTATCACATCAGAATCTTATGTTTAAAATTACCGTTGGTTCTAATATATATTGTTCAGCTGCTTATGGCAAGGTTTGTTGATCTTTATGATGGCCAGTTCCTTCTGGAACCTTCAACAATACTCCTTTAGGTGATGTACTTTGATTACTTTTTTTTGCAATTAACTATCTTACTGTAAAGGTTTAGCCTAACATAGTTACATTATGTGTGTAAGACCTTCCCCTAAGCATGAAATGATTAGAGTTTGTAAAGTATGGTTGCACATATGGTTATCTCTTACCATGAATAAAAAGAAAGTTTTACATACGTGTACTGGGCATGGATCTGCATGTTTTTTACTCTATGACCACTCTTTACAGATCCTACAAGTTTTGGTTTTAAAGAACCTCTTTAGTTCTTTTATGTGTTTGAGTGGTTCCTATATTTATCATGGTTTTAAGTTGGTATGCATCAACAAGGGTATTAATGTGATTATGGTTTTAGTGTTTTAATTTAAACATCTAAATAACCCTTCCCAATACCTTAGCCTCACCCACGGCTAAAGTATTGGCCTTCGTGTTAACATGTTTTATGCCATACCTTAGAAGGGTATGGGTCTATCCATTACCCATGATGGAATTAGATCCCAACATACTTTACGAAGGTTTAAGGCATAAAGATTAACATTATACTATGGGGTTTATCCAATGAAATGGTTGACTTGGTATGAGATAAGGTTATATAACATATATGTATATGTGATGACTCCAAGGCATAGGTTATGATTGATTCTTTTTAATGCATGGTCCAAAGTTGGATTCATAATGATTTCTTTGTAAATGATTCTGGTTATCATATTTAACTTTTCCTATGGTTGACATTACGCCTGTCCTGGCTGCTAGTTGGCAGCACAGCCAAGACCCACGAGCCATTAAGGGATATGATCTTCTCTCTACACATGGAGGGTCAGATTTACTTGAGCTTGAAAAGGGTTTTTATGGTCTTTACTCTGTCCTTAGCCTCATTTGGGTATGATGTGTGGTCGGAGGCTATGTGCGGCCAAGATCTGCTCTGTGTGCACCCTACTCTAGTTTTTCTTGTGTTGAAGGCATGTGGTGCTGTATTATTACACAGTTGATGACATTTGTGTGAGGTATTTGCTTTTGGTAGTTACCTTGGTGTTACCATTTGAAATGACACTTCTCCATCTAAGTACTGACACTCAATGTGTCAGTACATAAAAGGAAAAATGGATAGAAGTGGGAAAACCACTATAGATGGCATTACCTTTGATGCATCATCCTATTACCAGCTTGACCAATTTTTTATAAGGAAATTAGGGCGAATACGCATTTTTTTCCATTGCAACCTGTGTATCATATGTGAGTATTGACATTGTGACCCACATATACGTGATAAGGGTAGGAATCCATGGGTTTCCCTTATGAAATTTGTGTATCATACGCGACCTGCTAGTATTAATAGCCACATATTCCTTAATAAAAAATTAAAAAATATAAAGAAGTTTAGTCGAGGAACTTGGGTCCATAATCATAACTATCCCAACTTCTCCAATCATCTCAATATTTGTAACCTCTCTCTTTCTTCACGTATAATAGAGGGTAGGGGTTGAGGATAAACATCATGAATTCTAGAGCAAAGTTATGCAGGTGGTTTTCCTTTAGATATCTTGGAGCAGCAGAACTCAGTGTCCTTGGCTAGTAGAGGAGCACTTGTTTCCGATGTTGGTTGTAATCTTACCTCACTTGTTTATCAATAAAGAGAGTCTTTCTTCCAATATCATGTCTTTGTACTCTTATGTATTATGATTTATGAATTGTCTTGTTATTTCATTGCAAGAATATATTTCATTGATCATCTATATAATATATAAGATATTCCAGGAAAGGTCTTTCACTTTGCAGGTGTTGGAGATTCCCTAGAATTTGTGGAAGCAATTTGGATTGAAGAAGAAAGCTAGGATCAACCGTCATAAGAAAGGTATGCCTAATTTCTTCCTATTTCTATATCAAATTCTAAAATTACAACTGATTGTATGCAATTTTATTTAGTATGTTGGTAACCCTAGAGACCCTAGATTATAAGGTTGTATTCTCCTGAACAACAGAACTGGTGACTCCACTAGAGAGTCCAACCTATTGTGGGTCCTTTCTTTTGGCTTCCTGACCAATTTGGCTTTGTCTGATCCTGTGAGTGATTTGTTTTGATTTTACCTTTAATTTTTAGTATTCCATGTTCACAAACTTTCTGTTAGTTGTTTTTATTTTTGAAAAATTTGACAGCATACGTGGGTTCCTTTGGTAACAGTCGTGCATTGCCTATCCTATGCGTGGGTTTATTCGGTAACAATCGCATATGGTGTGCGACCTTCCTTGACAACAGTCACGGATTTCCTATAGGTGTCTTTTGGTCTATAAGGTTTTTGCTTGTCCTTGTTTTTATGATTCTTTAGATGCTTGTGAAGGTTCTTTTTTTGGCATGATGCTGTGGTTTTAGTTTTGTACATTTCACTAGTCGTTTGATTAGTCAAGTTTTTTTGAGTGATTTTTTATTTGACTTCTCCATTTGTGAATGAGTTAGATCCCTTCATGCTTGGCTTTTGGTATGAGTGCTTGGTTTTTTTGGCCATTGATTAGTCCTTTAGACAGTGATATACTTTGTACTTCTTTTCTAGTAGTCCGAGTCAGTCAATTATTCCATCTTTTGGATATATTAGTCCTTGTAAGTCAATAGCTCCGCCAAGTATAGGGTTTGAGTCATTTATGCCATTTTGGTTGAAGTGTGTTACTATCGGGTCTAACTGCTATCATTTACAATTATATGATCATATTGTTTATTTCACTCAAAATTGCATTTAGTTGCATCTAGTTTTGAATTTTTCGAAAAAGGAAAGGAAAAAAGCATTTTTGCATTAGTTGTTCTTTTCACTATTTTTTCAGAAAAAATAAATTTTTTCAAGTCTTGTAGTTTCTCATGTTGTTTAAAATTTCATTAGCTTTCATTTACAAAGAAAAAGAAAAGAAAATTTGCATTGGCAATTGCATTCACTTGGAAATTTTTTTTACATCATTTTCTTTCATTCTTATGACTCTATAACATCATTTAGTCTCATTCCGCTACCTTTGACTAATACAGCCCATTAAAAAGAATGATTAATTAAAATCTATTAGTAAGTTTCTTTTTATAGGTTCATACATCAACTAGCTTAGGCTAGGTTTTTGGACTAGGAGTTTAAACTATCCAAAAGCATTTGATTTCAAACGTAGTGGCCTTTCATTAGGTAAATCCTCTTCTACAAGAGACAATCCAGAAATCTCCTCTCACATAGGAGTTAAGCATGAGGCCATGTGAGAGCTCGGTTGAGGAGATAACCCTCCACTTCCTTGTTCGATCATTTACTGGGATTTTTATGCGTTTGGAGATCTTTTCAATACCACCTCTTGGGTCCCGTATGGTGCTGGTGTTGACAGGATTTCGGGCTTAGATACCTTTCCCATGCATAAGGATTAGGCTTGTGACTATTCTACTGAACTCTTGGTGTAGATTTGGTAACCTTTAGTATCGAGACACTAGGATCTTACACAGGTTGTATTGGAAGGCTATTTCCAGTACACCTAGGACGGACTGGGAAGGTAACCTTGGTAGACAATCTGGGAGGGAGGTTGGGTGATTCCAGCAGTTGCACCCAGAAAAATATTCATGAGACGCCAAGTAACCATCTTTCTATCTTCACTGGTTGGACCTGAGCCCAAATCCTCCTAGGATTTCCTTTGGAAGGTGTATCTTATATTTGGTGTGTCTATGTTACTTTAGGACATTTTTAGTGAGTGTTGTTTGGTTTGTTTGTGTTAAGTTGGCCTTCAAGTGTGTGAGTAAAATTTATAGCTGTGGAGGACCAACGTCTTCGTAGGTCCAGAAGGTTTCCAAACTTTCCTCCATCTGTTACAGTGGAGCCTCCATCGCCACCTCAAAGGCGGAGACTAGATACTGATGGTTCTTTTGAACCAGTAGGTGTTAGTGAAGTTCCAGGTGAACCAGAACTTAGGATTAACCAAGAAGAAACATCAAAAGTAGAGACAGAAGACTTGTAGGATGGTGAGTTTGTAAAAAATTTTAATCCACCTCTAACTGATTTGAATGATCATGTGGTATTCTAGGTCCTCCCTTTTAGTTCACCTGTTATTGGTGTTACTTTGAGTAAAGTTATGTCTAGCTCAGGAGAAGGTATTTCTACCCCAACCACAACCATCTTGGTTGGTGGAGTCCCACCTCCCCAGGTTGGTGCTCCAAGATCAAGTGCATCTACTGCATCCCTTTCACCAAGTGTTATAGTGGTGGAACCCTCTGCACCCTCTAATGTAGTATTTTTGTCTAGTGGGGTGATCACTAGGATTACCAATGCACCTTTTCCTTCTCCTTACTTTATGGAAAGTGCTTAGATAGGTCCAAGTGGATCCTCCTTGTTCATCTAGGGTTTTCCCTGGAATGGGGGACATATTCCTCCATCCACTCCTTATGTAGGTCATTCTCCTGCATATGTGGCCATGTTTTCTGGAAACACAAATTCTTTTATTTTTCAGAGACCTGGTAAGGATACAACCCCTTTCACGAGATCTCCCTTTTCACTTTTTAGTGGAGGGATACCTGATCCTATATATCAAACTCCAGCTTCATCTGGAGCGGCTCAAACCACATATCATGCACCACAAAATAGTATTCCACTGGATTTCGGGTGGAGTCCTTTCCAGAGTGGTCCAAGTACATCACAACCGATGGTTGGGGGAAAACCCACCTTTTTTGGGGGGATCCAAGGGGCAAGTCCTTCTACATCCCAATATCCTTATTATCAAACCCCTATCAGGTCAATGCTTCATTTCTTGACAATGTTAAACTTGTCATATTTGTCAAATTTGATGAATGAACATATGTGACATAATGTGGCATGGCCACCTGTACCTATTAAACTTCCCTCAGAAATTCCTAAGTTTGAAGGCAAAGCTGATGAAGATCCAGGTGCACACATTACCACTTTCCACCTTTGGTTCTCTTAGAACTCAATGAATGATGACTCCCTTTGGTTGAGGCTCTTTTAGAGAACATTGACTGATGTGGAAGCAAAATGGTACATAGAAATTCCTTCCATGACATATGATAGTTTTCTGCATCTAGCGACTGTGTTCCTTAAACACTTTCAACTTTGTGTCTGGTATGATGCCAACACAAAATTGTTGTCGACTTTTCAATAAAACAAGGCCACACATATTTCCTATCATTTACAACAGTAGCGAAGACAAAAGAGGCTTATAAAATCCACTCTACCTCTTGAGTTTCTATTAGAGTGGTTCTTAAAATATTTATTTCCTTATATCTCTAAGGACATATCCACTTATATCTCTAAGGACATATCCATTTCCTTATATCTCTTAAAATATTTATTTCCTTATATCTCTAAGGACATATCCACTTCAAGGGTGAACACAGAAGAAGAGGAGATCCTCAAGGCAGAGAAGTTAGACTTGATTTACGCTCAGTCTCGTATTTTGTATGAAATTATTCCTGAGGCATAGAGGTCTACAAACAACACTAAGAAACTCAATCTTGGATCCCATGCTGATGGCGTGGTCGGTTTAGTTAGTTCTTCTATTGTAGAATCACTGGCTAAGCAATTCCATGTGTTTTTAGTGAAGCAATCTGCAGCAGAGGCAGCTAAGGCTGCCACCCCCTCACCACAAAATGTAAATGTTTTTGCATAGTCTTCTAAAAAGGACAATCAGTAGCCTAGTGGGAAAAAAGAAGAAAGGGAAGAAGGTTGATGGTAATCAAAACAAGCAGAAGCCCACAAACAATGTGGATGGGGGTAAAAAAGACAAGAAAAAGGTCAAGTTTCCTTATAAGTTGTGTCAGGGAGACCACCTTAATTATCAATGGCCTCTTATGGAACAAGATCAGAAGTTGTTGAAGAATTAAAAACCCGTTGTCCTGAAGGATCCATTTCCCTAAGGATAGAACGCAACTTATGTTTTGAATGTAGCCGAGGGCACTTCTAGTGCTCCTCCTTATCAAAACTATATCAATATGGTACGATCTAGGACCTTACTCCAAACAAGAAATAAGAATTATAAATCAGAGGCTCCAGAGAAGGGTAAGTCTATTGGTGAAACTTCAAACCCTCTCACTATTGAAAAACTTGTTGATCCAATGCCCAAGATACTAAAAGGTGTCTTTAAGAAATCATTTCACAACCCTAATGCTAGGGTTTCTTCCAACTATTCCATAGTTGAAGATATAGCTCAAAATCCTTGTGCAATGTCGGCATTGGAGGTGCTATAGAGTTGTCCTGCTCAGCAGGATGCCCTCTTAGCAGCCATAGGTAGCATGGATTCATCGATCCTGTTGGTGAAGTTTAATATTTCAGATATTAAGATCCGCCTACCATACCATGTGGATTTATCAATTGATTTTTTCCATGGAGGTAAAACCATTGGACATATAATGGTTGATGAAGGTGATTCCACGTGTGTAATGTCAATGTCTTTTTGGAAAGCTATAGGATCCCTAGAGCTAGTTCCATCGAACACTCTACTTACTACTTTCGACGAAAGGTCTTTCCGTCCACATGGTATCCTACCAACTTTCGAAATAAAGTTGGCAAGAAAAACAGTGGTTTTTGAAGTGGAAGTGATCAATGCCCCATTGGATTATAACTTGTTGTTAGGAATAATTTTGACTTACGCCATGTGTGTGATCACCACGGTCATTCTTCAAGTGGTAGTGTTTCCACATGAAGGGAAGTTGGTTATTGTTGACCAACTCAGTTTCACTTGGAAGGGTTGTTTAGAGAATAATGAGTCCACATTACCTTTGATTGATTAGACAAAACCGGCTAACGAGAGCTTGGGGGTTGGAATGTATTCATATTTGATGGGAACATTTGATATCCCAACCCCTATTAACTATTTAGGTTCTACGAGTGTAGGGAAGTCTATCACGATGGTTGTCAATAGAAATGATCCTTGGGTCCTTCCTTCCCATCATGACCCTCAAGTTCCCTTATGTGAAGTGGAAGTAACTTACCAAGTTATTTTTAATGCCACTACCGATTCCATCGTGACTCCTTCTACAGTATCAAAGGATTCATATGAAGCGTATTTGCCTTCTTGGGTAAAGAGCTCTGTATATTCATATAACTGTTTAGATATGGTTTTTCCTTCAGAATAATTCATTCTAGAAGCTATGTTTGGTCCTGATAAGATTTGTGAATACTGTCTCCATAAGTCCTTCTTTCTTCCAGAGTTGAGAAGAATTGAGAACCAGGAGTTCCATGTGAGGCTGATGGAGGTTTTTGATTCACCGATTAATCCTTTACCCAAGGAGGGAGTATTTTTTGAGGGAAATATGACAAATATCCATTCTAATCAACATCTATGCAAACCCTAATGTTGTTGAAAATGTGCATATTGGTGCAAACTGCTCTCCTGAGGAGATTACCATATATACTTCCTTTTTTATGGAATCTCACGACGTCTTTGGTTGGACATATGAGGAGATGCCAAGAATAGATCCATCTATTGTAGAACACAAAACATGTACTTACCCCAATGCTAAACCTTTTCGACAAAAGCATCGACCTATAAATCCACGAAAAGTGGCAGCCGTCAAGGCTGAGGTGGACAAGTTGCTGAAAGTAGGGTTCATTTACCACATTTATATGATGGAATGAGTATCCAACCTTGTTCTTGTTGATAAAAAAGAAGGGACCATATGTGTGTGTATTGATTTCCATGACTTAATTAAAGCATGTCCCAAGGAATACTACCCCACGCCCTCCATCGATCAGATCATTGATGCTTCTGTGGGTAGCAAAGTATTTTCGTTTATGGATGTTTTTTTCATGTATAATCAAATCCAAATCAAGATGGATGGTTTTTCCACGTATAATATAATCCAAATCCAAATTTTATTTTTCCTTGGGGGACCTTCATGTACAAGCAAATTCCCTTCAGTTTGAAAAATTTTGGAGCTACCTTTTAGCGAGAAATGAACGTTTCCTTCCATGACATCAAGAATATTGTCAATTTGTACTTGGATGATCTGCCTACCCATTCTCGCAAGAGGAGGGGCCATCCAGATCACCTTCGTATGATCTTTGAACGATGTAGACATTATAAGATATGCTTGAATCCCCACAAGTGTGTTTTTTGCGTTGATTCATGGAGGCTACTAGGATTTACTGTGTCAAACAGAGGAATACATGTGGACCCTTTGAAAGTTGAGGCTATTGTAAATTTGCCTCCTCCTCGTTCCATTAGGAAACTTCAGATCCTGCAAGCGAAATCTAATTCCCTTCGGTGTTTCATAGTCAATTATGACAAGATTACGAAGGGTTTCATGCACTTGTTTAAGCAAGATGCCCCATTTCTGTGGGATGAGACCGCACAACTCACATTCAAGGAATTAAAAAAGGCTTTACCATTGGATCCTTTATTACATCCACCAGATTACTCTAAGGATTTTATATTGTATCTGGTTGCGTCGAAGTCTACTATAGGGGTAGTATTGGTTCAAGAGGATGAAAACTCAGGCACTCCCACTCATGTTTAGAAGGCATGTTGTATATTATCTTAGTCGTGCATTAGCTGGTCCGAAACTCAAGTACTCCCATGTCGAGAAATTAACATTAGCATTTGTCTATGTTTTTCAGAGGTTACGTCACAACATCTTACTGAGGACAACCACAGTGGTGGTAGATGTAAATCCTTTTCAATATTTTTTGTCCATACGCATAATAAAAGGAAATTTCAACAAGTGGATAGTCATTTTCCAAGAGTTTGACTTGGATTTCCAATCTGCTAAATCCAAAAAAATCCTTAGTTTTTGCAGAGCTTATATAAAAATTTCCTACGGAAGAGGCTGTAGTGGTGGAAAATGACTAATTTATAGATGATTATATCTTTCTTATTTCTACCTATGATCCTTGGTATGGAGATATCTTAGTATATCTCTAGACTCTAAAGTGTCATGTGTTCTTCTCGTGGGAAGAGCGACGTAAATTGCATGTCAATGTGAAAAATTACCTGATCATTAGCGATACCTTGTATTGACGAGGGGTAAATTCGATTTTGTGTTGGTGTATCACCCACAAGGAGTCTGAGCGTGTCCTAAATAATTCCCACAACAGAGCGTGTGGGGGTCATTTATTTGGGTTAGCAACGACCTAGAAAATTTTACATGATGGTTATTTCTAGCCCACGATATTCAAATATTATGTGGGAGCTGTAAATTGTTGTCATTCGTGTCAGCTCTATACCAAAAAAATGTGGTTGCATCCTACTCCATTGTTTCATGTCATTGTAGTAGGACCCTTCAGTAAGTGGGGGGTAGATTACATGATGTGCAACCTAGTTTCTGCTAGGGGGAACAAATACATCATTGTCACTATAGACTACTTCACAAAGTGGGCAGAGGCAATTACTACTTTCAAGGAAGATAGTGAAATGACAACTTACTTCATATTTAACCAAATCATTACTTGTTTCAATATACCAAAGCATATTTTCACTAACCATGGAATTCATTTTCAGAATAGTATGATGACCAAGATGACTATTATTCTAGGTTTTAGGCAAGATCATTCATCTTCCTTTTACCCTTAAGCGAATGGACAAGTAGAGGCAGTTAACAAAACCTTGAAAACCATTCTAAAGCACACCATTAATGTGATCCAGTCAAATTGACACATTATTGTACCTTGCACTTTCGGCATACCAGACTAAAGTAAAGAATGCTACTGGATTTTCACCATTCCAACTCGTTCATAGAGTGGAAGTAGTTGCACCAGTTAAGTACGAGATTCTATCCCTTAAAATAGCTATTCATGTGCTTCCCGATACCACAAATTTAGAAGAACGTTTGCTTCATTTAGAGCATCTATAAGAACAATGCAGAGATGCATTGACTACAAACGAAGCTCATAAGAATAGGATCAAGAACCAATATGAAAAAGTAGTTAAGCTGATATTTTCTTTAGAGGAGAACTTTTTTTCTCTGGGATTAAGATAAGGAACCTCTGGGGGCAGAAAAATTCAAGTCTATGTGGTTAGGTCCCTACTTCTTGTCAAAATTTTTGAAAAAGGGAGCTTGTGAATTAACCAATTATGATGGAAATAAGTTATCAGGTCCCAAGAATGGGCTCTAGTTGAAGAAATACTATGCTTAGGCATAGTGCTTTTTCTTGTAATTTTATTGTATGTATTTTTAAGTACAATAGTTTAGGTAACTGGCTAGTGTTTCTCATATAGTCTGTTGGTTGTTTCATATTTTAGCTGAGTAGTTTGTAGTTTTTTCTAATGGTCCTAGATGCCATACTTGTAACCTAGCTTCATCCGCATGGGTTATATATTCACCCTCAAGACAACTGGTTTCCTCTAGTGGCGTTTGTTTAGGTCTTGCTACTAATAATGTGGCTGAGTACATGGAAGTTATTGAGTTGTTATGGGATGCTAATTTATGTGGCATTACCTATCTATAGGTTATACTTAACTCTCAACTCATGGTTTCCCAACTCAATGGTGATTATTAGGTGTGAAAGCCTACTTTTCTACATCAGTTTTTGCGTGTAATATTACTTGTAAGAAACTTTGAATACATTTCAAGGAATGAAAATACAATTACTGATGCTTATGCGAATTACATATTACACTATCATTTAACACACATTTCATAAAATAAATATAACAAATGCATTTAAAACACATGTAAATAACCAAACACACACGCACGCACACATATGTAAAATATGTCCATAGATATAGCGAGTTTCGATCCGAAGATCCTGTCATAAGTATTCCAATATACAAAAAATAGGATCTTAATCCATAAATATTCCTAAACGACTAAGCCTGCTACTCATCCTCCTCGGTTGCGGTCGCCTCTACAACCTCCCTATAATGAAGTACGACCCTAGCTACCCTTCAAAGAAGGCGTAGCCAGATCGACGGAACCCCAAAAGCATACCCTTGCATTATCATAGGGATATGATCCATGCGTAGTGTAGGGATATCCTCAGTAAGGCTGGCCAACTTCCCCTTGATAACACACAGTAAACTGTTATCCCCACCTTGTGCAAGCCACATGAATATCCTCGGATGCCCATTGGGGCGCACCGGTCCAACATCTGCATAAAACATAATGAAAGGTCAAAAATATATACATATTATATATATATAATTTTATGAACAAAACTCATAAAAAAATCAAATAATATAAAATATAAAAACATACCCATCTCTCCCCATGCCTCCCCTTGAGGGAGGGAAAGTTCATGGTCTCCTCGGAAGTTTAATCTGACATATGGGAATTTCTCAAGAGCGGGAACTTTCCTTTCCCACCAAGTATAGAAATTGTCATCATAACCTCTTTGGACCCCACCTCCTCCACCTTGATGGAGAAATATGTCTCCCCATCTAGTAAGTCTAGGTTGGCGGGGAAGAGAGCAATGGAAGTGGTAATGCAAGGCTAAGAGAAGGAACTATCTCGAAGAAGAATGCTACAAAGATGCTAGAATAACCGAAGTTATTTCTTTGTCCCCTCTTGCAATCAGAGAGTCTTTTTTTCATTATCGGGATCATACCCAAACAACAATCAAACTGTGTTCCTTTCATACACTCCACTGCAACTTACATATGAGTCCGAGTGGCCAAGTGTAATGAAGAAGAACCAGTAATCCTTTTTATAGTGCTTACCATCACTTGTAATGGAAAGCTAGTTATTTGTGATATTGGGACACATGTCCCCTTTTTCTGTGTACCTGGTGGACAGTAAGTATCAATGTAATCATGCACGCTCATAGGGTCACCACCCCTACTAGTTGCCTCAAGGTTTACAGACATGCCTCTGTGAGAAATCCATGTGATGAAATAAATGTCTTCTACTATAAGTTCTAATGTCTCTCCCTACATATCAAATAGACCGAGATCATGGTCCCAATAGCTTATAAGAGTCTCCAATAGACGGACGTTGGCTCTCATGTTGGATGTATTGTAGAATTTTAGCAAGCCACATTGTTGCAATTCTTTCAAGGTTGGGGCATCCCGCATTTCTCTTCATCCATATCTTCATGTTCTCCCTCTCTCCAATCCAAAACCATTTTGTACATGTCGAATGACCACATCCAATCATTAGAGCTCATCAAATTTCTTTTGGTTTGGGGCATTTTTTAATTTTTGGAGATCGTGCAACATATGTGACTATGCTTTCATCACAACACAAGGCATACGCGGGTTACATTGTAGCAACTTGTAGATAAAAAGCATATACATGACTGCTATGAAGCGGACCTGCGTGTGTTGCGTAAGCTTCTTAGGGCATGCACAAAAACATAATTTTTTCCACTAAAAATAAAAATTGAAGGGATGAAGATGAGGAGAAAGGAGAGATAACCGAACTACAACTCACGAAATCATCTTTGGTCCAGGGGTTTGTCCCTGGTGATCAACTGAAGTCTGGAGGTAAAACTTTCCAAATTTAGTAATTTTCCAAATGGTATGTCTATTTTGGTTTTTTGAACTATTTATAACAAAAGTTTCAAATTTTTGACCCATTGTCTATAGTTTGAAATCAGTTTTTAATGTATGGACTAATACCATGGTTTTTCGCTAGTTGCAGTAGGTCTGGGATCATTAATTTATTTTTTTCGTCCCATATAGGGTAGGATTTGGTCCTCATTACTGACTTTGCACTTATACCTTATCTGTCATTAAACCCTAGGATCACGTTTTCATCCATGGACTATGGTGTAAAACCACTTTTACCTCATTCACATCATTGTTCTTCCATGGATAGGGCTTCCTTCTCATGAGTACCCTAGTTTAGAACACTGTATTGTCCTTATGGTACCCATGTCGCATTTGTGTTAGGTTTGTGGGAGCCTTCTTAGTTGTTTTTCATGAAGAAATGAGCCTCATTTTTCATCTTTTTATGAGCTATCCCCGTTTATAAGGCTCCCCACACTTATGGAGTTTTCTTTAGGCCATAGTATGACTCCTCAAAATAGACTAGACTATTGAGTAAACTTGTCCGTTCAGAATCGTTAAGAATAAGTGAACAGGAATCTACATTGGTGGTAAGTTATCTCTTTCTCGGACCATGTTGATTATTTACGCAAAAGGAATACTCTCTTTTCTGTAGAATTGAGAAGATTATCTTCAAGCATAGGTTTATCTCTTTTTCGGACCTGAGGGACTAAACTTATGGAAAAGGAACACCCGGTATGCGCTTAGTTTTCTCTTTTTCATGCTTTGGACCTAAACATGAAAAACATTCTAAGCGTACTTTATGTATTTTCCATGCTTGCTAAAACCTAAAGAACAAAGCATCGATTTTAATATTGTAATCCCCATTTCTCATAATCAAATGGGTCTTTCTGAGTGAACTTTCCTTCCTTCACACTCGTTAAAATTAGGCTACATGCCGCTTCTGAAGGTGCATCAGTCTGGTATTAGTTTACCCCTTTTTCGGACCTTGCCTACTAAGTACGAAAAATGTATACCTTAGTGCTGCAAGAGCTAAGAGATTTCTTCTGTGGTTTGTTTTATACTTTTCCGGACTCAGGAGACTAAATTGTATGAAAAATCACCCTCCTAGAGTCTTCTTCGAAGTTTTCAGACTCTCAAAATTATGAAAACACCAATGACCATCCACTAGTTCGGCCTTGTAAAATCCATGAACCAGTGACATATCAAGCATTATTCTCTCCCCTCTTCAAGCTTGTCAAAAATGAAGAGAGACTTGAGTTGACTTTCTTGGACTCGTTAAAACTTATTAAGAAAGATAAGGAATAATTACTCTTTTTGGGTTATAAACAATGGCAGCATGCCATCCTTGAACAAAGCACTCTTTGCACTTTTCGCTACTCATGTCACAGTTTATACTTCCATCTCAGCTATTACTTCAAATTTTTACTCCTCCACTTGTCCTTTATACATGGGGAGTCTGCTCATGTCTCCTACATGGCAGATAAGTCTAGTTTTACTATCTGCAAGTTAAAAGCTTCCTTGGGTCATATTTGTGTCATGTTCACTGTTCAAGTATCAGTACCTTTATCTGATTATCCCAATTCACATCATTATCACCTCTAAGTTTTCCTTGTGTCTACCTTCCCACATCCAGTTTCCTAGTCACTCTTGTGATCTATTGAAGGATTCATTGCCTTTCTCTTCACATCATGGTTTCTCATCGACATCTACTGAAGACGGATACCTAGATTTTTCACAATTGTACCTTAGGATTCAAGACCCTTATTGGTGAATTCCTTTGCTTCAATTTTCACCATCAATCATTTTCTGACATTCTGTTGAATTCCTTCCATGTTTGACTTTAACTCATCTATTCACATGGTAAGGATTTTTCTGGTTCCTATGGATTTGGACAAAGACCTTAGGCTCTATAACCTAAGTTGCGCAAGATTGTGTTATGTTCAACAACACTGCTTCAACAAGACACATCATGGTATATTGTGGCTTCAATCCACCTTTGTAATATATGTGTCCTTATTACCCGTATCACATGATGTAATCGAATATTGTAAAGGAGCTAGTGTTCTGCCTTATTGAACATGGAATCCTCAAATATGATTTTGTATATGACTTTGATATGTATTGTTTTGGATACCTCCCTATTGCCTTGGTAACTAAGTTCTCCAAGATTAAAGATTGTAATGTATTTCAGCCATCGCTTCCCTCTAACCTCACACATTAGGAGGCATCTGTTGTCATTTGAAATGGCACTTCTCCATCTCAGTACTGACACTGAATGTGTCAGTACACAAAAGGACAAAATGGATAGAGATGGCCAAAACACTATAGATGGGAATGACCTTTGATGTATCATCCTCTTACCAGCCTGACTTATTTTTTTATAAGGCCATTAGAGTGAATACACTATTTTTTCCATTGCAACCCATGTATCATATGTGAGTATTGGCATTGCAACCCACGTATACATGACCAGGGTTGGAATCCAAGGGTTACCCTTATGAATGTCACATATCATACATGACCTGCTAGTATTAATAGTCACGTATTCCTTAATAAAAAATTAAAATATATAAACAATTTTAGTCCAGGAAGTTAGGTCCTTAATCATAACTATCCCAACTTCCCCAACCATCTCAACGTTTGTAACCTCTCTCTTTTTTATGTATAAATAGAGGGTACGGGTTGAAGCTAAACATTATGAATTATAGAGAAAAGTTATGTTGGTGGTTTGCCTTTAGATATCTTGGAGCAGCAAAACTCAGTGTCCTTAGCTAGTGGAGGAGCACTTGTTTCAGATGTTGGTTGTAATCTTACCTCACTTGTTTATCAATAAAGAGAGTCTTTCTTCCAATATTATGTCTTTGTACTCTTATGTATTATGATTTATGAATTGTCTTGTTATTTCATTGCAAGCATATTATTTCATGGATCATCTATATAATATATAAGATATTGCACGAAAGGTATTTCTCTTTGTAGGTGTTGGAGATTCCCTATAAGGTCTGGAAGCAATTTGGATTGAAGAAGAAGGCTAGGATCAACCGTCATAAGCAAGATATGCCTAATTTCTTCCTATTTCTATATCAAAATATGAAATAATTGATTGTCTGCAAGATTATTTAGTACATTGGTAACCCCAGAGACCTTAGGTTATAAGGTTGTATTCTACTGAACAACACTTGGCCAACTCCTCATAGTACCAGAGCTTCGACGACCCTATCAAGTGTTCCAATCACATGGCTAGCCTATCTCTATAGGTACTCAAGCTTACTAAATTGTAAATTTTATCCGTTTGTTTAAATGTTCTGATAAAAAAATAATAAGGGTTTTATGCAGGTGAACTATAGGCCATGGAGAGATCAGGGAGCTCAGAGCAGAAGACCCCTATCTCTCGTTGTCAACATGCCAAGGTAAACCAATTTTGCAAGTTTAATTTTTCTTTAAACTTATTTAAAGGTGAAATTGGGTACTAACTAGAATTAGGGTTTACTTGCATATTTTCAGCGCTGGTGAGGAAGAGACATGGTCACCTCCTCCCAGGCCCACATTTTCAAATGCTTGTGTAAGTTACTTTAACCTTGCTTCGACTGGTTCTCTGTCTGTTTTACCATTTCTTTTTTATTATCATTTAAAACAACCATATTGATTCCCTTTCACTTGATCATCGGTTCCATAGAGTGAGACTTCATGGGATACAATGAAAAGATAAGTGGTTATGTTCCTTTTTAAATTTTAGGCTATCCCTTACTTGTAATGGAAACCCCCTTTCTGGTCGTGTAGAATTTAATCCAATACATGGAACTGTAATGAATTGATTTTGTTTTGTTTAAGCCCTGATAGTGTTTTTGAGGTGCCCTTAACAGGTCTTACTTCTGTATAGATTCTGTTACAATTTTGGTTTCGACTTATAGTGGAAGCCATTAATAATGATCTTATAACCACTCTGTAAGCATGTATAAAAATATATTGTTATATCCTTTTGTTGTAAATAGAACATTGGGAGTCGTCCTTGGCTGGTTTTTAACATATGATGTTTGATGTATGTATTTGTTTATGTATACTATAATGAAAACCCTCGGCCGCCATTGTAGATGGTCTTACGGTCATGGAAAGAGAGCATCCTTTTCATTTTTAAAAATCTATGCATTCAGTTTGTAATATAAATGCTGTTGAGATGTGCTGCAATGGTATCTTTTTTGAAAAACAATTATAACCATTTAAACTCTTGCTTAAGTTAATTTAACTTGTATCCTCTGTAGGGTCTTTCACTCTTTATGAGTAGCTAGTGATAGAGAAATAGTGGCGGCCATTAGGTATGGAATTACAAACATCTTAAGTGTGCTTTAATCCTTACGATTCTGAAATTTCTATTTTAATGTTTAAGGGGTTTAATCCCATATAGTCATGGGACTCGATCCTGCAATTTCAGTAAGAAATGGGATGTAGTATTTAGAAGAAGACAAGGCTTTACCTCTGTATAATAAATGAATTTTAATTATAATGTGAGTGTTTAATTGTTAATATCGGAAGGTTTATAACTTAGTTTGGCATCCACAATGTGGACCTTTCCCAAACACAGATTCCTCTGTCGTATAGAATAATGTGATATCTCACGTATCAACTATTTATAGATTTAACTTGATTTCATATTGTTTACAGTCTATTGGTGGATTGTAAAAAGGGATCCTTGATCTGATAATTTAGATTAACGATTCAACGAGTTTCGATCCCATGACTTGTAATGTGATCTGGTGTATGATGATTTTATATTATAAATGACCCTTCATGTTTGCTATAGATTAGGTAATATATAATTATAGTATAAAAATAAGGATCTTCGATCTGTAAGCTTGTTCTTCCCAATCTATAATATTATGAGGATAATATTCTAGGATACATGTAGATGCTATCTTACTCTGGAATAACCTTCGATTTGATGGGATCTGTTTGTAAACATGATTTATTATGATGTTGTTTAGATAATTTGTTTGATTATGGGATCTATACAGTCTTAGGTATAGTATTTCCCATGTAAATACTTATGGTATTTCACAATGCTTTTTCCTATACATATCTTATTCAATGCTTATTACTTAACGTAGTTAATTCATATGTTGTAATACTATTATTATTATTTTTAAAGGATAAGCTAAAAACTACAGATCTATATACTAACATTATATAATCTTACATTGAAGGTGGTGTAGTGAATTGAGATAAACATTACATTGGATTCATTCACTTACATAGAAAGAAATGCATATCTATACTTTAAACATACATTGTAAAATCAATCACTAATTTAACTTCAAGATACATAGTAGGATAAATATTTAGAAGAACAACTTCCATTTAGGAATATACAATCGAAATTAGTAAATTACTGTGCAGATTGGAAACAATGATTGCACTGCATTCAGAACCAGTATAACAACAATAAATTGATAAAATATCATTAGAATTAAGCTACTACAGATCTAGGGAAAATATATTCTACAACATTAAAAATATAAAGTATAAACCTGGCACCAATGATGGGAAAACAAGAGTGGAGATGGTGTTCCTCCCAACCAACTCCCAGAGCACCCAAGTTACTTGCTCTAGAACCCCCGAACCTGTTCGCTGAACCATAAGAGAAAAATCTCAATGCATCATCTCTTGCATTTCACATATGTTTAATCCTCCTCTAATGCTAGCCCCCTGTTGCTTATGGACATACTAATTTATAATATTTTTCCTAGGACTTGGTCATTTGTGAGCCTCCTTCTCTTCAGCACTCAACTAGGAGTTGTGACTTGATTTTTAGGGACGATTCCTCCTACATCCCGAGTTCTCACTCAGTGGTTTTTTCCTCTTGTATTTTTCCTCTTGTAGGTCAACAACCACTCTTCAACAACTATATCCACTCTTGCCCCCCTTCATCATATTTTATTAAATAAAAATGTTTTTATTACAAAATGTTTTATTCTTGAATTTTCTGTCAAAAATAATAAAGGAATGATAAAATAGTAATAAAGTATTTCCAACAGAATTAATTAATAATTAATAATTCTAGGGGTGTTACAGTTAAGCTCGTACAATAAAATGATCTTTGATTTCACAAAAACGAGGATAATGTAAATTATAATGGAAGTATAATTTTAGATTTTCCATTTGTTTATGATTATAGTTAAATTATCTTTTCCATTTGTTTGCAATTATAGATATTATATTTTTCGCTTGTTTCCAATTATAGTTATTATCGTTTCCATTTGTTTTTCACCACTATATTGTGTAGGGTCAATGCAAGTGGGGGTAGGGAGAGGATTGTGAAACTCTATAAATGGTGGGGCTAAGTGGGAGAGGATGGTGTGGGGTTAGGTGTGAGGGATATATTAAAACATTGTATAACTTGATTTCAAAATAAAGGTGGAGGAATATGTAGGGATAAATTTTATTAAAGATAAGAATATGAAGAGTTTAAATTGAAATTCTATAAATGGTGGGGTTAGGAGTGTGAATATATTAAGATTATCTTCAAACCTAATGAGAAAGATATAATGAGAAATTTTATCATTTTTTTCCAAATATTTTGCTCCAAAATTACAAAATATTCTTGACTTTTCTGTCAAAAATTATAAAAGAATGAGAAAATAGGAATAAAGTATTTCCAGCAGAATTAATTAATAATTATTAATTATGGGGGTGTTACAGTTAAGCTCGTACAATAAAATTATCGTTGATAAAGGAGGATAATGTAAATTATAATGAAAGTATGGTTTTAGATCTTCCATTTCTTTTTTATTATAGTTATTATCTTTTCCATTTGTTTGCAACTATAGATATTATCTTTTTTCATTTGTTTCCAATTATACTTATTATCTTTTCCATTTGTTTTTCATCATTATATTGAGTAGGGTCAATGCAGGTGCGCGTAGGGAGAGGATTACAAAACTCTATAAACGGTGGGGCTAGGTGGGAGAGGATGGTGTGGGGTTAGGTGTGAGGGAGGTATTAAAATATTGTATAACTCGATTTCAAAATAAAAGTGGATGAATATGTAGGGATAAATTTTATTAAAGATAAGAATATGAAGAGTTTAAAATGAAATTCTATAAATGGTGGGGTTAGGAGTGTGAATATATTAAGATTATCTTCAAACCTAATGAGAAATATTGTCATTTTTTTTCCAAATATTTTGCTCCAAAATTACAAAATGTTTTATTCTTGAACGGGTTAGGAGTGTGAATATATTAAGATTATCTTCAAACCTAATGAGAAAGATATAATGAGAAATATTGTCATTTTTTTTTCCAAATATTTTGCTCCAAAATTACAAAATGTTTTATTCTTGACTTTTCTGTCAAAAAGTTATAAAAGAATGATAAAATAGTAATAAAGTATTTCCAGTAGAATTAATTAATAATTATTAATTATGGGGGTGTTACAGTTAAGCTCGTACAATAAAATGATCGTTGATAAAGGAGGATAATGTAAATTATAATGAAAGTATGGTTTTAGATTTTCCATTTCTTTCTGATTATAGTTATTATATTTTTCATTTGTTTGCAATTATAGATATTATCTTTTTCATTTGTTTCCAATTATAGTTATATTATCTTTTCAATTTGTTTTTCATCATTATATTGAGTAAGGTCAATGCAGGTTGGGGTAGGGAGAGGATTGTGAAACTCTATAAATTATGGGGCTAGGTGGGAGAGGATGGTGTGAGGTTAGGTGTGGGGGAGATATTAAAGTATTGTATAACTCAATTTCAATATAAAGGTGGAGGAATATGTAGGGATAAATTTTATTAAAGATAAGAATATGAAGAGTTTAAAATAAAATTCTATAAATGGTGGGGTTAGAAGTGTGAATATATTAAGATTATCTTCAAAGAAAAATATAATGAGAAATCTTATCAGTTTTTTCCAAATATTTTCCTCCAACCCAACCCCACATAACCATAAAATTATCATCTTCCTCCAACCCAACCCCACATAAAGATAAATTCCTCCAATCCAACCCCATATAAAGGTAAATTCCTCCAACCCAACCCACATAGAGATAAAGTTATTATATCTTCCATATAAAATTTGTTAACTTGATCTCTAAAAAAAACCTATAGTCCTCTTACCTCCCTGAAAAAAAACTTTATTCCTCTTACCTAATTAAAAAGTTCTTAAAAAAATCTGTCCCACGCGACCAACCAACCACCCTCGAGGGTGGAGGAAATATTGAGAAAGCCTTCTCTTTAAAAAGAAAATGAATAGAGTTGACATATTTTCTCAATATTCCCCTCGATGCCTTCCCCGCATTAGTGGTTTTTCTTGGTTTATTTGAAGAGGGAGAGAAAATAATAATGGAAGTACGAAAAAGCTAAAAGCAATAAAAATTTATTATTTTCATTAACGTCAATTTATATCAAATAAAAATTCCTATTCCATACTATTTAAGTTAAGTTAAAAGTTCTGGTTGGTAAAATTTTCTCTTACATGCTATTCAAGTTAAGTTATTTTATTTAAGTTAAACATAAGTTACGTTTTTGTTGTTTCTAATTTTTATTCGTAAAGAGATTTTTAATAAAACTCAGTCAAATAAAAAAAATATTTTATTAAACTTTATGCCTAATAAAAAAAACTCCACTTTATACATTAATTAAAATTAAAAGAACATATTAATTGATTAATTTCTGGATTAGCTAAACATTATATCAAATTTAAAATTCCATAACTAAAGTGAATTGAAATCCAAATGTTTTGTTCATCTTTTATTGTTTACAGCAACCATATCAATAAAATACAATTTATTATAGTGCTCTGAATTGAAGTCCAAAAGTTTCGTTAGTATTTTTTTAATGGTTTTTGGTAGTCTAAAAGCAACCAAATCAATACAATTGATTTTTTTTATTGTGTTATGATGATTTGAGAAAGGGTTTTATGATAAAGACTTTAAAAGTAATTTGTCAGTAAGTTATAATATAATTTGAAAATTCAAAAAGTAAGTCATATTGAAAAATTAAAATTAAGTAATTTAATTATAATATTATACTTCCAAATGTATGTTAAAAAAAATTAAAAGTTAAAAAAATTAAATAAATTTAAAAGTAAATTTAAATTTGAAATAAAAATGATATAAAATTTAAATTTAAAGTTAAATTGTGTTGGATCGACAAGTATTTAATTGGATTATCAATTTAGTCGTCGACTCTTTTGGCTGAATCAATCTATAGTCAAATTTATTTAGCAGAATTGACTACAAGTATTGGGACCCTGTTAAGAATAATGATAATAATTTTGGTCCAGGACACTTCTTAAAAATGAATGCGTTTATTCCCGGGTAGGTAGAAAATACAAGTGAAGCTACTAATTTTGATGTCGGTGATGCTAACTATTTTCAAAAGAATAGAAGTCACAAGCAGTGTTTATTAAATGACAAGTGTGTTAAATATATATATATATATTTTAAGTAATAATTTGAAAAATTAAGATATAATATAATGTTGAAAATATAAAAATAAAATAAGGTGTGAGGTGTATGCATAAAGATTGGTGGCCACAGATGGCATGAACAATGGAGCTCTTGTGTAACAAACCGATTTTTTTTACCATTTTGGGAATTGGGAAATGAGATAATTTGTTTTATATCAATAACAGAAAACATTAGTCTCAAAGAATTACATGGCATGACAATTAAGTTTCTTCTCAATTCTTAAATTCCTACATACCAAAAAAATATATGATTTTTGTAACAGACTATTTCATGGTCATACTAACAAGCACTTATACATATTGTCCATCATTTATTTATGAGAACACAACATTATTACTTTAGTTTCTCTTATAACATAACAACCATATGCTTCATGTCTGTAAAGCCTTGACTTTTATGTTAAATAACACAATCCATAGTCCATTCATTATGTACAAGTAAGAAAGTGATTGTTCTTTAAAACATGTCAGAATTGCGGAGCATTAACTTGGGTGACTTCAAAAAAATAAAACACATAAAATAGAAAAGTAAGAGGGACAGACCAACATACGTGGTTCACCCTAACAAGAGGCTACTTCCACCAAGAATTGTTAATCTTTTTATTATTATTTTTTTGACAAGAATGATTATGTTTTTATTAATCGAACAGTGTTGTAACCACTGAGAAAGTTTCTACATAATTCGGAGATTGTCCATAGCTCAGAGACTGTCCAAACAGGCAGAGTCCATAAAACAAAAAGGAGACTGATAGTTCTGTTGATTACACAAATAGATTCACTTTCTTTGCACATAGAAAACATAGACAGAACCTAATCTTACTACTGATGGAAGCAAAATTTCAAAAAGGAGGGCTCCCATGGGAACCTGCTACTATCCTTGAATTCCACCTTGCTGACCGGAGTCCACTATTGTTTCACCAGTTGCCATTTTAGCCACTGCTAGCTCTAGTTTATCAAACTTTGTCTCCAACTCTGCTATCATCCTGGTCTTTGCAATTTCATATGGAGAAATGGTTTTTGAGAATTCCTCACGTAGGCGGGAGAGATCCCTATCTACTAGTTCCAGACGCCTTCCACCTTCCTGATCGATTTGCTTCAAGTAACTCTTGTTCCTGCTGAGCTTCCTCCTAATTTACCGCAGCTCAACAATGACCGAGATAGACGAGGCAAAAGAAGTGGACGATTCTAGAGAGGAATCCATAATTTCTGCAAAAGCCACAAGAAAGAAACATCCAACGAGACCTCCACAGTGAACGGTGCAAAGCGTTGCAAATTCCTGCAACTCTTGGCCTGGTGAATTTAACTGCACACACCATAATTTCATGATATCTGGTATATCCATCACACCCCTCACATACCGGGGATGGAACATTGACGGACTTCCAAACTGATTCATAGTGATAAGCAAATCGGCCATTATGTTTTGGCTGACGTTCTTCTGCTATGAACAAGACAAAGAATATGGTTTATTTAATGTCGCATGCCAGACCACGTGTCAGCATGAGCACCATCTTCCCACCACGATCTTGCAATATGGGAGACATGACAAGTGGGGTCCACGTGGGAAGCAAGGGGTCCAATCCTTAGTTCCTTTTCCCATGGTCTCATGGGATAAGGCAGGGGGAGCTAGCCCCATTCAAGCTCAATGAACCTTTGTTTAAGGAGACTGCAATGTTGGCCGCAAGATCATCTTGTTCATTTAAACCTCTTAGGACATGGAAATAGTCAATCTTCCAGAATGAATTGGAGAGATTTTGAATCCTTCTGAGCAGCTAATGAAGGTTTAGCCGAGATGGCAGTGAGTTGGTAGCTAAGGATTGAATGACTAGTCATGAGTCCCCAATTACCATAAGTTTTGATATTCCTCGATTTCGAGCTCGAAGGAGGCCCTTCCAGAGTGCCATAGCTTCTGTAACATTGTCAGTTTCGTCACCTAATCCCCAAGAATACACATGTTCCTGGATTCCATCGAGATTAATGAGAATCCCTCCCCCTCCTGGATTCCATCGGGATTAAAACGACTTGCAAGTTTTCCGCCCTTGTTATTGGCACATCTGAGCATTTTTTACATTGTAAATTTGTCATATAACTCCCATCAGAGTTCATGCAAGGAATGTTGAATTCCGCCAAGAACAAGCCATGACCTTACAGGCACAGTTTTCCAAAACCCCACAGAGAAACTACAAGCAGATGTTCTAGACTTCATCTATGCCTTGATTTCCCTAAACTCCCCCAAAATCTTGGAGGTTCAGGAGTTTGCATGCATTAATGGCCAATGCATCACACTAAGGAGTGTTTTGTAGGCTTTTGGGTTACCTCTAACTTCATGAGAATCTAGTCCTCACCAAGAAGTAAGAAGTAAAGGAGTCGGGCAGCCGAGGAACAACACTAACGACATATTTTAGAATAAAGAGAGATCTGCGACCGTATTTTGAATTTTTTGCTCAACAAAACCTATATTGTGGCACCTGCTACTACTGGTTATCATTCTTAAGAAATTACTGAGTTATTTGTTGGTTAACATTTACTCTTATGGATGTATTTCAAGCCATTCTAATGGGAATGCATGAAACTTTAAGTGAAGATGCAAAATATAGTCAATAATGCATCTTTTTTGAAAAAAAAGTAGTTATGTTAGCTCATTAGTGGTTAACCTACGTAACTGGACACAAAAGGATGAACATAACCTATCATCTGTCGAACATAAGAAATAGTGGAAGAAATTGCATAATCCTTCCACGTGATATGCATGCAGGTTTACAATTTATCTTTGTGGAATTTCCATCTTGCCCATTAATTTTGACTTGTGGGATAATCAATGTTTCACGAAGAATTGTTGGAGCATGGATAGGTGTAAATTTGAATATGAAATTGACAATGCACTTGGCCACTCGTTCTCGAATTCAACCGGTTCGTCATTTTCAACTTGGCTATCAACAGCTCACAATGTGTTCCCTCGGCAATAGTGCTCCTCCTTCATTGTTCGTGGTGGCCCCTTGAGCATGTCCATTTGATGGGATCCATTTTCCTTCCCAATGGGATATGGTTGTAACAAACTCGAATTTCTCAATGTAATTTTTGAGAAAATGGGGTAAATTTTGCGTTCTTACTATAACCAACAAGTCAACCATGTTAATCTATTGAGAGTGTGAAATCACATAATTGTAAAAACTTGTACTTACATTAAAAAACTAACATCACAAATTCTCATTATTTTATACTCTTTGGTCGTACTTCATCTTTCTCACATTGTAAATATTACCGTAATTAGAAATCTAATGCCATGGTATTAAGATCTTACAAATTATTAATTGTTTACTTATAAATCAATATGTTGCAATCAAAATGTTAAACAAAAGGTATTGAATCATTTCACTATCCAAATAGCTTTCCTCCATGAAATATATACCTTTAAATGTATGCTTGTGAGTGTTTTTCATTGACCATTGTACCAATAAATATAACGTATCATAAGCATTTATTATTCATCATCCATACATTAAATACCATCATAAAAATGAGTATATACAAACATAAAAAATAGAACAAAAAGAGAGACATCATATACGTGGTTCACCCCATCAATGAGGCTACTTCCACCAAAGTTTGTTAGTCTTTATATTATTTTATCAAGAGAAGATTTACAATTTTGTGGTACATCCATTGCCATTTTCTTTACCTCTAATCTCTTTCACTGAGAACACTCTCCAATTACTATTTTGCTTCTTTGTAAGGTATTTCATTTAAATGGAAAACCTTTTCACATAAACATATATTCCAAAAGTACAAGAGGTCACTCTTGGTCTATACTCTTTAACAACTATATGCAGCATTGGACACTACTAAAATACATGGTCTGGATTTTAGTAAATCGTAGGCACATGGAAATCATAATAGACACAGTTGGACGCAATGGAAACCACCATAGATCAATATCAACAACGCTGATATCAATATCTTCATACATGAATTTCACAAATCGCAGGCACGGTTCTACCACCCATCAACTATGAGATCATAAATTATACTCATAAACTAATATATCCATAAAATGTAACAAATACCATCTACCCATCAGCAAATAGATCCAAAATCTATAAACATAAATTCATAAACGCAGACAAAGATTTATCTAAAAGCACAGGCATCATTGCATTCTTTATTAAGACCTACACTTGACCATCAATTACAGCATACTAAGCTTGATTATAAGTTCCTCTCCAATTAGAACCTCTAGTAGAAGGTCATTAAAGGTGGTTTCCTAAACATGCAGGCACCTCTCTTAAAAGTACTAAGTAGACTTTACTAAATACCATTCTCAAAAGGAAATCCTCTTTAAGATATAACACTTTTTCTAGGTAATAAACACTTGTAAATAAAAATCTCCATAAGAATAAATCCTTATACATAAACCAAAATTAGTGGACTCTTGTTTAATACCAAGTTTTCCCATAAGAAATATTAATAAGCTCTTACTAAACAAGAAAATGAAAGAATAAAATTCCTTCGAAAGGACACTCCTAACCTATATACTTTGATTGTCATAAGCAGATAGATAATACTATCCCACGTAATCTATACAAGACCAAGTATGGAGCTATGGCATGCTTATTATAAAGTCATAGTTGTCTTTATTATAATAAATACAACTTTCTTATATATAAACAAATCCAAAACTAAAGGATTAAGTATAAATATATAATCATACTCATGGAAAAGATAACATCATTCTCTTTTCTAACCAAACTATAATATATTTATTTAATTAAATATGACTATATAATCATACCAAATGAGAATGAAGAGAATACCATCGTTCCCTTTTCTTACCAAACTAAAGGATTAAGTATAACTTGACTTTTAGACATTTGACAAACTTGACATTTTATACGTTTGACAATCTCTTTGAATAAGCGATTTGGTGTCTGAAATATATTTAGATTCGTGATGTTTTAAAATAAAACAAACGTAAGCACCAAGCAGTCCAAGAGTGAGATCAATAAATCATTTGCGGACATTTCTAAGATCAACAACATGTTTATGTGTACAGTTGTATTGCATTCCCGAAACCTCCTGCTAGGTTTGTGCCATCACAAACATTTGAAAGTTCCATATATATATTAACATGTATTCTATGTGTGGACGCCAGAGACCTTTGAAAGTTCCATATATATATTAACATGTATTCTATGTGTGGACGCCAGAGACATTTGAAAGTTCCATATATATATTAACATGTATTAACATGTATTCTATGTGTGGACGCCAGAGACCTTGTCACTAATCAAGTTAGCCAAAACACAAGAGCCTCTTTCTCTCTATAACTAACTAAATATATATATATATATATGGGTTCTTCCATAATCAACTATTATAATGCTGAGGTCAAGTTCAAATCTATTTTTTCTATATCAAATGTTCAACAGTCGAGTGACTCCAACACAGGAAACCATCTATTAAAATGTTGAGGGAAAGTTCGGATCTGGTTTTTCTATATCAAAACGTTCAACAAGCGAGTGACTCCAATGCAAGCAACCATTTATTAAAACGACGAGGGAAAGTTTGGATCTGGTTTTTCTATATCAAACGTTCAACAGTCGAGTGACTCCAACGTAGGAAACCGTCTATTAAAATGCTAAAGGAAAGTTTGGATCTGGTTTTTCTATATCAAAACGTTTTCACTGGATAACGCAGGGTGATTCTAGATCCGACATCTTTAAAATAAAACGATTTCACGGAATGGAGATTTGATTAGAGATCTGGAATTTTTTAAAGTAAAACACATTAACTAAAAAGGAAGAGGTGATTAGAGATCTATATTTCTATATAACGAAAATACCCTATGTGTAATCAGAGTTTAATGACCTCTCCTCCAAGAGAGTATATTAAAATATTAAACAAACAAGGCACAGTAATTCAAACCAACCCAAAATGCATTCAGATCTCCAAACTATGATAATGTTGTCAAGAGAGAGGCTAAGATCATATCTAAAACAAAGAATAATCCTGGCAAAAGAGGCTTTAAGTTTCAGATCTAAAACATATGATAATTCTAGCAAAAGAGGCATTAAGTTTCAGATCAAACAAAAATATATCCACATCCAAAAGTATATAAAAATAATTTGCAGGAATAATAATCAAATCGTGGGTATGAGGTAATCATACTAGATCTGTAGATTAAGATAAATGTCGACTTTGTCTATCTACACATACCCAGATCTCAAATCATTCATTAGCAAGCAGACATGAAACGCATAAAAGCACACACATTATATATCAAACAAGGCGAGCGTACAAGGAGATATTATGGATCACAGATCCAAGTGTGATAAGTTAAAATGCATACCAGGTTTGCGATGGAGAGAGAAAGGATGTAGCATAGCTCGGTTACCGAACGCCATAGGTTGATTTTCTCCCCATAATCACCATTCCTCTCTTCATCCTAGCTCGACATCGAGTCCACGGGGAGCAGTTCCACGCAGAAATGGTGGCGCCATCCTCCCAGTGATCCCCTCTCCCACTCCTTCATGTCTCCAACTAAATATATAGAGTAAAAATAGGCATGGTGCGCCTCTCTTCCATATTCTCCTTGCTAACGCGCCCTCTTCCAAATCGGAACCTTCCACTCTGTTTCTTTACTCCCGCCCCGCTTCACAATCAAAACCAACGTGTTAAAAATAACACCAACCATTTGGCACTCTATAATCCAAGTGGCATCGAAGGGTTTCCACAATCCACCATCAAAAGGGAACAAAATCCCTCGAATCCCTCTCAAGGATACAAAACGGTCTACGACTTATAAAGTCATGATGATTATAAACAATACCATTAAGTTATGATACCATGGCGACAAAGTTGTAGTGTAATATCATATAATGTTTTAAAAGAATTATATACATAAGGTTCATATATATATATATATATGCCTATAAAGATACTTAGACATGCAGACTTAATAATGCAACCAATCTTAGTTTTAAGAATATTGGAAGCATCATTGGGATAAGGTGATTAATCATTTTTACTAAAATGTTTGAAGGTTTCGGCCATACTCGGAGGAGATGTTACATACTTTCCCCCCTTAGAAGTAACATCGTCCTCGGTGTTACAGGATTTGTGTTCATTTCCTTCAGGTTCTTACTGCTTTCTTCCGCATCCCTCGTGATGTTCTTCATCTTTTCTTTGGTCATCTTCAATATTTTGTGATTCCCACAAACTTTTATCCTTCATAACTTGTACTTTTGTGCCAGAAAACTAGTTCTTCCACAATTTACTCGGTAAACATGTCAGTAATTTATAATCCAACTTAGGACATAAATCATAAGTTCTTTATGCAACACAACATTTGTAATTCATTGAACATATTTTAGCCTTTTTTGTGCTTTATCCTCATAAGAAGGTCTAATACAACATTACCATAAAAATGAGTTCATAAGTAATTCATAATTACTTATCTTTTGAAGGACGCCTTTTTACCTATGGTACCTGGATGTTTTAACTAGCCCTCAACTTGACATAGACATCTCTATCAATCACAAGTTAGCATCATCTATTTCACATAATTTTAAACAGAAACGTTGTAAAATGTACCATTCACCCTCGCCCTTGAGGGAATTTTTCCTACTTGAATATTCATAACATTTACACATTAAGACATTCAATAGTCTACTTATTAGGAAAAATCATTAATATGTGTTTTATTGTTTCATCATGAAGTTGAACAACGTTCAATAACACTTTTGTTGATGACCAAACTCTCCCTCGAGTTTTTCATCCTTAACAGCTCTCTGCTGATCATATAACTCTCTCTCAAGTTGCTGATACCAATTGGACTTACAGGATAAAACTTTGATGTTACTCTCCCTTTTGATTTCTAATCAAAAGTTTTCCCCTCAAAAACATCAAACAACATCATGTTTTCCAGATGTCAACTTTGTGCCTAGTTCTTGCCATTGATATCATAGACTCTTTCATAATTCCCCTCAAGCCTCATCGCTTGAGTCTAGGAATTTCTTTTCTACCAAGCCTCCTGCTTCGGTGCAGGAAAAGTTACTTTAGCAAAGTAGAGCTGGATCCTCAATTTCGCCTCTTGGTGTTCCCTCAGAGGAAGGTTCTTCCCCCCCAAGCCTTCATGCTTGAGTCCAAGAAGTTCTTTTCCACTCAGTCTCTTGCTTGAGTCCACAAAAAGTTCTTTTATCCATTTATTGTCTTTTTTGTACATTTGATATTTACAACATGCACAAATAATATCAAATAGGTTCATACATTTTTTTTTCTTACTCGTGATTTAACAGATATGTTCATGAGTTCTGTTATCTATATTCAAATTTTTACTATCTGCTTACCATGCATACTATATTGCGCATTTTTCTTCCCTCGAGTTCCAAGAATATTGGTAATTATGTGCTCATCTGAAATAAACACCATCTTTTGGTTCATATCACGGCTCTTTTTATTATTACCGTGACCAATTCTCGGTACCTGCAGCTACTCCAAAACAATGACAGTGATAATGAAACATAATAGACTCTAAAAGAAATGTTCTTTTACAATTTATCATAAAAACCATTTTACATTAAATTACATTCATCATCCTTAACATTTTATTGAATTTTCATAAGTCAATACTTCCAGCATACAAAAATAATTTCAATAATACTTCATTTTGTAAAACATATACAAAAATCATTTCAATAATACTTCCATTTCCTTTGATTTACACCTTCTATCTTTTGCGAAGGACTACTTCATTAAGTCATTCATTTAGTGATTTTCAATGTCTATGACAATGTATAATTCTAACCAAATATAAACTGAGCTATGCTTTACATTGAGGTCTTGCAATAAAATTTGATACCGACTCAAAACTATCCAGAGTATACAGTTTATTGTGGTTAATAAGATAACAAGTTAAAAACTATCATAAATCCAACAAAAATCAAGAGCTCCGTTGACTAGGATCATAACTTGGTTGTAGACAAAGATATTGTTGTTGACAAAATCTTTGGGGATACGTGGATCTCACCCAAGTTCTATGGAGAGAAGGTTCCAAAAAACTTTTTACAGATCTTTTACCATGTGACCATATCATCAATGATGAAGAGGTAGCATAAATGGAACACTTCAATTTCTTCAATATATAATTCATGCCCTAATAAAATTAGACATACTTCTGGTATCAAACGAAATGCTTCAAAAGAACTTAACAACTAGAATCTCTGATTTTCTGACTACAAATTTACTTAGCAGGGAGTTTTAAGGACCAACTTAATTAGCCATTATCCTTACGTTTGTTTGTACCAAATTAAGCTACAGTTTATACTGCTTCCCTTGTCATTGATGCATTTTAAATTGGAGGAACCATGTATACTCTATTCATCAATGAATTTTTAATGTCTCATTTTAAATTTAACTTTCTTTAACTCTTATGTTGCATGATAAAATCTTATGCAAACCATTTCCATCAACAGTAATTCAGAGAGTACACAACTTACTTGTATATAGGCAGGTCCATTTGGCCGCAGTGTTTGAACCCAAGGCTTTGATACCATTTGCACGGGGTCTTCACTTAGTGAAACCATGTCATAGCGCCTTCGTTCATGGGATATTAAAGAATACCCCTAATTTCACTAGATATTGGTAATTACTTACAAAAATCATTTTGTCGAGCCCCCCTCCCAATACATATTTCCAATTAAAAAACTCTATTTTTACAATATATTCCTTATTTTTAACAGAAACCTCTTTTTATACCCCCCCAATACCTATAAACCCGCCATACCCTATTCCACACCCCTAATAGCTACAATATATTGACTTTATTTTTCACAATTAAAATCCCCCCTTTATGAATGAACGTGATAAGATATTGCTCAACAAGGTGAATCCCCCGTGACCATTTGTAACAAACCTGAAATTCCTAAATGTAATTTCTGAGAAAATGGGGTAAATTTTCTGCTCTTACTATAACCAACAAGTCAACCATGTTAATCTCTTGAGAGTGTGAAATCACATAATTGTAAAAACTTGTACATACATTAAAATACTAACATCACAAGTTCTCATTATTTTATCTTAACTCTTTGGTCGTACTTCATCTTTCTCACATTGTAAATATTACCCTTAATGATTTTCATCATTGTATTTATATGACTTCTCCTCATACAAAATAAGATAGGAAAAGTAACAATCTTTACCTTTATATGGAAAACTCTATGTCTATAAGGGAGTGGTTCGAATAACTTGATTACTAAAAGAAGGGGATAGTAAGGACGTCCATGAGATGGATAAGAACAAGAATATAAGTATTGATTACGTTGAAATTCACATATTATGGGTTCAATGCGATAATTTGGAGAGCTTACTCTATATCAGATTCTTGAGAGAGAATAAAATTATTTGTGAAGAATGTGGATATTATCTACAAATGAATAGTTCAGATAAAATAGAACTTCTAATTGATCGTGGCTTATCTTTCTCACATTGTAAATATTACCCTAATCAGAAATCTAATGCCATGGTAGTAAGATCTTACAAATTATTAATTTCTTACCTATAAATCAAGATATTGCAATCAAAATGTTAAACAAAAGTTATTGAATCATTTAACTATCCAAATAACTTTCCTCCATGAAATATATACCTTTAACTGTATGCTTATGAGTGATTTTCATAGACCATTGTACCAATAAAGATAATGTGTCATAAGCATTTATTATGCATCATCCATACATTAAATACCATCATAAAAATGAGTATATACAAACATAAAACATATAACAAAAGGAGAGACATCATATACGTGGTTCACCCCATCCATGAGGCTATGTCCACCAAAGTTTGTTAGTCTTTATATTATTTTATCAAGAGAAGATTTACAATTTCGTGGTACATCCACTGTCATTTTCTTTACCTCTAATTTCTTCCACCGAGAACACTCTCCTTTTCACATAAACATATTCCAAAAGCACAAGAGGTCACTCTTGGTCTATACTCTTTAACGACTATAGAACAATAACTAATTCTAATCTAGCAGCATACTAGGACCAACTTGTAGCATTGGAAACTACTAAAATATATGGTCTAGATTTTAGTAAATCGCAGGCACATGGAAATCATAGTAAACACAGTCGCACACAATGGAAACCACTATAGATCAATATCGACAATCCCGATATCAATATCTTCATACATGAATTTCACAAATCGTAGGCATGGTTCTACCACCCATCAACTATGAGATCATATATTATATTCATAAGATAATACATGCATAAACTGCAACAAATATCATCTACCCATCAGCAAATAGATCCAAAATCTATAAACATAAATTCATAAACGCAGACAAAGAATTAATTAAAATCACGAGCATCAATGCATTCTTTATTAAGACCTACCCTTGACCATCATTTACAACATACTAAGCTTGATTATAAGTTCCTCTCCAATTAAAACCTCTAGTAAAAGGTCATTAAAGCTGGTTTCCTAAACATGGAAGCAACTCTCTTAAAAGTACTAAGTAAACTTTACTAAATATCATTCTCAAAAGGAAATCCTCTTTATGATATAACAATTTTCCACAATAATAAATACTTGTAAATAAAAATCTCCACAAGAATAAATCTTTATACATAAACCACAATTACTAGACTCTTGTTTAATACCAAGTTTTCTCATAACATATATTAATAACCTCCTAGTAACCAAGAAAATGAAAGGATAAAATTCCTTCGAAAGGGCCACTCCTAACCTATATACTTTGATTGTCATAAGGAGATAGATAATACCGTCCCACATAATCTATACAAGACCAATCCTGGAGCTATGGAATGCTTATTGTTTAATCATAAAAAAAATCCAAGGTTGTGGCATGCTTATCGTATAATCATAAGCAAGATCATCATTGACTTTCCTATAATAAACACTACCTTTTGTATAAAAACAATTCTAAAACTAGGGCATGCTCATTATAAAGTCGTAGTTGTCTTTACTATAATAAATGGCAACTTTCTTGTATATAAACAAATCCAAAACTAAAGGATTAAGTATAACTATATAATCATACTCATGGAAAAGATAACATCGTTTACTTTTCTTCCCAAACTATAATATATTTATTAATTAAATATGACTATATAATCATACCAAATGAGAATGAAGAGAATACCATCGTTCTCTTTTCTTACCAAACTAAAGGATTAAGTATAACTCGACTTTTACACATTTGACAAACCTGAAATTTTACATGTTTGACAATCTCTTTAAATAAGAGATTTGGTGTCTGAAATATATTTAGATTCACGATGTTTCAAAATAAAACAAACGCAGGCACCAAGAAGTCCAAGAGTGAGATTAATAAATCATTTGCGAACATTTCTAATATCAACAACATGTTTATGTGTACAACGTATTGCATGGCCAAAGCCTCCTACTATGATTGTGTGCCATCACAAATGTTTGAAAGTGTCATATATATATATATATATATAAATTTTACGAATTTTTTCCTTGGAAAAAATATATATATATATATATATAAACACGTATTCTATGTTCTGACGTCAGAGACCTTGCCACTAATCAAGTTAGCCAAAACTCAAGAGCCTCTTTCTCTCTCTATAACTAACTATATATATATGGGTTCTTCCATAATCAACTATTATAATGATGAGGTCAAGTTCGGAACTGGTTTTTCTATATCAAACGTTCAACAGTCGAGTGACTCCAATGCATGCAACCATCTATTAAAACGTTGATGACGGGTTCGGATCTGGTTTTTCTATATCAAACATTCAACAGTCGAGTGACTCCAACGCACGCAACCATCTATTAAAATGTTGAGGGAAAGTTCAGATCCAGTTTTTCTATATCAAAACGTTTTCATTGATAACGCAGGGTGATTCTAGATCCGACATCTTTAAAATAAAAAAATTTCACGGAATGGATAGTTGATTATAGACATGGCATTTTTGTTAAAGTGAAACAAATTCACTAAAAACACAGAGGTGATTAGAGATTTGGATTACTATATAGCGAAGATACCCTATGTGTAAGCAGAGTTTAATGACCTCTCCTCCAAGAGGGCAGCTTATCCAGCATGTACGTTCATGTTGGATAAGCCACCTGGCGTGGGTCCCTACGTCCTCAGTTGACGGAAAGTTTCAAAACTCGGCCCACTCTCAGTAGCCCTGTCCGCCTCCATCCTGCCACCGCCGTCCTGCTGCCACCACCGCCCGCCACTGGAGAACGTACCGAAATGCATTAACGTTTTCACCTACCATCTCCAGTTTCGATCGATAAGGTTTTGAAATTTAGATTTTGTTATTTAACAGTGCAGGGTAGACGCAAACATCTCGCGCTCGACAAAGCCAAGTGGCGCTCAACAAAGCCAAGTGTTTGTATGCCCAGAGCCTGAGCGACAAGTATGACATCTCAAACTACCTGCTCGGACGCAGTTCTTCTCCTCCTGAAGTGGCCGATTTCATGGGCGCTCTGAAGATCAAGATGACAGAAGACGGGCGCGGCCGAGGACTCTACGCCATCCGAAAAATACAGACCGGGGAGATTTCGCTGGTAAGCAATGCTGTTGCAGTTGTTTATGATAAAGTCTTTGGAACTAACAAGGCGCCTGAAGAAGCTCTTGTCGCCGCCGTCGTCGGTGAGGCTAGGAAATCACAGAGGTTACTCCAACAAATTTACAGTTTAGACTCATACCCCGCACCCGGCAACAACGTGGATGTTCCAACGATTGATCTGTTTAAGGCGTACGGCCAAGAAGAACAAAGTGAAAATTTGCGGATGGATGTTAAACGTATTCGGGATATTACAGATCGACACTCATTTGGTGGAGCTAGATTTCTCCAGAAAGACCAGATGTTTTGCGGTCTTTGGCTGCTGTCGTCCATCATTAACCAGTCTTGCTTGCCGAACTCAAAACGGCTGGAAGTGGGAAGTGCCATGTTTATCCATGCCGCCAAACCCATCGAGAGAGGAGAGGAGATCACTATTTCGTATTTTGATACCCTCATTCCCTTGACGCCGCGCGAAGCCATGTGTGAGCGCTGGGGTTTCAAGTGCAAGTGCAGGAGGTGCAGGGGGGTTTCGGCCGTCAATAATCAACTGGATTGTAATTATTAATCAACTGGATAGTAATTATTAAAATGATATTCCTCGATAATGTTAAGGGCTAGGTTGGATCGTAATTATTAATCAACTGGATAGTAATTATTAAAATGATATTCCTTGATAATGTTAAGGGTTAGGTTTAATCTATGACTCCATGAATCATATCAAAGATTAAATTTTAATGTTATTTTATTATCAGTGGAACATTAAATAAATAATATTAAAGTTAACAAAAATTGCATAATTGGTAAATACAAAATTGGATTTAGTTACATCATTATAGATTTATCTCAAAATGAATTTAACAAATATCAAATCAGGAATCAAATCTAATCTTAAAATGAATTTATTATCTTGAAATAAATTTATTACCAAGTATAAAAAAGAATCAAATCTTAAAATGAATTTACCAAGTATAAAAAAGAATCAAATCTCAAAATGAATTTACGATCGATTTACTAAGTATAAAAAAGAATAAAAATCAGAAATCAAATCTCAAAATGAATTTACTAAGTATAAAAAAGAATCAACTCAGAAATCAAATCTTCATGCATGTAATTTTTTTTTCAAAATGAATTTACCGAGTATCAAAAGGAATCAAATCTCTATCGGTTTTTATGGATGTAATTTTTTTTTCAAAATGAATTTACCAAGTATCAAAAGGAATCAAATCTCTATCGGTGTAAACTTTTTGTTGGAATGTAAATGAATGTAAATATTCATTTTATAAAAATGTAAATGCATATAAATGTTGAGAAAGCTTTTTAATTCATTTAATTTGTGTAGTTTTATATATGTATTTTTAAATGTTTAAAATAGTCAATATCTTAATTTTTTATAATATTTTATTATTTAAAAAAAAAGACACTCAGCTCCAATATGATCATTAGTAGGCTAAGTAGGCTATAGAATGCTATTCTTCATTGCAATAAAAAGGACACATGTCCACTCCAAAATGAGCATGGAAGGAGTTACACATCCTTTACTGAGTTGTATTCTAGGCAATAAGGTTTGTGTATAAAATGAATTTCATAAATAGACTTTAAAAATTGGATTCAACTTATTAAAAGTTTATGTATAAGTATTGATGAATGATGCCAATTGAATATGGTTTCAGTGGTTATTGTTCACTAAATTTAGAGTTCCCAAAAATTGGATTCAACTTAGTAAAATTTTCTGTATAAGTATTAATGAATGATTTATGTATAATTATTGATAAATGATTCCGATTGAATATGATTTCAATGATTACTATTTACTAAATTTAAATTTTTTAACTATTATAAAAGTTGTAACCACTCATTTCTCAAGGTTTATCTTTCTTTCTACATTTTAATATCCTATGAGTATCCTACTAATCATGTTGTAACCCTCTTAGTTGGCACATATGTCAATTCCTAAAGGCATTCAATATATAATATCACCTCTAGTTAGTTAGCACATATGTCAATTCCTAAAGGTATTCAATATATGATGTCATACTTATTTTCAGGCCTTCTTAATTCAATATTGTGGCATATTTTTCAATTTTTTTTAATTTATTCTTAATAATAACCATATAAATTTGTATTTTACTTTATATTTTACTCATTAGATTTTTAACAATTACCATCTAAATCTTTTAAATTTACTTATTTTTTAATAATGTGAAAATTTTGTCACAAAGTTTTCATCCATTTCACAAGTTATTTTAAGACGCTATCATTTTATTATTATTCTATTTGGACTAGTGAACGTGTTATCATCACACTTCACTTAAAACAAAACTTCATAATTCTCTGGTATTATCAATCTATTAATCTTTTTCTTTAATTTCTTACTTGAATAATAATTTCTCACTTATAAAATCCATTAGATTTTTAATAGGTCAAGGTTATTTTACAGAATTATTATATTTTTTTTTCAATTTTTATTTTTAACTTAATTGCTTTTGTTAATTAAATTCTTAAATTAATAATTATATTTAGATATGCAAGCTTTTAAGTTTTGTTTGTGATGTTCATCAATTGTAATTATAATCTTAATTTATTTGAACCTAACTCAACTCTTAAATTATTAACCATATTTAGGTATGCAAGCTTTTAACTTATTTTTTGTGGTGTTCATCAATTGTAATTATAATCTTAATTTATTTTCCTAACTCAACTTTTAAATTATTAATCATGTTTAGGTATGCAAACTTTTAACTTTTCTGTACCAATAGTAATTGTAATCTTAATTTATTTTCCTCTATTTCCAGAGTCATTTATGTCTCAAAGTCATTTCTATATAATACTATGGGGCCATGAATACAACACTAATAGTTACTAGCATATAATCTCAATGACTCATTCAATATACACCACCGTAGTGTTATATAAAAATGGCTTTGAGACATAAATGACGCGCAAACTTTAGTAACTTACTCCAATGGTAACTTACTCTATGAAAGAATCCCAATGACTCTATTCCTGCAAAATATGTAGACACAAATGACGCACAAATCCAACTTTCTTCCTTCCTGTCTTTCAACAATGCAAAAGTCCTAATAATATCCTCTACCTCTACAAAAAGCTTAAAGATCGACGTCGAAACACACTTGAGACCTTGCAGCGACGACTTCCTCCACTGCTTTGTCATGCGAATGCTCGAACATATCTATATGAATATTTGAGATATTTTTTTAGTTAAATGTTCATTATGAATTTTTAGTTTATATTGCTGGCTTGCTCCAATTTCAATATGTGTATGATCCCTGTTTTGGCAATTGCCTAGGAGATGACAAATAGAAGGAAAGTGGTAAGAAATCAACAATAATTGAATTCCATTCATTGTCGTTGTTGTTTATGATGGTTCAATGGTATTTGTAATGGCTAAGATCAACATTAGAAATTTATTATTTATATATTGTGTCTTCATTCCTAGCTCTCTCTCCAAGTGGCCAATATTATGGCACGACCTTCCTTATCCTCCTTGCAACTACCAAGATTGGGTTGACTAGTAAGGGGCTATGCCAAGTATCTCTTTATTCATATTATATGGCATTCTATAAAGTATCACAAGTGGTGCATCATTGGCGTGCTAGGGATCATTTTTCCGTTATGAATTCCATGAGCAAAACCAAGTTGTTTTGGTATCACAAATCTAGAGGTTCCTTCTTGACTCTGAGTCTGTATTTTAAAATTTTGGTTATGATTTTGTATGAAACAATGACAATATTGATTAGTTTCCATATTTTCATCTAGTCATTAAAGTAACATTCAACCAAAAAAATTATAGCCAAATTAATGAGGTCATAATGGAAGAACTCAAAAAGTCTAAGTTTTGAAGAAGTTTGTCTAGACTTGGAGAATTAGTATGATTCTTCATCTTATACAAAACAAAATAACTTACTTTTCCTTAGTGATCTCCTTGTGTAGTGTTTCCATTTCATAACTTTGATAAACACAACTCTACTAAAATATTATGGCATGGGGGTATGATTGGCAAGGAAATTTTCAAGGATCCATAATTTTCTCATAGTGTGGAAACATTCGCAAATGTGACTAATTCTTAAACTTGGAACCATAAATGTTTGATGATTTTTTTCAAAATCAGAATTCTAAGGGCTTCTATATATTTTTGGACAATTTTGGTGATTTTTAGAGTACAAAAAAATTGGGCAAGGTCACGTAGGTAAAATTAGTGAAAATTAAAATGGTGGCTAATTAAATTGCATAAGTAAAATTATCCTAAGGTTATAAAAAATAATTATTATAGGATAATTTAGCCACATGACACCCCTAATTCGAATGACATATAAATTGAAGTATGTTTTCTCAATTAATTAAGTGAAAGAGGAAATTATGAAAATAGTTGGGAATTTAATTAGCATGGGTCAAAAAGGGCACATTAATTACTTAGTGCATGGTTTTGGAGTGTTCCATGGTAGTTGTCTATGTTATTGGATACAAACAATTTTGGAACATGGTTTTCATTGGCTCGAGCAGGTATTTTCTCATGCTAACAGTACTCCAGAATGCACCTCCTACACTTGCACTTGAAACCCCAGCACTCGCACATGGATTCGCGTGGCATCAAGGGAATGAGGGTATCAAAATACGAAATAGTGATCTCCTCTCCTCTCTCGATGGGTTTGGCGGCATGGATAAACATGGCACTTTTGACTTCCAGCCGTTTTGAGTTCAGCAAGCAAGAATGGTTAATGATGGACAGCAGCAGCCAAAGACCGCAAAACATCTGGTCTTTCTAGAGAAATCTAGCTCCACCAAATGAGTGTCGATCTGTAATATCCCGAATACGTTTAACATCCATCCGCAAATTTTCACTTTGTTCTTCTTGGCCGTACGCCTTAAACAGATCAATTGTTGGAACATCCACGCTGCCGCCGGGTGCGGGGTATGGGTCTAAACTGTAAATCTGTTGGAGTAACCTTTGTGATTTCCTAGCCTCATCGACGACGGCGGCGACAAGAGAATATTCAGGCACCTTGTTAGTTCCAAATACTTTATCATAAACAACTGCAACAACATTGCTTACCAGCAAAAGCTCCCCGGTCTATATTTTTCGGATGGTGTAGAGTCCTCGGCCGCGCCCGTCTTCTGTCATATTGATCTTCAGAGCGCCCACGAAATCGGCCACTTCAGGAGGAGAAGAACTGCGTCTGAGCAGGTAGTTTGAGATGTCATACTTGCCGCTCAGGCTCTGGGCATACAAACACTTGGCTTTGTCGAGCGCGAGATGTATTTGCATCTGCCCTGCACTGTTAAAGAACAAAATCTAAATTTCAAAACCTTATCGATCGGAACTGGAGATGGTAGGTGAAAACGTTAATGCATTTCAGTATGTTCTCCAGCGGCGGGCGGCGGTGGCAGCAGGACGGCAGTGGCAGGACGGAGGCGGACATGGCTGCCGAGAGCGGGATGAGTTTTGAAACTTTATGTCAACTAAGGATGTAGGGACCCACGCCAGGTGGCTTATCCAGCATGAACGTACATGCTGGATAAGCTCAGCCCTCCAAGAGAGTATATCAAAATATTAAACAAATAGGGAACGGTAAGTCAAATCAACCCAAAATGCATTCAGATCTCCAACCTATGATAATGCTGGCAAGAGAGAGGTGTAAGATCAAATCTAAAACAAAGGATAATCTAGGAAAAAGAGGATTTAAGTTTTAGATAAAACAAAAATATATCCATATCCCAAAGTATATAAAAATAATTTGCAGGTATGATAATCAAATCGTGGGTATGAGGTAATCATACTAGATTTGTAGATTAAGATAAATGCTGACTCTGTCTCTCTACATAGACCCAGATCTCAAATCATTCATTAGAAAGCAAACAGGAAATGCACAAAATTACAAACATTATATATCAAACAAGGTGAGAATACAAGGAGATCATATTGGATCACAGTTTTAAGTGTGATAAATTAAAACGCATACCAGGTTTGTGATGGAGAGAGAAAGGATGTAGTGTAGCTCGGTTACCGAACTCCATAGGTTGGTTTTCTCCCCATAATTACCGTTCATCTCTTTATCCTAGCTCGATGTCCAGTCCACGGGGAGAAGCTCCACGTAGAAATGGTGGCGCCATCCTCCCAGTGATCCCCTCTCCCACTCCTTCATGCCTCGAACTAAATATAGAGTAAAACCAGGCATGGTGCACCTCTCTTCCATCTTCTCCTTGCTAATGTGCCCCCTACCAAATTGGTACCTTCCACTCAGTTTCTTTAGTTGTCCCCCCCACTTCCTATGCAAAATGAACGTGTTAAAAATAACACCAACCGTTTGGTATTCTAGAATCCAAGTGGCATCGAAGGGTTTACACGTTCCACCATCAAAAGGGAACAAAATCCTCGAATCCCTCTCAAGGATACAAAACTTTCTACGACTTATAAAGGCATGATGATTATAAACAATACCACTAAGTTATGATACCATGGCGACAAAGTTGTAGTGTAATATCATAGAATGTTATAAAACAATTATATACTTAAGGTTCATATATATATATATATATATATATATATATATATATATATATGCATCTAAAGATACTTAGACATGCAGCCTTAATAATGCAACCAATCTTAGTTTTAAGAATATTGGAAGCATTACTGGGATAAGGTGATTAACCATTTTTACTAAAATGTTTGAAGGTTTCGGTCATGCTTGGAGGGGATTTTACAATGGTGGAGACGTATGCCTCCAGTAGTGGGACTATTCATACCACTACCTCTTATTGGAAACATACTGAAACTCAGCCTTTGTAACATCCTTGGGAATCTATGCATCTTACCTACTCCTTGGGGCCTAGATTACACTCACCCTTAGAAACCTCATACCATTCTTTAATATAGACTTTAAGTCTTGGGAACATGCTTTATTACATCCTTCGAGGTTAGTATTACCTATTTTTCTAAGACCCAATAAATTATTGGGGCCTCAATTACACCTTAGAAACCTCATACCATTCTTTAATACGGACTTTAAGTCTTGGGAACATGCTTTATTACATCCTTCGAGGTTAGTATTACCAATTTTTCTAATACCCAATAAATTATTGATAAAAGATAGGTCATCCTCACATATTGTTGAAGTCACATTTTAATTAGAAATCTCATTCTGGAAGCAATGTTTTGATTATAAATCCCACTACATTAGTGTTACACCGAAATCTTGTCACCATCATGTTATGAAATAGGTATTCCCTTGAATGCTCCAATCACTCAAAGTTTTCCCTAGAGAAATGAAGGAAAAAATTAACCCCTTGCAATTTTTCCTTGTTTTGAGTTGGTAACGCTCCTCTTCCATTGACAAAAAGCATTACCCAAGTTAGCACTGCTCCTGATACATGAGCAATAAGTGGTTCCACCACTCCTATCCTTACTGCAAGAAGCGGTGCCCCCTTAGCACCGCCTGTTTGCTTCATTGGAGGAGCAGTGCTCGAGTTTTCAATGAAAAAAGAGAAGCTTCGAGAGGATTCTCGAAGCTAACCTCCATATCCTCTCGAAGCTAACCTCCATGGAGCCTCATCCCTATGCTATAGGACCAACTAGAGCTCGATATCCTCCCTTTTAGGATCTTATCTCCACCTCACCCATGAGATCCTCAACCATACCTATCCTCCCATGCCTTTAAATAATGGCTCACTCCCCATGGAAAAAGGAGGAAGAATTGTGTTTCATACCCAAACTCTGTCAAAATCATTCTTGAATCTTTGGAGGCAAGGTGAAGTTATAGTCAAGGAGCCATTGGAAGGAACTCTCAACACCAAGGAATTTTGTTAGCCAAAAATACACACCTCCTGCGGACAAGAGATGGTTCCCTAGTCTAAATGGTTCAGATCTAAAACAAAACACAAACATAGAATGCTAGACTCTCCCTAGATCTGGTTCATCACTAGAATATGATGCCACAATAATTTTCTCAAATCTTTTCCTTGTTATCCTTGAATCTTACTACAGAATAACTTGTAAAAGATGGAAGAAAACAAAGAAAACATGATAGCATACAATATAATCAACTAGATCCATGCCTGTGACCAAGGAATCAAGCAATACATACATATGAAACAATAAATATGGGAAAGAAAAGACATTGTGTATTGATAATGATTGGAGAGACTACAACCTTCATGCCTTGGTGTTAAGATTTCCTTCCAATGTATCCTTGCCTCTAACTTCACCTTTCCTCCAAAGACTCAAGAATTATTTTGACAGAGTTTGGGTATGAAACACAATTCTTCCTCCATTTTCCCATGGGGGGTGAGCCAGTATTTAAAGGAATGGGAGGATAGGTATGGTTGAGGATCTCATGGGTGAGGTGGAGATTAGATCCTAAAAGGGAGGATCTCGAGCTCCAATTGGTCCTAAACCATAGGGATGAGGCTCCCATGGGGTCTTCAATTAGTGAAACCATGCCATAGCACGTTCATTTGTGGCATATGAAACAATACCCCTATTTTCAAAAAATATTGGAAAATACCTCCCAAAATCATTTTTTTAACCCCCTCCCAATATGCCTTCCCAATTTAAAAAAAACCCTATTTTCACTGTATATTGCATGTATCAATTTTTTCATTTACATTTTTTATACCCCTTTAGATTTCTACCTAGTATATTGAGATGATACTCAACATTTATTCTTTTCCCTCACCATGCAAAATAATTATTCATAACTGTGTAGGGTTCCTTAATAATGAACTAAGGCTACTCCCTCTATGGTCTTTCTCCTCTTTGTTCAATAAAATGAACTTTATGACCCTCCCCACACAAAGATATGCACTCCTCTCCTTGATCTATGGGATATGAGACCTTCTCAAGAGACTAGCCACCCCTTGTTGAAATACCTAGCACATGATACTGATGGAAACAAGGAGAACAAGAGAAGAAAATAATAATCCTCCTCATTTATGATGATGCACTTCGAGTGGACATGCATGGACCATGAAGACTATGAGTAAATGACCCATATTTGCCTCTCAGTTTTCAGGTATAATCCACTACGGCCTTTGCCATAGGGTGTTCACTATTATCTTGCATGATATTATGTTAGTAGAAATTTTGAGTTCCTTACTTCTTGTACAACAAAACCTTACTATTTAGTATTTTTCTTTGACCATAAGACTAATGGATTGTGATCAATCCTCTCTAAGTTTCATTTAGAAAAATCAAACAAGCTTAGACAAGTGAAGTCTTATAAAAGTTGTGTGACCATCCACATGAAATAGTATTACAGTGACATTCTTAAAAAAATGGATTCTCAACAATCCAAGCCTAAACTTTAATTCACTTCTTTATTCAACAGAGTACGGAAATCACATACCTCAGACATTGTGGAATAGCCTAAAGAACATCCTATCCTGTCACCTGAAACCTTGCAGTTTTGCTTCCAGTCACCCTAAATCCTGATGATTACCTAGAAGGATGATTTCTATCACCCATTACTACCATGCCTGAGCTCCTTGGTAATCTAGTTTGTGTAACAGATGTCAAACAATGTGTTTAGCTAACAATGCCTAAAATGAAGAACATAACATTTGCAGGACATAAGGACTTTCTTGAAGAACTTAAATAAAGTTTTTAAGAAGACCCCCTGCCACACACACACACACAGTGAGCCATGCTATTAATTTGAAAATAAAAATCAGCTGAACATATTATTATTTAGACTCACGTCATCTTCTTCATCTACTGTCATGTCATGCCCATGCCGTATATGACGATCAAGTAAACTTAACAGTCTTACAATAGTGTCCACTGGGGCCAGATCTAAAGTATTCCTTGAATGTGCAGACATGATTTCATTTGCAAGAATTTTTATTTCAGAAAGAGTAAGCCATGCTCCTCTTCACCTTCATCTTCTCCAGGAATTTCTGCTCTCTCAAGATAATCATCCAACATCTCATAGAAGCCTGCAACAGTGCCATTTGCAAATATAACATTGCAACCCATGATCCAAATGTTAACAAGTGGGCAGGAAAACAAGGAAATTTTAATAAAACCATGTTTCATTGTAGCAAACCTTGATGATCGCAAACTTTCAACTTGCCCCTATCTACCACTTCTCCAATTGTCTCTTTTCTTATCATTCTAGACTTTCTTGCAGACATGGGTGTTTGCATGTTCTGAAATTCATAATCACTTTCAAAAATTTAGAAGCAAAACATCCTATTCATTACAAATTTTCTTTCCATAAATAACTGTATAGCTAATTACTACAAGAATTATCACCTTCATTCCTTATCACTATATTTCACTATTTCTATTCCTCTGTTAATTTAATTATGTTTTATGCCATGTTACAAGTATTTGCAGGTGTTCATGTATGCCTCAAACACAAAAATCTTTACCTACTATGATAAAGTCTATAATATCCTTGACCTTGGCTAAGACTGATCAAAAAAGAAACATTACGAAAGAAGACTGAAATAATTTCAAAATGAAGCCATTGTAATGAACCATTAAATCTCCACTACAAAGCTCAAGTTGATCATGGTGAGCAAAAACCTGCATGATTTTCAATTACAACTAAAGGATGTCTTCTTACATTTTTTTGGACTTCCTCTAGATTCAACAGTAACATTAAATATGGGCATAAAATTTTATGCAAAAGATAATATTGATAAAACTACTGAAATGTACAATTCCTAATGGTAATAAAATTAGACATACAAAACAATCCAAAATCTGTTGGTCATAGAAGAACTTCTTCAATATAGAAACATCTTAGAAATCTTCCAACCTTATGCACCTCAATCAACTGGTTGCATTATTTTAGACTGATGTCTTTTAATGACAAAGTCTGGAGAAAAATTGTAAACTGCAAACATGTAGTTTAGATCAAAGAAAACATAAACATACCAAGGAGGTCCCCTCTTGAAGATTTGATGAAGCCCCTTTTGAAATGTTATGTGATTGAATGCCCCCATGAGAATTTTCTTGAGAAGACCTTTTCTCAGAAGACAAATTGCGCCAACCACGCTCTTTGACTGGCCCTGTGATGCTTGAATAGTATTGTATTGAATAAGCAATAAACAACTTGATAAAACAAAGACTACTCCTAAAATTATAGTTTGACCAGTCATAAGATAAGTGTTTGGGGGTAAACCATGGTCCATGTATAAGATTAAACAACAAATAGAGAAAAGAAACTGAAAAAAACTAAGAATCGACATTCGTCGTTAAGTAAAAAGAATCACCCAAACTTTTCTTTATATACCTCTAAAACAACGTACATAATCTATAACAGCTACGGTTAAAGGTTGAAGAAATAATATTGATGTTCACAATGACAAAAATATGCCAAAGGTCACAACTTCTCTATTTGTAATATCTTACTGCAAATTTTACCTAGTGAACAATTTGTCCTCTTCCCTATTGTCCCACTCTTTATTTTCATGTAGAAATTTCAAACAATAGGCCTATCTAATTCAATATATGCATGTCAACTTGGACACTGTATCTAAATCCATGCATATTATAGAAACTATTACACCATTCTCCAAATTGCTACAAATACAAAAGTCATCCTGATGTGTCCAACATTCAAATCTGAGACACTCATCGAATACAAGTGTATAGGACAAGGCATGAATCGTTCCAACATCGAATACAAGTGTACACACTCAGGATGATTTAAATCTAGATTCTCAAGTGTACAAGACAAGGCCTGAATCATTCCAACATCTTTTAGTGTTTTTGGCACTTCTGTTGAGATATTTGAGCCTGAAGGTGAGCGTGTTGCAAGAACATCATTTATCATATCTATTAATGCATTCATTTGGCTTTTTGGAGTGCACATGCTAAAATTTATACTAAATCATTGTCTGATCCAAAAATGGAAGAACAAAAGCTACAGAGCATGACTACACCAGTGTTGCCTTCTCCAAAGAGGCAATATGTTTCAAATTTAGCTTCAAGGAAAGTAAATTCAATCAGCATACCTCCTATCAAGGCTTATGATGCACAAAAGGGTGAGGCTGAGAAATATGAATACAAGTCAAAGGGAATCAGGGTGAATAAATCTTGTGCGACCCCAACAAAGAAAAATAGCAGAGGCCTTAAGAAAGATCATGGGCAGTCTGGCTCAGAGAAGTTTATCCAAGGGCAATTAGCTAAGCAGTTGTCTGTTCACAAGCATGAGCAAGTTTCCCCTATAAAATATGGCACTAACCCTTCATCCTAAAAGGTGACAGGTTCATCAAAATTTAAGGTGAAGATAAACGATACTGCAACAATGAAATTGGATGGTGTGTCACTATCTACAAAGTTGCATTTAGAAAAAGAAAACAAGATTAGACAAGTGTAAATCTTATATTAATTCATCACTTTCTATAATGATGGATACCTTCAGACCTCTCTTTTCTCTGTGTCTTATCAAATGTAGCATTATGATGGCTACCTTCAGACCTCTCTTTCCTCATGTGGTTGTATCCAACGCATCTAGAATGCATGAATCATAGAATAAATTTATGGTGCAAGAAGACTCGTGCCCATTAATAATAATTTTGCAAGACAAAAAGGAAGAGGCCCCCCCACTACTAATAATTATACATGAATACTAGGAAGAGGTAGACTAGGAAGGGGCAAGTTAAATACTCATTAACAAGAAATTCATCCATTTGAGGCTCTGAGTGATTTTGCATCATCATCATCATCTGCATCACCTAGACTAGAAGATTATCCCAGCACAGAGAAGTGACAAACGAGCTGATTATTGGTCATCTTGAGCACAATGATTTAGAATATGAAGCTATACATAAACATATCCAAGGGACGTAAGACTCTTCTCCCACACAAGGATCAAGAGCTAGTGAAGACCCTCACGTTTGGAAAATTTCAAAAAACTCAGAAGAAACTATGGAATATAATGAGAAAGATATAGGGTCCAATTTAAAATTTGAGTTCTCCATTAGAAATATCAGAGGTGAAGAACCAATGAAGAACATACCTCTTTCAATCTATGTCCACTCTCCATGGTTTGGCTTCTTAGGACCTTGACACAATTTTGTTTGAATTTGATGTCTTATGTCGTAGTTATGATTTTTTTTTGATGCACAGAAGTTGAATTTACTTCTTGCCACATTGAAGAATGCAAGCAACAACACTGAGATGGCTCATGGGACTTGGAGGTCAAACCATTCATACATGGAAAGAAATTAAATAAGATTTCCACCAAAATTACCAAGACTATTGAAACTCTAAATACCTTTGGGAGGATAATTCATGATGTAACAACGAAAAAATGAATATCTAGAAGGTTGTGTAGAAATATTTCAATATAATTTGCAAAGATCTAGACATAATAATTTGGACAAAGAAACTCAAAGAAAAATTATGATTAGAGGATTAAAATATGAATATAGCGTTGAAGGTGAGTTGCCATTGATGTCAACAAGAGATATCTATGTCAATAATATCAAGCAAAGTAGCATTACAGTTTTTAGAAGTAAACTGGTGATGTGGTAAAAGAATCATTTGATGACAAAGATGTGGATGTTGAAAAGGAAGTGTACAATATTAGCAGTGCTAATGAAGATAATATGACCACTATCAAAATTTGGTTTTTACAATCAACTGTGACAAGATCAGACCTTGCAATCAACTATATTCTATATGGAAATAAGGAGTTCAATAACTAGAATATTTAGGTATTATTGTCAAGAAGCAATGATTGTCTAAATAATTTCAACATTATCATATTGATTCATTACTGGAAGAGAATGAAATGACTACAGGAAACAAGATTTGGTACTACTGAAATCAAAGAGACATAACTACAGGAACTCAAAGTTTTGCTAATCGCATAGTGTGGACAAGACTCACTCTAACTACCAAAATATGCTACTCTAGTAACTTGCCAATGTGAAATATGCATGCTGCAACTACCAGAATTACAGAGGTATGTTTGAACTATCAAAAGCATTGGATATGAGATATTGGCATTGACAAGTTTTGATTGTTCCACCTCAAGTAAATATGACCCTGCTCATCATGTGAAAATATTATAGTGGTATCACCATGGTTAGTCCACATGATATTCTTCTTCAATGATCAAAGCATTGGTTATTTGGATTATAAGAACGTTGTATGAGTATGTATATCCATTTGAGATAGGATGATAAAATTTTGAATTGAAAAAACATTGAAAGCCCATTGTCAAAATAAGAAGAAGATTGATGTAATGGAAGTTGACATAATGAGATTGGTTTTGAGCTTGTCAAGTAAAAGGACCAATTCAATTGAGATTACAATTGATCTATAAATATGATCAATTGATTTGGATATTGGGAATGGATTTTGGGGACCAATTGCTCATTGATCTAAAAGAAGGTGAGGAAGAGGAATATCATTAGACTTTGAAATGGTGTGGTGTGCTTGGGTTTACACTTTGTGACATATTGTAGGTGTATTCAATGAAAGAGAGGGTGTGTGAGAACTGTTGTAAGATTTGCTCATGAGATAAATGAAGGGTACGATCTAGAGTTTGGAATTAGACTTAGACTTGGATAAAATATAGATTGATTCCATATTTGAGAACTATTAACAGGTCAAGATATTGTTAATGAATGATCATCTCTTTAGTTGGCATAAGAACAAGTGAAATGCGTACAAATATTGTAAAGATCACACTATAGATCTAGGGTAGATATAGCCACATAGTAGACCTGTGTTGAAGGACCTATGAATTTCATAGTACATGTCTTGTGAGCATTAATGTAGATCTACATGTCACAAGACATGTACATTAATGTAGATCTATGACAACACAGGTCTAGTAGGTCAACACAGGTCTAGTAATGTAGTATGACATAGATCTACATTAATGTACATGTCTTGTGAACATTAATGATGCAGTATTTTGTATGAGTCCTAGCATGGATCATGTTCAATCCATGATTAATGTAGTCATCCAAATGATACTGTTCAATCACAAGTATGACTAAAAAATCATCTCTGCGAGTTCGTGCAAGAAAGAAATGGGTAATAAATATTTGTCAAGACATTTTCTTGGAGCTAATTATTGGTTTCCAAAATAATCACAAATGCCAATCACAATGCTAATAATTGGTTTCCTTGCAGCTTGTTGGATTTTGGCAAATGCTAGACTAGCTTCATTGGACCCAGCAGTACTATGTGGAGGAAGATTGAAATAAGAGCTTGAATTAGTAGCAGGATTAAGGTCATTTTGATGGTGATCTAAGGCAATTGGTAGGGCACTTGCAGAGAGTGTAGCAGACGTGGATGGATCATTTTGTGTGTTGAAGACGGGTTGTTCTGCAGCTACAGTGCTCTTGGCCCTCTTATTCTTTCTACAACCCCCACCAATAGGTACAGTCCTCAGAGTTCCTCCTTTGGTCCAGTACCTTCTGCAAGTCTTGCATAAATGACAAGGTTGTGATAAACTATAGTTGTTGTAGTAGAAAAACTTGGTGTTGGTGGACTCGCATCTAGGGCATTTCAAGGCTTGTTTAGGCTAAGGTTTCAGCCTTCTCTCAAGCAATGGACATGAACATGAAAGCAGGTCTTCACCACTTGGAATAAACCCTCTTTCCTGCATCATGCCATGGAGAAAAAAGCTAAACCCCATAATGATTATCAAATGCGCTCAAATTTAACAACAACACTAACATCAAATATCTATGAGCTAGAAGACACAAGAAAAACATATCACATAACAAAAATCAGCACAATATTTAAAAAAATCTAACTGGAAACCAAAAAACCAGTTACCCTCTACAAGACTCAATAAACCCCTAAAATATCTTTTCAAATAATGATGCAAAACCACTTACCAACTTAAACAACACTTCCTTAAAACCTAAGATTAGAAACCCAATTAATGTAAGATCAAATAAATAATACGTTCATTTAAACAACACACAATCACACATCAAATTTTACTGTCAAACTATTTTCTCCAAAATCAAAATCTGCTCTCAACCAAATTCCTCAACACTCTTCAATTTTTCTGCTGAAACCAGCACTCTACAAATTTTCTGCTAGAACCTACTCTCAAATATGAGTACATGTACTCAAAGTCAATAGAACAAGTTACAATCATGATCAGATATGATACATATACTTACAAAATTCCAATCTTTCCAGACTCAAAACTATTCCAAAACAGCCATGATACATACATTTACAAAATTTCAATCTTTCCAGATTCAAAACTATTCCAAAATGCACAATAGGTATGATACATATTTGACAAAACCCAACACAAACACTGCATATAATTGAAAATAAGCCCCACATAGAAAAAATCATGAACAAAACTACAATCAAAAACCAGATAAACAATCATTCTGACATGTACGTGTATATACCTGTGGCCAATCGGTGGAATCCGTGCAGATTTGAACAGGGCTGAGCATCATTGTTCTATAAACCAAGTACTCTAAACTCACCTACTTCTCTACATCCACACTACTGCAAATTATGATCAACAAATACCAGCCTTATAATCTCATATAAATAGCACTCAGAACATAGAAATTGCAGAGGAAAAGAACAAAAGAAATGATGGAGACGGCTAGGGAGGAACCCGTGACCGTTGAGCAGCAGCAGCAAAGACAGTGCAAGGGTGATAATTGGTGGAATAGAAGAATAAGAATGCTATGCAGTGGCTCTCCAATGTGCCTCCTCCAACATTGCTATGCACCAGAGAAACCCACCACAAACCCATGACCAGAAAACGATGAAAAAACGCCCTCGGTTATCCAGAAAACAAGTTGGTGAAAACCCAAGGACCAACACAGCTACGCACCAGAAAAAATGCCCTCGTTTTTTAGAAAACATGATGGAGGATACCCAAGGACCAACACTGCTATGATTTGAAAAAACCATGAAAAAACGCCCTTGTTATCCAGAAAATAGGATGGAGAAAACCCAAAAAAATGATGGAGAAAACCACATGAAAACCTATGCAGCATATGCAGGCTGCACGTAGGCTTATGGTGGAGCACTGGTGGTGAAGGGCATGGGTAGAAATTTGGAATAAAATAACCCCAAACATATTGGATATTTATATAGTTAAAAAAAAACCCTTTTTACCCCTAATATACCACCAATATATTGACTTTTAATTTTTAATTTTTAACTACCCCAATATGAATGGACGTGATATCCCATTGTTTCCTAGGTGATGCCCCCATGGAGGCTCCATAGAGGTCAGCTTCGAGAATCCTCTCGAAGCTTCTCTTTTTTCCTTGAAAACTCAAGCACCGCTCTTTCAATGAAGAAAAAAGGCGGTGTTAAGGGGGCACTGCTTCTTGCATTAGGGATAGAAGTGGTGGCACCTTTGTTTTCTCATGTATCAGGAGCAATGCTACCCTAGCACCATTTTTTGTCAATGGAAGAGGAGCGTTACTAGCTCAAAACAAGGAAAATTTGTAAGGGGTTAACTTTTTCGTTCATTTCTCTAGGGAAAATTTTGAGGGATTGGAGCATCCAAGGGAATACCTATCTCATAACATGATGGTGACAATATTTCGGTGTAACATAGATTCCCCCCGAAGTATGATGGCTAGAGGGAAATAATAGGCATAATAATTTGATCAAGGTATAGTATTGAGGAAAAGGTCCAATAGTAAAAAATTCTCAAACATCAAAAACGTTATGCAACACATTTTGATACATGTCCCAAATGACTCACAACATGGCTGCTGACCAATACAATGCAGATCCATGTGAGATACAAAAAATTCATGGCTACTAAAATACAACATAGATCCATGCGAAGAATACTTGAATTCAGACATAGCTACCAGACATACAATGTAGATCTATGTCATACTGTCATAAATCTGAGCACATCCATGAACATACAAATGTGGATCCATGCTAGGACTCATACAAAATACTCCATCGCAACCTGGGGAAAGCAATGATTTCTTAACAAGTACCCAGGGTCTTTGTCTCATCTTCCACAAAGTATAATTGTATCCATGTGATTACAATGTTCTGACGTCGAACATGGTAGAACCACTTGATTACCGGTCAATGATGAGAAGCATTAACAAGTGCGAGGGAGATCACCGTTGATGTCAATGATTCCCAAGGTACCCTAGTACAATATCCTAAGTGTGAATAGATGATATGACGTCGAACACTTAGTTGAATATTTCGATCAAAGGTCAATGATGTGAACCTATGTCGAAATCGAGAGAATTTGTCATTGAGGTATACAAATATCAAGGTACTAAACTTGTTTCTAAGACTAATTCTTGGATAATGAGCTGATGTCGATAGGAATAGTCTCGTCGAAGGAGGGTCATGATGAATCCCACATCGATGACATGAAACTAGGAACAAAGTTATGGAATGTGGTAGATAATGTAACCATAGAACTGACTCAAAAAATGTTGTTTTGACTGAAGGTGTAAAATCTCAAAACAGTTTCCTTTTTAACATAAAGTGGCATGACAGAAGACTTGGCAACATTGACTTGAGGAGGCAGAACACAATGCGATAATGGACATGAATCAAAGGAGTGGCATGACTCATGAAAGTGGATCGACTCAGAGACAGGATGAATATCAAATTGACTGAATGAAATGAAGACAAGAGCCATGTTCAAAGGTGACTAACAACTGCCATTTATTGCAAAATGTTTTCCCTTTCCCTTAATTTCCCCATCATGATTGATGAGTGCCTCTTTTCGTTTTTATGAGCTCAAAGAGGGTAACAAACACTCGTTTTAGCTCGTCCTTCGGACAAGTCCAAACTCATATGTTTTACGAACCTGAGAAAGGATGCGTTCCTTCCCAAAAAAGGGTCTTTCAATGTTTAATTTAACGAGTCCAACGAAAAAAAAACTCAGTGTAGTTCATGGTTAGAGAGTCTGAACAAACTAAATAAAAATCCGAAGAGTCCTTTTTTGTCTGATTTAGTCTCTAGGGCCCGAAAAAGTGTAAAATAATACCCAATAGAACTCTTCTAGTCATGATTGGCTGGAGTGTGCCTTTTTCATAAGTAGTGCCCCTAGTCTGAAAAAGGGGTAAACTATCACTAGGAAGACGACTCTTCAAGTAATTTTACGAGTGTGAAGAGGACAATTTCACTCGACAATCTTTTCACATTTTAAGAGTCTAAAAAGAGCTTAAAGAAGAGTCTATTAACATTTTTCATGTTTGAATCCAGAGCACAGAAAAGTAATAAACTAAGCTCAAACCAGTTTTCATGTTTGAATCCAGAGCATGAAAAAGTAATAAACTAAGCTCAAACCAGTTTTCATGTTTTAACCAGAGCACAAAAAATGAAAAGTAAGCTCAACACCATCTTACTGTTTTTAATGAGCTCAAAGATCAGTTGAAATAATGCTCGAATATTGGTTTCATTTCTATGCAAGCTCAAAACCAATGGGTAAACTATGATTTAAAAATCCTATTAACATGATATACAGAGGTTGGAAGCTTTCCCCCAGCATGATTGCTAACGAATCTTACCCCTAGAATGGTTGCTAGCAGCTTGTCATGCCCCCAAGCTTCATTTCATCTAATGATTCTTATTCCATACCCAACCTAAAAACCTGGTTACTAATGTGAAAATGTTCACGAGGGGGTAGGAAGAATGAGAATCAGGCAGGTGAAAAAAAGGTTCAAGTTCTAACACTAAAGGGAAGACTCGAATCAAGGGAAGGGGATCCATTTCATTTTTACACAAGCTTGAAACAGAAGGTAACTATGCTTGGAGAAAACTGACATGATCGTTGGGTGCTGTTTCATTTTTTAACGAGCTTGACACAGAAGAAGAACTATGCTCTCAGACATGGTTTCATTTCTATGCAAGCTTGAAACCAAAAGGGTAAACTTTGCTTGAAACAACCTATTTCATTTTTTAACGAGCTTGAAAGATAATATAAACTATGCTCAAAATGACCTGTTTCATTTTTACACAAGCTTGAAACAGAAACTAACTATGCTTGAAACATGTTTTCATTTTTATGCAAGCTTGAAACCAAAAGATAAAATTTGCTTGAGAAATCCTATTTTCATTTTTTAACGAGCTTGACATATAAAATGAACTATGCTCAGGAATGGTTTCATTTTTATGCAAGATTGAAACCAAAAGGTAAACCATGCTTGAGGACATCCATTTCATTTTTTAACGATCTTGACATAGAATGGGAACTTTGCTCAGGAATTTGTTTCATATTTTAACGAGCTTGACACCAAAAAAGAACTATTCTCATAGACATTTGTTTCATTTTCTAATGAGCTTGACACAAAAAGGGAACTATGCTCATAAACCTGCTCTTACCCAAGAAACTAGCGACTTAACTCCAGTGTGATGTCCAGAGGCTGGAGCCATGCCACCCCATTTTACCGATGATGGGAAGAATCTAACTAGAAGAAGGGGAAGGAATCACAAGAACATGAGGCACATTCAGGGTAGTTTGATTACTAGGAAGCATGCGATGGTTAGGTGTAACAAAATAAAGTTGATCAATGGTCACAATATTCCCATCATGGGGAAAATGCATAACTCTAATGTAATGTCCCTGACCCTCTGACTGGTGAAGAGGACGCTACTACAAGCCAAAACATCTAGGCATCTAGCCCCATGAACATGTACATTCATATGAAATGCTGAAACAGAATGCTTTGAACTAGAATCATACATACATGAACATTTATCATACACAACGGAAGCAACATACATTCGTACAAGAATTCAACATGTTCATCATGATCATTAACAGTAAATAGGATTGCAGAAGTAAAATAGACAAAATTACTTATCTTATAAAGAGCTTGTTCCGCAACCAACTATGTCGCTGCAACGTTCCAGCCAACCATAGGCTAGCATGCTCCTTAATCTCTCAGCAACGCTGCCACCCCCGAGCTGGGCATGATTCTCCAAGGAATAAGGAACTAACAGGCTTACACATAGCCAAGGTAACAACACCACAAGGGTACATAGTTCAGCCAAGCCAACACGGTTGGGTTTATCAAGCGAATAGTAGATCAGCCAAGCCAACAGAGTTGGGTTTATTAGGCCATCCAGGAGCTGGGAAAGGCTAATGCTAAGCTGGTGAGCTCACTGAAGAGCTGCAGACACCAACACCAGAACCAGCCTAGATTCTAGAACACCCAGACACACCCAACACAAGGAAGTCAGTCCCTTCTTTGCAACACAATCCCTCAGACCTTGATCTTCCCTCTAGTGCTCTTCAGTGGCTATGGAGGAGAAATCCAGCTCAGTGGCTTTGTCCGTGTGGTTCTCAACCCACCAAGTTTATCAAGCACCTCATGCCCTCATTCACCAACCCCAAATAGTCCAGGGACAAATCCATTGCATGCAAGCAGCCAAACAGCTATTCAAGTGTTTACAGGGAAAAACACAATCAAGCCATCGTGGAAAACAACAGTTAACACACTCACATGAACCCACATCAAACCAATCCTTAATACTATCGCTGTGAGACTTACACAGAACAGAAAATGGTTAAAAAGACATGGCCAACATTCACAGCTCAGCGTGGATTCACAGGAAATATCACCTTGATCTTCTACCAATGCCGCATTGTAGGTAACTCAATCCGTGGGGAAAAATTGATCCCATCAATCCGTGGGGAGAAATCCCAATAATTTCTGCTGCGATCCGCTATGATGGATGCAACAATACACAGTCCAATGCGTGGAGGTCGAATCTTGCTCTCTGCGTGGATTGAAAGAACAGAACTACAGACCGGAAATTAGCTCTAGAGAGAGGAGGCGAACCCAACACAATGGATGGTAAAACGTTTTATCCCTCCGTCCTGCATGAGGAAGATGAACAGCCACGATCCGAGGGAGTGGGAAGAATGGTCCCTACGTCGTGGAGAGGAGAGAAAGCGTGGGCGTGGTAGTGGTCTTCTTGCTAGCCAATCGCTGCCTCAACTAACAACAAAAATAAAGAAAAGGAAATAACCAAGGGTGGTGGTGACACATAGTTTTCCCCTGTGACTCAATGTTCCACATCCCCCTTTCCTTATCCTTTGGAATCATGCCCCTTCTCAATTTAGTTGCTGCGAACATAGCTGGTTGGGTTATTTAATTAAAATGCATGTTTACATGATGCCACAATTAAATATATACCGCATGTCCCGATATACCATTGGTGACCATTCCTAATAAAAAACACAACATAACCAAATCTATAGTGGGGCCTTGGCCTTTAGCTCTGCACCAAGATTATTTACAACATATGTATCCTATGTATTTTAATGCAAGCGGGGTCAAAACTAGGGTATCACATCTAAAGAGTGTGGACACCATAGCCTTCATGGCGTAAACATAATCACGTCCAAGGAGCAGATTGAAATCTAAAGGACATTGGACCACCATAACATCAATACAGACAATTTTCCCTCCTAATGTAATAGGGAAATAAGGAAGGGTCCCTAAAGGTGTAGTAGGTATTTGATTAAAAGCCAATATATGATCGGTGGATGGCACAAGTTTATGAGAACCTAAAGCTTTCCAAGCAGTTAAGGATAGAATACTAATATAAGCCCCTTCATCAACAATAGTGCAAAGTATCTGCCTAGCAGTAACATTCACAACTATCTGGAAAGGAAGACTCGAATGAAGACGAGACTCTATTAGGTTACTCCAGTCAAAGGAAATAACCTCAGTACTTGGAGAGGGTTCTGTCAAAAGAGACAAAATTTCCTCTTGTCAAGAAAAATCAGAATGAAGCATAAAAACTTCAGCAGGTTTAAGTTCATTCTCTACTGGAAGAGAAGAACAAGATGAATATTTGGTCAAAGCAACTACTTCAGTCTTAACACTCTCTGATGAAAGAGTGGGATTGGGTGGAGATGATTTCAACTCAACCACTTTAACTTCACTCTCCAAAGGAAGAGTGGGATCAACCAAGAATGGACTTGGATTGACCACTTCAACTTCACTCTTCAATGGAAGAGTGGGATCGACCGAGGTTAGAGCTGGATCGACCACTTTGAATTCACTATTCAAAAGAAGAGTGGGATCAACCAAGGATGGACTTGGATCAACCACTTTATCAACCAATGGGATGTTAAGAGACAACTTACGATAACTTGTTGGAACCCATTGATGAGAAACACTAATATCTTCCAACAACTTAGAAGCTTCATCCATGCGAGGAAAACGGTAAGTAAAGTGCATGTCCTTACATAGCAAGCAAGAATTTCTAACTTTACCCTTCTGAATCTTAACCACAGAGTCATTGGTTGAGGGGGGATCATCAGCATGATGACTAGAGGCCGATGACATATCTTGCTAGGAAACCTTATACCACTCTTCTAAAACTAGGAACAAACCATGACAATATTCCAGAAGGTGATCACCCTTGTAAATCCTACAAGGGAATTTGGGCTTACACAATCTTGGGGCGTGCAGATCAACACTCTCTGCACTGGGAGGAGTGATTGGTTGAGACTTGTTTTTTTTTTTTCTTATTCTTAATCTTCCTTTTCTTCTTCTTCTTATCCACCTGACTAATAGTACGACAAATTTCAACAGGTGAAGAGGGAGAAATGTGAGAAGACACATCCGGTGAAGAAGGAGAGGGATCAACATGAGGTTGATTCTCTTGCGATGAAGGATTAGGATCAGAAGCAACTAGTGTACATGGGATAATTGGACTGGAGAATAACCAGACAGGTAATCCAATAGTCAATACAGGATGGCTTAATGTAGACATGAGAGGAGGACCAACATCCTCATATGGAGGGAACACAAAGTACATGCTTGGTAAAGGAGCCTCTTGGTTGGTATTCTTGGAAGGCAAAGCCATAACTATTTAACAAAACTTTCTCTCTCTTCTAAAAAATCCTAACTATACAGATAAAAAGCGCTACTCAAACTAAAGAAGCAAGCAAAATATGTGAGAGGAGTGGATTAAAGGTCTGGAACCTCACGGGATTATCAAACCATCACAACTAGTGTGATGCCAATACGGCCAAAGGGTTAAATCGAATGGTCTTAGGATTCCTAAAAGTGTCTCCCGATATACGCAAGGTATGTGGGAGCTCAAATCGGTAGTAGTGATGTCTAATGCACAACCATTCACAAGGGGCATTCCTATATACAATCGAGTACGTGAAGTACCTTTCTATATACCAATGGTACATGGAAGAACTGCGCGAGTCTTGGGTTGTAGTGCAGACAATTTTAACGACAGCTCCTACGTTTTACGACGCCTGAACACGTCACTAACATATCACACAAATTGCTAAAAATTTTAAACCTAAGCTAGTGCTTAATTTTATCTTGAACGGTTAGGTGGATGCATGAGGTGAGGACATAAAAGTAAAACCATGCAATATGATAGTGCAAAATTTTCACTTTCACTTTCAAAGTATGCCCTACTTAAGGAAGGGAGAGAGAGGTTCAATTCATTTGAAACATAGAATAAACCCCATACAAAAATAAAAGACACTTGCTTATATGGTGCTTTCCTAACTAAAACAAACAAAATCTTCTGTTTTGAACTAAAAAAGAAGTGAGATATCTAATGAAAAGCAAGAAAATATTGTTACAACTTTATAAAAAAGTGTTTAGATTTTCAACTAAAGCGAGAATGAACTAATCAAAAAATTATACAATAAATTTCACATGGACTTTTCTACAACTTTATGAAAAACAGAAAAAACATACAAAAATCATGTATAACAAATGAAGGAAAACTAGAATGAATCTTTTCTTGTTCTATCAAAGAAGACAGAAATCAGAGATCTAACAAAACCAAGTTCTTTTAAATCCAACTATGAATCTTTAAAAGACCAACATCAATCAAAATTCTTGAGAATAACTATGGATTCATACATGCTCCTTAGGGGTTCCGAGGGGCTGCATGGAAGCCCCTTAGCCTGAGGGTCTTGGGGGTTTGGGGGCGTGAGCCCCCAAGGAGATTTTTTGGCTCAGTTTTTTTAAATTTTTAAATTTTTGATTGAGTTTTCTATTAAAAAATGAATTGCAGAGTTCAAAAACAACTGTAACTATCTGAAGCATGGATCCAAATACTAATAACAAGCATTTAAGAATCAAACACCAAACAGGTCTAAGAAGAATACCTGGCACCACTTCTACAGGTGTTGAACAAAGCATTACCAGCCTAAGCACCACTTCTTGCGCATAGGAAGATAGCAGTGGCACCGCTTACAGCAAGTTCACACTAGGGCATTACCAGGTCCAACACCGCTTCTTGGACACAGAGAAAGGGAGGTGGCATCGCTTCCTCAACATAGAGGAAGAGCAGTGACAGCTCCAAAACTGCACTTATAACACAGTTCAAGGGCAGTGTTCGAGATGGATATTTGAAAAATAAGAAAGCAACAGAAAAGGAAGTTACAGACTGAAAAATGAACCCAAACAATCACCAAAAATATGAAGATCCAAAGGCAGACAGAGGAAAAACAATCAAATTCAAAGCAGATCTACAAATCTGTGAACGGAAAAGTAGATCTAGAAATTGAAAATGAAGGTGGAGGTTTCAACTTACCAATGATCCAGAATTTGTAGTCCCCAGTGGAGTCACCAATTTTGTTAGCCAAAAATACACACCTCCTACAGACAAGAGCTGGTTCCCTAGTTTGAATGGTTTAGATTTAGAAAAAAACACAAACATGGAATGCTAGACTCTCCCTAGATCGGGTTCATCACTAGAATATGATGCCACAATACTTTTCTCAAAGTTTGTCCTCGCTATCCTTGAAACTTACTGCAGAAGAACCTGTAAAAGATGGAAGACAACAAAGAAAACATGATAGCATACAATATAATCAACTAGATCTATGCTTGTGACCAAGGAAACAAGCAATACATACATATGAAACAGTAAATAAGGGAAAGAAAACACATTCTTTATTGATAATGATTGGAGAGACTACAACCTTCATGCCTTGGTGTTGAGAGTTCCTTCCAATGGATCCTTGCCTCTAAATTCACCTTGCCTCCAAAGACTCAAGAATGATTTTGAGAGAGTTTGGCTATGAAACAAAATTCTTCCTCCTTTAATTGCCCATGGGGGGTGTGCCAGTATTTAAAGGCATGGGAGGATAGGTATGGTTGAGGATCTCATGGGTGAGGTGGAGATTAGATCCTAAAAGGGAGGATCTCTAGCTCTAGTTGGTCCTAAACCATAGGGATGAGGCTCCACGGAGGTCAGCTTCGAGAATCCTTTCGAAGCTTCTCTTTTTTCCTTGAAAACTCGAGCATCGCTCTTCCAGTGAAGAAAACAGGTGGTGTTAAGGGGGTACCGCTTCTTGCAGTAGGGCTAAAAGTGGTGGTAGCTCTTTTTGCTCATGTATCAAGAGCGGTGCTACCCTAGCACCATTTTTTTTCAATGGAAGAGGAGCGTTACCACCTCAAAACAAGGAAAATTTGTAAGGGGTTATTTTTTTCCTTCATTTCTCTAGGGAAAAATTTGAGCAATTGAAGAATTCAGGGGAATAACTATCTCATAACATGATGGTAACCATTTTTACAAAAATGTTTGAAAGTTTCAGCCATGCTCGGAGGGGATGTTACAATGGTGGAGACTTATGCCTCCAGTGGTGGGACTATTGATACCGATACCCCTTATTGGAAACATACTAAAACTCATCCTTCCGAACATCCTTGGGAATCTATGAATCTTACCTAATCCTTGGGGCCTAGATTACACTCACCCTCAGAAATCTCATACCATTCTTTAATATAGACTTTAAGCCTTGGGACCTTGCTTTATTACATCCTGCGAGGTTAGTATTACCTATTTTTCTAAGACCCAATAAATTATTGGGGCCTCGATTACACTCACCCTCAGAAAACTCATACCATTCTTTAATACATACTTTAAGTCTTGGGAACATGATTTATTACATCCTTCGAGATTAGTATTACCTATTTTTCTAAGACCCAATAAATTGTTGATAAAAAAATAGATTATCCTCACATATTGTTGAAGTCACCTTTTAATTAAAAATCTCATTCTGGAAGTAATGTTTTGAATATAAATCCCACTACATTAGCATCATAAGCTGTATCTTCCTTTAGATTATTATTTATTTGTAAGTCAAATTGCATTCAAATGATAATTTTTTTGTTTTTGTTCTTTTTCAAATGATAATTATTTCCTTTGAATCAAATTTATTTTTATTAACTTTTCCTACTACCTCTATTACTTATTAAGGAACCATCCCTCAATGTGTAGTTTCATAGTATTCAAAAGGCTCATGTAAGAAAATTCCTTAAAACATTGTTTTGGCAACATTTCTCGGTTGCTTCACAGTTTTGAATTCAATGTTCTACCCATTGTTTTATAAGCTAGGGAAAATGCATTTAATACTACTTAATTTTTGGATCCTAACTGGAAAGTCGAGAATTGGTGTATGGATATTTGGTTTTATATATAGTTTCGAGTATTTTAGATACAAAGGGTAGCATTTAAAGATAAAAACCTTCTCCCATTTGCATGTTTAACTTCCATTCCAATAAATTCAGATCCCTCATAGCATTGTGATACCATTCCACATATGTGTATGATCCCTAGACAGAACGATAAATCCCCAGACAAAACATTGTGCATGCATTGGGTTGCTGCAGGAATTATGCCAATTTGTACTCTTTAATTACCTACATAAGGATTTCATTCTTCATGGTGATTTTCTTTAAGCAAACAAACAAAGATTCACAGACAGTCATCATATATGTGAAGCAATCCTAACCGCTACAACTTTCAACTATTGCATAGGAATCAAATTCTTAAGCCAGGGACTCGCTACCTTTAGCAACCTCCCTTGTTATTTTAGGAAGTATGTTTTAAGTAATGCATTTACCATATTTCTTTCCTTAACCTCCTTTCGTATATAAAGGGGCCAAATCCATCCTTGATTAGCCATATAATATATGGTATCACTAACAACAACCATATTACTAAGATTAATATGTTTGAAATACGCCAAGAGGTATATATTTGACATATTGATAATGTTTTTTTACTAAAGAATGTGTCAATTACTTGTATCTAATAGTTAAGCTAATATAACAACCACTTAATTTATGGTTGTTAAGCTCATAGTTGAAGTTAGGCTCATAGTTGTATGATTATTGGAGTCAAGCTACTAAGTTGTATCTAATAGTTAACTTAAAAGCTAATATAAAGCTTAGACTAAGCCTTATGCACATTGACTTGACTCCTAACTTCCGTATGGAGTTCAGATATCACATAAGCTGCACATTACCTGAGTGATTGTTTTTGGTGCAAGGTTTCACTGCAATCAAGGTCAACTTCTCATGCTAAGAGATGGAGTTCATCTAAATTTAATTGAATAGTTGTATCACTATTTGAATAATCCAATAGTTATCCAATATAACTGCGATTAGAGTTGAAGTTAAGCTAATAGTTGTAGAATAATTGGAGTTAATCTAATATTTATCCAAAATAACCATGATTAGAGTTGGAGTTAAACTAATAATTGTAGATTCATTGGAGTAAAGATAATAGTTGTATGTAATAGCTAATTTGAAAGTTAATATATTGGGAATTTCCATTCGACTAGAAATCATTATTGGAGTTAAAGTTAAGCTAATAGGTGTATCATCAATGTATTTAAGCTAATAATTGAATAATTGTATCTAATAATTGAATAGTTGAAGCTGATGTTTTTTCTTTTTCCAACTATCACGAATTATACTCAGATGTTAACTAAGTTATTTTTTATTTTTTTGAAATTGTTGATTATGAGTTAGACTAACCTCCTTTAGAAAGAATCAAAAAGGTTATTATATCTATATGGAAAACCTAAACATGTAATACTAATTGTATAAATTAGCTAGATGCCCAATTACGAGATGCTACACAAAGTTTATTAGGAGTTTGGAGGAGTTTATTAAAAGTTTGAACTAGTTTATTGGGAGTTCGACTCTTACATGACTACACATTAGCTCGACTCCTAGATGCCAAATGTAGTTGATCTAACCCTTAATAAACTAGAGTTGAAGTTAAGTTAATAGTTGTAGAATCATTGGAGTTAAACTAATAGTTGCATCTAATAGTTAAGATAATAGTTATCCAATATAATTGTGATTAGAGTTGAAGTTAAGCTAATAGTTCTATAATAATTGGAGTTAAGCTAATAGTTGTATCTAATAATCGATGGAGTTAAGCTAATAGTTGCATCTAATAATCGAATAGTTGAAGATTAATTTTAATTTTTACAACTATCACTAAATGTACTTATCATATGTTAATTAAGCTATATTTTATTTTTTTGAAATAATTAATATTAATTTTGGACGACGCCCATAGAATCAATATGGACAGTACACTTGTCTCATTCTCGTCCGTAGATGAAAAAGCATAGATGGTAGTTCACCTCAAAATTCTAAGATATATACACCTATCCACGTAATTAGACTTCAATGTAGTTCATTTTAATAAAATTCACAACTGTTTTATGAAATATACATATACTTATAACCAGCCATGTGTTGTTTATGCAGGTGATATTATATCGTACCATAAGTTACCTTCATGTCATAAAAAGGAGCTTAGATAATATTGAGATTCAAGTAGACAATTTAAGAGTTATTGATCACTAAGGAAGTCGAAATTCTAATCTTTTCAAGTCGTGGTCTAAATCATTCATGCCCACTTGGTGTAATGTTCAGTAATTGTAGAATAAGCCGAGAACAATTGTCCAATATACAACCGATATTCATAGCCAAACAGTTAGTTGATAATAATTCATAAATGACAAACTCTTTCGCTTTTTACTATTTAAATGGATGTCCTCCACCGAGCCCTCCATTTCTTCGCTTCAAAGAAGTTCAAATTCACAACAATTCAATTAAGGTATGACTGGTCCTTCCACCGAGGTGAGCTCATACCTTAAAAAGGAAAACCAAAGTTTTAATCACCACGTCATAAGCAGGTTCAGCTTCGATGCAACCCAAAACGGCGCTCATCAGTTCATAAGCAGGTTCGGTGCAACCCAAAATGGCTCTCATCAGTTCGTCATGCAACCAAAAGGAGAAAAAATAATATGATTAACAAATAAGACTTACAGGTCGGTTCACCCATAGAGGTAGAGGTTGCCATCTTTCAGTCTATGACAAGAGTTAATATAAATACAATGGCAAGAGTTAATATAAACACAATGGCAAGAGTTAATATAAACTCAAGACTTATCTCATGGACGGTAAATTGCACAGTACACTCCATAATTGATTCTTCTCCTAGTGTTGTTCCGATGGCCTGGCCTGGCCTGTGCCCTTGGTGATTTCCCTTTTCTTCTCTTTTAACACAGAGGATGACATTCATAAAGAGTGGATTAAACCAGAGTTTTCCTGTAATAAAGAGTGGATAAAACCAGAGTTTTCCTGTACGGTGCAACTCCCTCCTCAATCACTCCGTGGATATACCAAAGAAAGAGTATCCCCTCTCTCTCAAGGAACCTGATCCTCCTCTAGAGGAGAACCCTAACCGTCTTTCGTAAGGGTTACACCAATCAACCCAAACTTATTATAAGTTTGGGTTCATTTCTTTATAAACCAAAGTTTCTTTTAATGGTGACGAATTACATATCTAAGTCGAGAAACAACCATTCTTTGCTTTATTAAATAACTAGCAATTGTACCTAGGGGTGCAATAAAAGAACGCCCGTGTTGCAAGTTAAGCAAGGAGATGTAGACATATACAACAAGAAAGACAATTTGAAGTTTTGATACAATATTTTAAAGACAATATATTCTTCACATAATTGACCATTACATTATCCACATTTCAAAAGTAATCATGAAAATTATTCCTCTCTCATCCAAATTACGGTTATTTGTGCGAGAAATTCCCCCTCACTCCCATTCAAAAACATCACAATTAAAAAAATACAAAAACCAAATTCCCCTTCATTCCCATTCAACAAAGCTGAGGGACTTTTCCTTTTCTCGAGATAGCTTGCAACACGGCAATCTCAGTACCATCAAGAGATCATCGATCAATCACATGCCTAGCAACAAAAGAAAAGATGGTTATGCATGCTACTCCCCCAGTAGTGGTACTGGAAGAAGAAATCCATAACATTTGGCAGTCCCTTAGCTTGGCGTCTGTGATATTGAAAAGAAGAAATCCATAACATTTGGCAGTCCCTTAGCTTGGCGTCTGTGATATTGAAAAGAAGAAATCCATAACATTTGGCAGATTTTCGATTATCCATAATCATAACCATTTTTTGTTAGACTCTGGTTTTTGTTAAAATAATTTTTTAGCTTCCATTTTTTCGAATATGAGATGTCCTTTAGTTCAAAAAAGAAAAAAGAAAAAATCATGGCACTTAGGGAGGAGGAGTTGGGGGCTATCACAATTACATTTTCTAATATACTAGTCCTCCTTAGTAAGTCATATGACACCTTTGGATCAATGTAATACAGGTGATTATCACTCTAACAACTATGTTTGAGTCACATGAGGTGTGTGAAATGAAACCATTTTGATTAATACTCTATTTTTTTAAAAGAATAAACAAATTTTTGTGTATATTTATTTTAAATTTTGATGAAGAGGGATTAGATCTTTTTGAAGTTTTAACATTTTCATATGATAGTTGAAAAAGTTAGCTTTGTGACAAAATTTAAGTTTTCTCATAATTTTTTTAATAAAAAATGTCTTCCAAATTCATAAAAACTACTTATGAGATCTCCGATTTTACAATTTATCATATCTATGTTTAGGACTGAATCCATAAATTTAAACTTTATGAATATTATAGTTCCCTAGAAGAATCCATAAAATACCTGTCAACACAATAATATCCCTCAAATGCAACACCCTAATAGAAAAAATATTAACATGAACAGGTGCCACCTGATTCAACCAGGCTCTAGGGAGTCTTACAGCTAGAGTTCTAGCACTTTATGTTATATAACTGGCCTTATTAGCTAGGAGAGTGGCATATCATGTTATCATCAACTTCCGTATCTTTCTTATTGGTACTACATTTTTAATGTACATTAAACTTTAAAGCAGTGTAATGCCAGAGCTCTTGTACATATTGTTTTAGTAGAAATGCTATGGAAATTAATTTTTGGTGTGATAACCTTGTTGCAGGCATAATGAATTCCTTCATGAAGTTATATCTATATTTGAAAGAATATGAATACAGTTTCGGAGTGGTTTTGTTAACTTTCTCGCTCCTAATCATTTCGGCCTACAGATTCAAATGGACCGGTGGCAATAACCAACATGCCATAAATTTGAAGACTATGAAATTGGAAGTATAAGCTTCGTTGGGACTCAAAAACTACCAAACACTTGCTTTAACCTAATAGGACTTGGACTCGTGGAAGGTGCTCATTCTGCAATGAAGAAGTCACATTCTCAATGCAAGTGAACAGAGTTCAAGATAATTAGAGATCTGGAACGGATCTATTGCATGTAGGTGTCAAAATTACTTTGCTCTTCAACAATAAAACCCAATCAATATAAAAAAGAGTTATTGACTCTCAACTTAACATCAACGTTAAGAAAGGAGAACAGATCAACCAAAATATTTAATCAATTTTCACTAACCATAGAATTCTTTTACATCATTAATCATTAATCCCAATAGCCTTTTCAACCAATTTTTTTATTCAGAAGATGAATTTGCTATGGAAGCTTAGAACCCTCTTACGGAATAACTTTTAGGGCCGCTGATAAAAGTCCTTGGATGCATAGATTGGTCTCCTCCATGGAGGGCATGCTTCTCTCTTTTTTCGTCGACCTATTTCTCTATGGGGTCATTCTGCTTTGCCATTATATCAACTAGGGACTGAGCAAGGGTTTTATTTCTTTGATCAATCAACAGGGAAGGGAGGGGACGAAGGCGATGCATGTCGATTCAAGGAAGGACCAATCAAAGAAAAGCCCGACTGCCAATCTGCTATAAAAAAAAATTATCATACCATCACATTCCAAAGTGATCCCTAAATTCCAACATCCCTACGCATGTCCATACTTGTCCATACTACGTGCCGCCCAGATGGAACGCTAATCCTACCTGCATGCGCCCCAGATGGCACAAAAACCATACCTGCATGCAGCCCCCTTGACACAGGTGCATTAAGATGTAGACGCAAACATGCCCTCTGTTTTATGTCTTTTTCTTTAGGGCGGAAGAATAAAGGCATGGACGCCGAAAGGGATCAAGATTGAAGTTGAATATATTGATGTCGACAACTATATCTCTGAGCGCAGATTGATAATCTTCTCGCTGAACAAGATGATCAAGAAAATGGATCGAAATATCTTCATCTATGCAGTTTTGATTGTGATTTCGTGTTTTAATTTCGCTCAAAGAGATCTCGGATCCACATTCAAACTTACCACTACAACACCATGGCCGCCATAGGTAGCTCTGCGCTTATTCTTGCTCTCTCTCTTTCTACATTTAGCCCAGTTTGGAGTAGCACTCATAGTGCCTGGAGATGTGGAGGGACCATAGATGGCCTCCATGGAAGAAGAAAATACGGAGCTACCAGAGATGGCTTCCATGGAAGAAGAAAACATAGAGATACCAGAGATGGCCTCCAAAGAAACAGAGGCGATGGTTGGAGTTTAGAACGAAGAAGGAAACAAGCTGTAGGCGAACTCTCATGGCCAAAGGCTCAAGCAGATTGATTCCTTAGATTTGGAGTCCAGTAGAGTTTCAAGAATGGCTCGTCATGGTTCAGTTAGTATTAATAATCATTTGCATATTATATTGCAAGGCTTGGAGCTTTGAATTTCGGCTAATTAGGACTTTATAGAACGTTTTTCTTCTTCATGAATTTGAATTTGTGATTTTAAGAAACTTGTTAGGTTGGTCCGTATTGAAATTAATGTTAATTGAAACTGCAAAAATTCATGGTGGTGTTTACTTCGTTTAATCTAGGAGTGATTGTTCTGTTTTTTTCTTTTTCTTTGCAGAATCTGCTCACAATGGCCTCCATGTTTGCTAGCACTTTTATAGATGGAATCCGTAATCTAGATGATGTTCTTGGTGCTCTATCTCTCATAATTTACTCGCTCACCCTTTTTCCTCTTGTCAAATATGTGTTCATTGTGCTTTGGGCCAATGATAATGGCGATGGTATGTGTTTAATTTTATTCCAAAATTTTCTTACATTTTGCCTTGTGTTTTGGGTTTATCAGATATTGTGGAGACTGATTAAAATTAAGTGGATGGCAGGTGGGACGTTTGCACTTTATTCTCTGATATGCCGCCATGCAAAAGTGGGCGTTGTCCCAAATCAACAAATAGAGGACACAGAGATTTCAACATATAAGCTTGCAATACCCAACAAAGAGCTCAAAAGGGCTATGAGGATAAAAGAAGATTTAGAAAAAAGTAATGTAGCTAAGACAATTTTACTTATACTAGCCCTTCTTGGTACCTCCATGGTGATTGGAGATGGTGTCCTCACTCCTTGCATCTCAGGTCTTACTCCTTTCCAAAATCCAATTCCTAAAAATAGTGCTATACTTGGCCAATAAATACAATATAGACCATCTTCTACTAATTGATTCTGGATTTCAATGATAATGAAGGCTAATCTAATTCTTTATCTGCATGCAACAATTCTATCAGCAGTTCAAGGATTAAAGATTGTGGACAAATCACTCAGCCAGGGTAAGTACTCATCAAGCTCTTCGATGTATGGATCAAGATTGAAGTTGAATATATTGATGTTGACAACTATATCTCTGAGTGCAGATCAATAATCTTCTTGTTGAACAAGACGATCAAGAAAATCCATAGAAAGATCTTCATCTACGCAGTTTTGATTGTGATTTCGTGTTTTAATTTCACTCAAAGAACTGAGGGTGCTGCTTGCAGAGACCTATGTGGAAGCCTCCCAGTAAAATACCCTTTCGGTACAGGGCCGGGCTGTGGAGACCCGAGGTTCCAGACCTATGTCCGATGCGTGAACCATAAGCTCATGTTAACCACACACTCGGGTTCATACCAGATCACTAACATAGATTATGACAACCATATCATTCTCCTCATCGATCCTCTCATGTCCACCTGCACTAATATGCAGAACAGTGGCAGCTTCGGGTTGGATTGGTCTGCGCCTTTCAAGATCCACAACAATGTATTCGTTCTTCTTGGATGCTCTTCTTCCTCTTCGATCTTCAATGCCAAAAACCCCCTTTGCGATACAGGAAGCTCTCACATTTGCAGCAGTTTATACAGTTGATGGCGGACTGCACCGCTTGACCATTAAGCAGCAGCAATAATGGCGGACTGCACCGCTTGACCGTAAGTAGCAGCAGTAATGGTGGACTAATGGTGGACTGGACAGCAGCAGTAATGGCGGATTGCGGACTGGACAGCAGCAGTAATGGCGGACTGGACATCAACGATAGAGATTATCCGAATCGTCGGACGAGAATATCGACGGATGAAAAACCGAAAAGCATTTATTTTGCATTTATTTTGGAGAGTAGACTCCACTTGTTAAACACCTTACAGCGTAATTAAGTCACATAATAATAATGATGGGTTTACATGGAAGCAATAATATATATATATATATTTAACCAATAAACCTCATTTAGTTCTAATTAGAGATTTACTTTAATCTTATAAGCTAATAGTTAAATTTAGACTATTAGGTGTTAGGAAAATGACTAAATTTTCTTATAATGCTTTTGTCGGGGATGTTACCACCCAACCATTGTCTGGCCACATGGTTTCTTTATAATTCTCTTGCTTTGGTTGACATGCATGGGGTAAATTCATACAGTGGAGAATTAAACTCGGATATGGGCTATATTGACTTGTGTACTTGGAAGGAATATGTTGTAAGGAAAGTTCGGGGAGCTTCTTCATAATGATTTTGGGATCAGTTGGAGGCATATGACATAAACTATGATGGAGGTTGGTTTAGTGGAGGAAGGAAAGAGGACTCTAAAAAATGATGGCCATTGGCCAAATTTGTTCCTTGTGGGAACATCATTTCACTATGGAGCTTATCTATGGGCTATGGAGGGGCTTGTGTGACACCAAAATGTTAGAGGGTTGGGATATTCCTAGACTTATCTACAATTTGTGTATGAGGCTGAGTAATTATTGACTAGTGTGTGAAGGGTTTGGGACAATGAAGGTTTTGCAGAGAGTGGTATTGTCATTATGGCCATGCCAATGTTGGGAGGTAGGGCGCTAGGTCAAAATGAAAGAGGATAGCAGATGCCTTGCACACAAAGGGAGGTGATGGAGGCAAAGAAAATGTACCACCAAGCAATCATGAAGGAGATGAAGTGGTTCTTGGACCAGGTGGAGGGGAACATTGATGCAGGGAAGGCATCACATGATGCCCTACAAGAGAAACAACTATGGTTGTCCTAGGTGGAAGATGCAGGGCGCTCAACTCACACTCACGAAACAAGGTATGCCAAGATATTTTTGTTGTACTGGCATATGAAAGCATTTGTAAGTCATACATTGATGGAGTCTCGGCATGGCTACCCAGAAACAAGAAAGCATGCTAAGGCGATGGCTCAATGGAATCATGATCAAACCTTAACAATTACTATTAGCCTAAATGAGGTTGCTAGTGCCATCACAGAGCTCATATTAATGATCAATGTGTTGGCTCAACTTACCATACGGAAAGTCTTCAAGTCAAAGGAGTTAATGCCCCATCTTGGAGATCAACATCCAGTACCAATTGTTACTATCTTGGATGATGTCTAGTGCATCTAGGTTCATGTCTAGTTTTTTTGGTCTTAATATCATCTAATACTCAGTTTGTTTTTATGGTTAGTAATTGTCCCTTCCTATCTTTAATTAGGCTTTTCTAGTTAATATTCATTATAGTCTGTTTTAGTCACACTAATTAATGGGTAAACTTTGAACTTGAAAACTTGTAATGCAACTTGAAGAAGACTCATGTATCATTTATCTTTCAAAGTAATATATTGTACATAATTTTAAAAAACAAATTAAACAAATAATTTAATTATAATATTATACTTAAAATTTTAAAAGTTTTAATTTATTATTAAACAAGAGCCACATGGTGGCAACAATGTCCCCGACATTGCCACCACCTTTGTGACTGCTATGAAGAAACAATTTTGCAATGGAAACACTTGTTGAGGGAGTTGTTTTTTTTCCACTTGATATGAAGCTAAATAATAATAGTTTAAAAGTTAAAATTGGACCATCAAAGTTTGAGATAACTTAGATCTGAGATAACTTAGATCTGTTTGACAAACTAATTATATTAATGTAATAAACAAACAAGAGTTCTATATACATTTTAGTTAGGTTGGAAAAAAATAAACATAATATTTTTAATAGCAGAAATAACTTCAATTTGAATAATCGTTTCACATTTGTTTTTTTTTATTAATATAAAAATTAATTGATTTTATTAATTATATTTTCTTGAAAATTAAAAAACTATACGCTTTGATCTTCCTAGAAAAATCCAACTCATGTACCTTGTAGCTTAAACAGATTAATATAGAAGACACGTAGGCTTAAATGGATCATAGTTATAACACACTCGAACTGGAAATTAGCATAGGCCTAGACCTAGACCTGTGTTTTTCGAAGCTCCCCAGAAAGGAGGACGCTGGGAAAAGTTTTGCATGGAGCCTCCCAACCCCTGCAGTGTGGGAAGTGCAAGGGACACCCCAACCATGGGAGAGACGCCCCCATGGAACATTAGTTACTAAAAATTATTAAGATGAGAGAATTATTAAAAAATATTTTTCACCCAATTTCCAAATGAATAGAATTTCTCTCATAATACTGTTAGTTGTGGATTTTGGTTGATAATTACATTAAGGATTGAAATCCAATGTTATGAAAAAGGAAGGAAGAAATAAATTGTATTGTCCAAGAATGCCCATGTAGATCAATGGGAGTAAAAATAGTGTAGAAAAAGAACCCATAGAGAGTAAAAAATGTAACTCGACATTAAGATGTTAATGCAAAATGAGTAATGTAAACAGAGTGAAAGGGTTTAAACCCAAAGAAAGAAAAATGTTGAGATCAAGCGTGAGATGAATACCAATCTCTTGGGTGTTGTCTTCAAATATAAACCCTTATCTTCACAATTCATATAGTAATGAAGTTTTCAAAGAATTGATGTTAGTCTACAAATATCTTCCTGACATATTCTGTAAGAGATATCTTCCTGACATATTTTGTAAGAGAACTCTCTGTGGATTGGTATTTTTACAGTTCAGAAAGGCTCTTCCTACAGCCGATGTGCTTATGCTACAGCTAATGGGACATATGAAGATATTTTATAGCGCATTTAGAAACATACCTAAGCCTTTTCATCGACAAACTTTAATAGTTCATGGGTATTGGCTCTATATTGAACTAGAGCTTCTCGCAGGAGAACAATTTCTCTGAGGAGATTCTTGCACATAAATGGATGAACAAGAGCTTTAATTATGTACTCACGATCACAAGCATTCTATGATTCATTTCTCCTTCTATCCTCACTCTCGGTAGGTGTCGTGGATTCAACCAGACTCCCACTTTCCCTGCTATATTCTATCACACCAATTGTAGACAGTGCATAAAGCTTCAATGCTACATCCTCTCTTCGTACTTCAATGCCACTTTATTCATTCATCTCCAAACTCTTGACCCTCGAGATCTCTCAATGAGTTCTTGAATTATTCCCACTAAAACAATGCATGTTGGGTAGTAGAATCCTGCTCTATCTCCATTTCCATTCCAACAGTCATTTATCTATCCTCGCCTTCCTCTTCCTATTCAAATTCACTACTACTACTACCTGTTGTAGCCATGTCTTGCTCACAGGTCGTCCTTTCCTTGGTGAAAGGATGAAGAAGCTAATTCACTGGATGATTGGAGATTGTATATTTACAATTAATAATGAGGCTTCCAACCCTAAAAAGAAACACACAATATTTAGAATGGATGATATATAAGCTTTGATCATTAACAATTTGAAACAGAAAATGTATACTGGTCGCAAGCATGCAAGTTGCGTCGCTATAATAGAATGGATGCTATAAGCCCTCATCATTGACAATATGAAACAAAAAATACATATTGGCTGCAAGCGTGGAAGTTGAGCCAAGAGTAGCAAAATTCTTTATAGCACGATTGATATGATATTTCAAACACTTATTTAGAAGATATATACAGACACTCTTGATTGAGCCCATATCAAAATTTCAAAATGCAAAAGATATATACATACACGCTTGATATATACAAAATATTTCAAAATTATTTATAGCAAAATGTGTTATATGAGATATGACCAACACTTGTGGGTCAAAGTTTCTCTTCTAGACCGTTCCCATTATGCTGAAAAGTGGGAAGATACAAACTAAAACTCACATAGTATACTGCATTTTACTGTATTTAGAAAAAACCATTCAGAAACTTAATTTAATGAATGAATAGTTGATTGAAAGAGACAATCTTCATCCCTGGGTTAGATTAGTTGAGTGTTAAGGAGAAAGATATGGAAATAATGATCTCACAAGGTAAGGAACACTAGAAAAATTGGCGCAATAACTTATAAACAAAAACTCACCTAGTCGTACCCTGATGGGAGGTTGGCTATTTTAGAAATGGATGAGTCCCGATAACTTTATTTTGTTAATTTGGGATTCTGTCTTTATCAAAAGACATGAGGAGTGAACATAACATACCATGTATTTTTCCTAGCCTCCCTTTATAAGAATTCCAGGTTGGATTTTGTGGGAAAATTTCTATGAAATTTAGTAGCAATAAACTTTTTTTAAGATTTGTGTTGATGAAATTAGGTAGAGGTTTAATTTTCAAGGCACTTGTAAACCACCACGTCACATTATACATCTTTCTAAGGTAGGAAACATCACACCACAAGAGCCATGGTTTATTCTAGTTTCATTCATGTAAAATAGTTAATAGATCACGTAATAGACTTGTAGGTTTGGAGGTTGGAAATTTTCGATCAAATTTGTCAGAAGTTAAATTTATTTGAAGGTGCCTCCAACAAGCACGTCACATGATAAAAATATTTCAAGGTATGCAAGGTCCTGCCACAACAGCCATGAATTGTCCTTCTTTGCTCTAACTTTCATATAGCATCACACTTAATCATATTTTGAAGTTTTTCTAACACGTGGTTGGCAAAGGGATAGACAATTAATTTGTTTCATTATCTTTATTCACAAATCCTCAGTGATAATATTAATTAAAAATAACAATTAAATAAATATTAATTTAAACATTACAAAAATGAAAGTTCTGTTCTTTGATTTTTAGTTAATTAAAAGATCCAATACAAGTACGGTTGTGACTAATAATTAAAAAAATATACAGAATTAAAAAACCTAATTATCTTATTAAATACTATTACAATATACAAAAATTAAATTTCATTGTTTGATTTTTTTAGTATAATTTTAATTTTTTTTTTCAAGTAGAAAAGATCATTCCTTTATATATTAAAGAAAATATTTGCATCACAGAGAAGTGTTCATACAAAGTATCCTTCCTCTATATAACCCATCGCCAACCAAAAACCCTTCCAAAATACACAAAAAAAGTGCCACGTAGATCACAATAGTCCAAACATAGTTACAAAATACAACATAAAAGGTAACTGGTTTCTCAATCCAAAATAGCTAGAAACACTACAGTTAGTGAACCTCCATACTATCACCTCCACCAAACACATTAAAAAAAACAACTCAAAACATGTTAAAGGTGGATTTGCTAATCAAAGAGCCTGATATAGGTAGAGAGAGTCAAAGCCCCATCCTCATATATAGATATGGAAAGATAACTAGAAGGTGATAGAAGAGACTCCTTCAAAACTCTATCAGTAATGTGGTTATGCTCTCTATAAATATGTTGACTATCAGCACATAGAAAAGTATCCTAGAAAATCCTAGTCTGCTTGCACTAGTCCTCTAGCTCGAGTACCTGTAAGTTTGTTGAATTGTTGATCCAATTAATAATAACTCTAGAATCACAAAAAATATTCAACATCGAAAGACCCATTCAAGAAGCCACAAAAATTCCCCAAAGTGCCAATAGCTCGGCTTTCGTATTGCTACTACTTCCACAACCCAAAATCGAGTGAAAAAGGTAACTCTTTCTAATATAGAAAGGAAAAACTTTCCTCCCTCTACCATCCACTATTTCTCCATCAAAAAACCCATAACATAGGTCACTACAGGAGGGGATCCAATAATTCTGCCAGTTTTAAAACTATCCAATCCTAGGAAATCTAATGAAAGATGAATAACCTCCTTCCCAAGATTTATAACTCTCGGCCTGATATCACCAAAGATGGTCGAGTTCCTCGATTTCGAAATACACCATCTGAAAAAAATGGGGAGATACTTGGGCTTCAATCCAATTTTCATCCACTGCAGAACAACCTCATTAATAGGACGATAATCCCAAGGAAAGGACACACCAAAATAGTTTAAAACCGTGATTCTAACAGCCTTACCAAAACTGCACTCAATGAATAAATGCACCACTGATTCAACAGCTGAACAACACAAATGACAGAGGTTGGGTCCAGTTCATCCTTTCCTTAGCAGGTCATCCTAGGTTAAGTGAATCATTTTACCTTTAGCGGTATCTCCCAGCTTTGTAGATCGTTGTTCCACCAACATACCACCAGCTCCAAATTTTTTTCCACTATGAAGTCATAGGCTGCCTTTGCAGTAATCTGCCCCGACCCTGAATGGTAAGACTAAACCAATTTTTCCTCTTCATCTGTTAACCTGAGTACTGCCAAAAATAAAGCAGTAACATATTTGTCGCATTCACTACTATATTCCCCCATTAGGTCTATATATTTAGACCAAAATCCAATAAGTACCAAAAGTGGGAAAATCACACTCTATACACATTTGTAAAAGTGACCAAATATCCACATCCTATAGTTGACCTATCAAAGAATGTGACAAACAAAAGTGTTGATCCATACCAACTACATGATCAATACCAACCTGGAACAATACCGTTACCTACCTTCCAAGTGAGTGACATACTCAGCCAGCCAAAGAGACAGATAAAATCATTCCAAATGATAGAGGAGTTGGCCACAAAACGTTGTTCGTATCCTACCCAGTCATACAAATAAAAATTAAAATAACTAATGCAACTTGGGCAGTGACTAAAAAAATAAAAAAATAAACTAATCATATTATATACAATCAAACATATATAACAATGTTCTCAAAATCATTTTCATAACCTTCCTTTGTTCAAAACAAAAACAAAATTCACAGTTTCAATAACTTGATTTTTTTTTAACAAAGTTCGATCCATAAGTAATAAAAAAAATCACAATGAAACCCTCCGTAAACTTTAACTATCAATATTATTTTATACTCATGCATTAAACAGTTCAAATCCATCGTAAATATCGGTTTCTCAAATGAATCCATATCCCATGAGCACCAATTTAGAATTTTGACTCCAATTAGAAAAAATATAAACTTATTACATAATCGTTTAAAAAATACTATAGATTGTCATACTTCACATCTCCCAACAAAGCTCTTTTCTCTGTTGGTGCAGTTACATGCAGCAATTTGAAGCTGGGCATTTCTTCTTATTTTGCAGTGACATAATGTATTCTACAACCATATTGAATTTGTTAGATGATATCCATCTTTAGATATGGATTTCTTTGCCAACTACTTAATATTTTTGCAGTTTCCCTTTAAATATTTTACTCTTTCATCTCCACTGTGATCATCGTCCATCAGAGTCCTCACAGACTTCTATATTTTGTCTCTTGTAACCATTTGATCCTCCGAGCACTTCACAACCTCAATTCAAACCTTGGCTTTGTCCACGATAAAGCTCGTGTTGAAGTGTTGATCATCTGCAAACAATGGCCAACATATGAGAGGAACTCCTGTGCAGAAGGCCTCAAGCATAGAGTTCCAACCAAAGTGACTAATAAAATCTCCCATCAAAGGGTGAGAAAGGTCCAAGAATGGCTAACTGATATGTTCATCCGTTACTATTCGGCCTTGCTGCTTTGTGCACCTGCAAAATCCAGCTATGACAGAGGGGGTGGGATTGTGTTCTGATTAGAAGCTAGGAGTTTTAGTACCCAAAGAAAGGGCTTCCCACTTACCTCTAAACCCATTGCTAATTCAATGATCTAAGAAGGAGAAATTAAGCTTTTGCATAATCAAGAAATCTTTTGTATGAACGATTGTGTGTCTTCTAACATCTAATTTATTTTTTCAATCTAAATGAATGAAATCCACATTAAATCACATATATTATGTGTCTTAATATATCTTTGTATCTTAATTAAGTCATGAATTATTATGTAGAGAATACATTATGGTTCCCTCATATTTGCGTGCATTTATACTTTTGTTGTAGCTTTATGATTCAACTTTGTGAACTGCTTGAGGATCCCCCCAACATGGTCCTGGTATTTTATTAAAATGTATCCCACAAAAATTGGATACTCCTATTAGCCTCTTCATGTTTCTGACATTCGGTTCATCGTTTATTGGGTCGGTTAATCTATTGTAGACACATTCAAGACGCATTATAGAAACGACTCATGTCTGAGGAGGATAAGAATGTGTTTCATCTCCTGGATCCTCCTCCTCTTTATATTGTTTCAGACTTTCTCTTGGGTTGGCCAGTAACCATGGATTCCAAGTTAGAAATTCCATGGGTTAGTTTTGAGTGCCCCCTGCCTATTCTCAAAACTTCTTCAAAGAACTACGTACCAGATTTCCACGCATCCTAGAACGAAGCAGTTCTGGTATATACATTGTTCCCAATCATGCCAAACACACCCTCCTCTCGCACTCTCAATTCCCCCCTGACCTCCTCGATGAAGATGAAACCCACTGGACACACAAAATTATCCACAAAATTAGTGGAGAATATTTTTGATTGAGCAAGTAGAGCTGGATGAACATCACCAACACCTTCCATGAATTGGAATTTCAAAATCGCTATGCAGGCCTCGTCCGACCCATTGGCCCTATGCAGCCAGACTCTTTTCTAAGAAGCCAATATCTCACCATGCCAATGGATCGACTGGCCTCAACAACGTTAGAGTGGTTGGAATTTCTATCACTGAGATCATTCGTTTACGTCTCTTTTTCCAAGAATCCATGAGAAAATACGTAAGACCTAAAAACACGAAAAAATCCAAACTAAAAAAATGCATAAAACCCAAAACTCTCCATACCATCAATGGAATCTATGGTTAATCATCTCAATATAACTTGTAAACAAGTTTTTCCTCTACAACCTCATCTCCTTAATATTGAACTTTGAAATGAAGGCCTCCACAAGCATGTTAAATATATAAATGATATAGGAAGAACCAAAAATCAAGGAGGCTAGGCACTGGGAAGCGAGGGGAAGTTATTTAGGCCAGCCTTGGGAACGATAGAAACGAGGTCTGCCAGAAATATTTTGTCTACTCCATTAATATTCTTGTCAGTGTATTCATGTGGACAAAATATCAAGGAGGACACACGCTAGGAAGCAAGGCGTAGTTATTTAGGCTAGCCTTGGGATTGAGAGAAAGGAGGGATGCCCGAAATATTTCATCATTGTATCTTTCTAAAGGAAGACTCTATTAATATCCATGTTAGTGTACTCAGGTGGAGGGCATTAAACAACAATCATATTAATTATCCAGTGTTCGAGAATTTTTCATTGTACTGCAGTGGAGGAAAATTGTGTTCAAATGAGTTGAGGTCTTCCCACCACCTCATATTAGGGTAGTATATTATTGTAAGTACATACAAACAAATTATTTTTTAATAATTATCATAATCTCTGCTTACATCATCCCATCGTCGAGTCTTGGGACACAAAATCCCATACTGACATTGCCTACATAGAACGAATAAGAGCCAAGTTAAATTAAAATTTATAAAATGCCAAAAAAAAATATTCCAAACTATAGAAAAAACATTTAAAAACAAAAAAAAATTGTACCTAGCTCGTGAATTAATCTACCCGCGCGGATCATATATATCCCCTGTTAGGGAGATAACAAGAGCCACATGGTGGCAATGCCCCCGATATTGCCACCAACTTTGTGGTTGCTATGAAGAAAAGATTTTGCAATGGAAACACTTGTTGAGGGAGTTGTTTTTTTACACTTGATATGAAGCTAAATAATAATAGTTTAAAAGTTAAAATTGGACCATCAAAGTTTGAGATAACTTAGATCCGAGATAGCTTAGGTTTGTTTGAAAACTAATTTTATTAATTTAATAATCAAACAAGAGTTCTATATACGTTTTAGTTAGGTTGGAAAAAAATAAACAGAATATTTTTAAGAGCAGAAATAACTTCAATTTGAATAATAGTTTAACATTTGTTTTTTTTTTGTTGTTTTATTAATATAAAAATTAATTGATTTTATTAATTATATTTTTTTGAAAATTAAAAAACTAAACACTTTGATGTGCCTAGAAAAATCCAACTCTTCTACCCTGCAATTTAAATGGATTAAAATAGAAGACACGTAGGCTTAAAAAGATCACAGTTATAACACATTGGAAGTGGAAATTGACCTAGGCCTAGACCTAGACCTGTGTTTCTTGAAGTTTCTCGAAAAGGAGGGCGCCGGGAAAAGTTTTCCATGGATCGTCCCAACCCCCAGAGCATGGGAATCACAAGGGACACCCCCAACCATGGGAGATACTTCCCCATGGAACATTAGTTGCTAAAAATTATCAAGATTACTGAATTATTAAAAAAGCTTTTGCACACGGTTTCCAAATGAATAGTATTTCTCTCATAATACTGTTAGTTGTGCATTTTGGTTGAGAATTACATTAAGGATTGAAATCCAATGTCATGAAAAAGGAAGGAAGAAAGAAATTTTATTGTCCAGGAATGTCCATTTAGATCAATGGGACTCAAACTAGTATAGAAAAAGAACCCATAGAGACAAAAAAATGTAGCTCGACATTAAGACGTTAATGCAAAATGAGTAATGTAAACATAGTGAAACGGTGTAAACCTAAAGAGAGAAAAATGTTGAGATCAAGCGTGAGATGAATCCCAATCTCTTGCGTGTTGTCTTCAAATATAAACTCTTATCTTCACAGTTCAGATAGTAATGAAGTTTTCAAAGAATTGATGTTAGTCTACAAATATCTTTATTCTGTAAGAGATATCTTCCTGACATATTTTGTAAGAGAACTCTCCGAGGACTAATATTTTTACAGTTTAGAAAGTCTCTTCCTATGGCTGACCTACTTATGCTATAGGTGATGGGACATATGAAGATATTGTATTACGCATTTAGAAACATGCCTAACCCTTTGCATCGACAAACTTTAACAGTTCACGAGTATCGGCTCTATGATAAAGTTGATCTTGTCGTAGGAGAACAATTTCTCTGAGGAGATTCTTGCACATAAATCGACGAAAAACATCTTTAATTATGTACTCACGATCACAATCATTCTCCGATTCATTTCTCCTTCTATCCTCACTCTCTGCAGGTGCCATGGATTCAGCAAGACTCCCACTTTTCTTGCTATCTTCTATCGCACCAATTGTAGACAGTGCATCAAGCTTCAATGCTACAACCTCTCTTCTTACCTTAATGCTTCCTTTTTCATTCATCTCCAAACTCTTGACCCTCGATATCTCTTAGAGATTTCTTAAATTATTCCCCCTAAAACAATGATTGTTGGGTAGTAGAATCCTACTCTATCTCCATTTCCATTCCAGCATTCATTTCTCCATCCTCAGCTTCCTCTTCCTATTCCACTTCACTGCTACTGCATGTTGTAGCCATTGCTTTCTCACAAGTAGTCCATTCCTTGGTGAAAGGATGAAGAAGCTAATTCACTGGATGATTAGAGATTGTATATCTACAATTAATAATCATGTTTCCAACCCTAAAAAGAAACACATGATCTTTAGAATGGATGATATATAAGGTCCGATCATTGACAATTTGAAATAGAAAATGCATACTTGTCGCAAGCATGCAAGTTGCGCCGCGATATTAGAATGGATGATATAAGCTATGATCATTGACAATTTGAAACATAAAATACATATTGGCCACAAGCATGAAATTTGTGCCAAGAGTATACAAATTCTTATATCACGATCGATATGATAGTTCAAACACTTCTTTAGAAGATATATACATACACGATTGATTGAGCCCATATCAAAATTTCAAAATGTAGAAGATATATACAGACACGCTTGATATATACAAAATATTTTGAAATGATTTATAGAAAAATGTGTTATACGAGATATCCAACACATGTGGGTCAGTGTTTCTCTTCTATACCATTCTTGTTACGCTTACAATAGGAAGATAAACACTAAAACTCACATAGTATACTGTATTTTACTGTATTTAGAAGAAAAAAAAAATCGAAAACTAATATATTGAATGAATAGTCGATTGAAAGAGACAATCTTCATCCCTGGGTTAGATTGGTTGAGTGTTAAGGAGAAAGATATGGAATTAATGATCTCACAAGGTAACGAATGCTTGAAAAATTGGTGCAATAACTTATAAATGAAAACTCACCTAGTTGCACCCTAACGGGTGGTTGGCTATTTCAGAAATGACCGAGCCCCGATAACTTTATTTTGTTTATTTGGGATTCTATCTTTATTAACAGACATGAGGAGTGAAAATAACATACCATGTGTATTCCCAAGCCTCCCTTTATAAGAATTGCAGGTTGGATTTTGTGGGAAAATTTCTATGAAATTTAGTAGCAGTGAACTTTTTTTAAGACGCGTGTAGATGAAATTTGGTAGAGGTTGAATTTTAAGGACACTTGTAATCCACCACGTAGCATTACACATCTTTCAAAGGTAGGAAACATCACGCCACAATAGCCATGGATTATTCTAGTTTCATTCGTGTGAAATAGTTAATAGAGCACTTAATATCCTTGCAGGTTTGGAGGTTGCAAATATTCGATCGAATTTGTCAGAAGTCAAATTTTTTTGAAGGCGCCACCAACAAGCATGTCGCATGATAAAAATCTTTCAAGGTATGCAAGATCCTACCACAAAATCCCTAACTCATCCTTCTTTTCTCTAACTTTCATATAGCATTACGCTTTATTAGATTTTGACATTGTTCTAATGCGTGGTTGGAAAAGGGATAGACATTTAATGTGTTTCATTATCTTTATACACAAATCTGTAGTGATAATATTAATTAAAAATAACAATTAAATAAATATTAATTTAAACTTACAAAAACGAAAGTTTTTGTTCTTTGATTTTTAGTTAATTAAAAGATCCAATACAACTACGGATGTGACTAATAATTTTACAAAATATACATAATTAAAAAACCTAATAATCTTCTTAATTACTATTATGATATACAAAAAATAAAATTTCATGCTTTGATTTTTTACTATAATTTAAATTAAAAAAAAAATTCAAGTAGAAAAGATCATTCCTTTATATATTAAAGAAAATATTTACATCACAGAGAAGTGTTCATACAAAGTATCCTCCCTCTAGATAAGCCCTCTCCAACCAAAAATCTTTCAAAATACACAATACAATTGTTGAGGGAGTTGTTTTTTTTCCACTTTATATGAAGCTAAATAATAATAGTTTAAAAGTTAAAATTGGACCATCAAAGTTTGAGATAACTTAGATCTGAGATAACTTAGATCTGTTTGACAACTAATTCTATTAATGTAATAAACAAACAAGAGTTTTATATACATTTTAGTTAGGTTGGAAAAAAAATCAACAGAATATTTTTAATAGCAGAAATAACTTCAATTTGAATAATCGTTTCACATTTGTTTTTTTGGTTTTTTTATTAATATAAAAATTAATTGTTTGTCTTTCATTTTTTATTAATATAAAAATTAATTGATTTTATTAATTATATTTGCTTGAAAATTAAAAAACGATACGCTTTGATCTTTCTAGAAAAATCCAACTCATGTACCCTGTAGTTTAAACGGATTAATATAGAAGACATGTAGGCTTAAATGGATCATAGTTATAACACACTTGAACTGGAAATTGGCATAGGCCTAGACCTAGACCTGTGTTTTTTGAAGTTCCCCGGAAAGGAGGACGCTGGGAAAAGTTTTCCATGGAGCCTCCCAACCCCCGCAGTGTGGGAAGCGTAGGGGGCACCCCCAACCATGGGAGACACGCCCCCGTGGAACATTAGTTACTAAAAATTATTAAGATGAGAGAATTATTAAAAAATATTTTGCACCCAGTTTCCAAATGAATAGAATTTCTCTCATAATACTGTTAGTTGTCCATTTTGGTTGATAATTACATTAAGGATTGAAATCCAATGTCATGAAAAAGGAAGGAAGAAAGAAATTGTATTGTCCAAGAATGCCCATGTAGATCAATGGGAGTGAAAATAGTGTAGAAAAAGAACCCATAGAGAGTAAAAAATGTAACTTGACATTAAGACGTTAATGCAAAATGAGTAATGTAAACATAGTGAAATGGTGTAAACCCAAAGAAAGAAAAATGTTGAGATCAAGTGTGGGATGAATTCCAATCTCTTGGGTGTTGTCTTCAAATATAAACCCTTGTCTTCACAATTCATATAGTAATGAAGTTTTCAAAGAATTGATGTTAGTCTACAAATATCTTCCTGACATATTCTGTAAGAGATATATTCCTGACATATTATGTAAGAGAACTCTCTATGGATTTGTACTTTTACAGTTCAGAAAGGCTCTTCCTACAATTGACCTACTTATGCTACAGGTGATGGGACATACAAATATATTGTATTGTGCATTTAGAAACATACCTAACCCTTTTCATCGACAAACGTTAATAGTTCATGGGTATTGGCTCTATGTTCAACTAGAGATTCTCGTAGGAGAACAATTTCTCTGAGGATATTCTTGCACATAAATGGATGAAAAACAGCTTTAATTCTATACTCACGATCACAAGCATTCTCTCATTAATTTCTCCTTCTATCCTCGCTCTCTGTAAATGTCATGGATTCAACCAGACTCCCACTTTCCCTGCTATATTCTATCGCACCAATTGTAGACAGTGCATAAAGCTTCAATGCTACATCCTCTCTTCGTACTTCAATGCCACCTTCTTCATTTATCTACAAACTCTTGACCCTTGAGATCTCTCAGCGAGTTCTTGAATTATTCCCCCCCCCTAAAATGTGTGTTGGGTAGTAGAATCCTTCTCTATCTCCATTTCCATCAGGGATGATTTTAAGGAAACATACTTATTTAAAAGTGTATAAATGTTGGTGAATATTACCAATTCTCAAAACACCAACTATAAAATGATTGGTGATAATTTTCAAAAAATAATTTAATTTCCAAGGATTTTATATCGTTTATATAATAATTTGGTGATTTTTATGGTGAAAAAATTTTACCCCATCAAAATTGGGCGAAACAGGGCTTCAAAAAAAGTAAAATGGCGAATCTTTTTGGGAGAAGAACATGGAAAAATAGCCCACTGGGCTAAAATTCACCCCTAAAATTATCCTTGATTTCCATTCCAACAGTCATTTATCTATCCTCGCCTTCCTCTTCCTATTCCACTTCACTGCTACTACTTGTTGTAGCCATGGCTTGCTCATAGGTCATCCATTCCTTGGTGAAAGGATGAAGAAGCTAATTCACTGGATGATTGGAGATTGTGTATCTACAATTAATAATGAGGCTTCCAACCCTAAAAAGAAACACACAATATTTAGAATGGATGAGATATAAGCTTTGATCATTGACAATTTGAAATAGAAAATGCATACTGGACGCAAGCATGCAAGTTGCGTCGCTATATTTGAATGGATGCTATAATCTCTCATCATTGACAATATGAAACAAAAAATACATATTGGCCGCAAGCATGGAAGTTGAGCCAAGAGTAGAAAAATTCTTTATAGCACGATTGATATGAGATTTCAAACACTTATTTAGAAGATATATACTGACACTCTTGATTGAGCCCATATCAAAATTTCAAAATGCAGAAGATATATACATACACGCTTGATACATACAAAATATTTCAAAATTATTTATAGCAAAATGTGTTATATGAGATATGTCCAACACTTGTGGGTCAGAGTTTCTCTTCTAGACCATTCTCGTTACGCTTAAAAATAGGAAGATACAGACTAAAACTCACATAGTATACTGCATTTTACTGTATTTATAAAAAACCATACAGAAACTTAATTTATTGAATGAATAGTCGATTGAAAGAGACAATATTCATCCCTGGGTTAGATCGGTTGAGTGTTAAGGAGAAAGATATGGAAATAATGATCTCACAAGGTAAGGAACACTGGAAAAATTGGGGCAATAACTTATAAACGAAAACTCACCTAGTCGTACCCTGATGGGAGGTTGGCTATTTCAGATATGGCTGAGTCCTGATAACTTTATTTTGTTAATTTGGGATTCTGTCTTTATCAACAAACATGAGGAGTGAACAGAACATGCCATGTCTTTTCCCTAGCCTCCCTTTATAAGAATTGCAAGTTGGATTTTGTGGGAAAATTTCTATGAAATTTAGTAGCAATAAAAAAATTTTAAGACGTGTGTAGATGAAATTTGGTAGAGGTTTAATTTTCAAGCCACTTGTAAACCACCACTTCACATTATACATCTTTCAAAGGTATTCAACATCACACCACAAGAGCCATGAATTATTCTGGTTTCATTCGTGTAAAATAGTTAATAGATCACGTAATAGCCTTGTAGGTTTGGAGGTTGGAAATTTTCAATCGAATTTGTTAGAAGTTAAATTTATTTGAAGGTGCCACCAACAAGCACATCGCATGATAAAAATATTTCAAGGTATGCAAGGTCCTGCCACAACAACCCTGAATCGTCCTTATTTGCTCTAACTTTCATAGAGAATTACACTTAATCATATTTCAATTTTTTTCTAACACATGGTCGGCAAAGGGATATACATTTAATGTGTTTCAATATATTTATTCACAAATCCGCAGTGATAATATTAATTAAAAATAACAATTAAATAAATATTAATTTAAACATTACAAAAATGAATTTTTTGTTCTTTGATTTTTAGTTAATTAAAAGATCCAATACAAGTATGGTTGTGACTAATAATTAAAAAAATATACAGAATTAAAAAACCTAATTATCTTATTAAATACTATTACGATATACAAAAATAAAATTTCGTTTTTTGATTTTTTTAGTATAATTTAAATTAATTTTTTTTTTCAAGTAGAAAAGATCATTCCTTTATATATTAAAGAAAATATGTACATCATATAGAAGTGTTCATACAAAGTATCCTCCCTCTAGATAAACCCTCGCCAACCAAAAACCTTTCAAAATACACAAAAAAGTGCCACGCGGATCACAATAGTCCAAACATAGTTTCAAAATACAACATAAAAGGTAACTGGTTTCTCAATCCAAAATAGCTAGAAACACTACAGCCAGTGAACCTACATACTATCACCTCCACCAAACACATATAGAAAAAACAACTCAGAAGATGCTAAAGGTGGATTTGCTAATCAAAGAGCCTGATACAGGTAGAGAGAATCAAAACCCCATCCGCATATACAGATATGGAAAGATAACCAGGAGGTGATAGAAGAGACTCCTTCAAAATTCTATCAGCAATGTGGTTATGCTCTCTATAAATATGTTGACTATCAACACATAGAAAAGTATCCTAGAGAATCCTAGTCTGCTTGCACCAGTCCTCCAACTAAAGTACCTGTAAGTTTGTTGAATTGTTGATCCAATCAATAATAACTCTAGAATGACAAAAAATATTCAACATCGGCAGACCCATTGAAGAAGCCACAAATTAAATTCCCCAAAGTTCCAATAGCTCGACTTTGGTATTGGTACTACTTCCAAAACCAAAAATCAAGTGAAAAAGGTGAGTCTTGCTAATATAAAAAAGAAGAACTGGCCCCCCTCTACCATCCACTGTTGCTCCATCAAAAAACCCATAGCATAGGTCACTACACGAGGGGATCCAATAATTCTGCCAGTTTTAAAATTATCCAATCCTAGGAAATCCAATGAAAGCTGAATAACCTCCTTTTGAAGATTTATAGCCCTCGGCCTAATATCACCAAAGATGGTCGAGTTCATCGATTTCAAAATACACCATCTGAAAAAAATGGGGAGATACTTGGGCTTCAATCCAGTTTTCAGCCACTGCGGAACCACCTCATTAATAGGATGATCATCCCAAGGAAAGGACACACCAAAATAGTTTAAAACCACTATTCTAATAGCCTTACCAAAACTGCACTCAATGAATAAATGCACCATCGATTCAGCAGCCGAACAACACAAATGACAGAGGTTGTGTCCATTTCATCCTTTCCTTAGCAGGTTATCCTAGGTTAAGTGAAGAATTTTACCTTTAGCAATATATCCCAGCTCCGTAGATCCTTGTTCCACCAACATACCACCATCTCCAAATATTTTTCCACAATGAAGTCATAGGCCGCCTTTGCAGTAATCTGCCCCGAACCTGAATGGTAAGACTAAACCAATTTTTCCTCTTCATCTGTTAACCTGAGTACCGCCAAAAATAAAGCAGTAACATATCTGTCCCATTCACTACTATCTTCCCCCATCAGGTCTAGATATTTATACCAAAACCAATAAGTACCAAAAGTGGGAAAATCACACTCTATACATATTTGTAAAAGCGATCAAATATCCACATCCTGTAGTTGACCTATCAAAGAATGTGACAAACAAAAGTGCGGATCCATACCAGCTACATGATCAATACCAACCTAGACCAGAACAGTTACAAACCTTCTAAGTGAGTGACATACTCAGCCAACGAAAGAGACGGATAAAACCGTTCCAAATGATATAGGAGTTGGCCACAAAACGTTGTTCGTATCCTACCTAGTCATACAAACAAAATTAAAATAACTAATGCAACTTCGACGGTGACTAAAAAAATAAAAAAATTAACTAATCATATTATAAACCACTTATACTAGAAACGAGAACTCGACACAGTTCTCGTTTTTCTCTCTCCTAATTTTAGTAGCTATTATTACCTTTGTTTCAAAAAGGGTTGATAATAGTATCACACATTTTCATTTTGAGACATTTTTTGGGGAATTTGAATAATCTTTGTCGTAAAATATTTTTAATTTCTATTTTCAAGTGATTTTTTAGAAATTTAACAAATATCATACATTAAGAAACAAGTTATAATGAAAAGCATATGCATTTTGCAATTTTTTATTTAAAGTAAGACATTTTGATGGACAAAGCAAGACATTTTTATTGACAAAATTGTAAAAAAATCAAGAAAATAAATACATTTAAAGTCATATTTGATGGATTTCAGAGAATTTTTGTATAAAAATGATACGAGTTTAATTTATTTTCCAAAAGGTGGCCAATTCACATAAATTCAAGAAAAACTATACCACATGTATGTAAATAACATATTAAAAACATTATATATAGAAAATTTATTTCTAAAATAAAGTTTGAAAGTCAAAACATTACAAATATATCTTATCAAAAAGTTGTCAAAGTTCACATTTTCTTCAAGACATGAAACTAACCAACAATATCATGCAGGCCAAATTCTTCATTGAAATTGGAATTTTCTGAGCTTGGATTTCTTCATGGACATCAATTTACTCTTTCATTAGGTCTTAGATGTCTTCAAGATTCCCAAATTGCTCCTCTACAAGCATCCCTCCTAATAGGGATTGAAGCTCTTTTAACATCTTCGACACAAGTGTTTCATTAAAATTAAAAAAAATTGCATCAATATTACATTATATTGAATTGGTCAATATAAATGAATGCAAATAACCAATTCAACTTATTCAATTCATTTATTCAAATTTTGTTCATGATCTATATTCATGTCGAATTATTTTTACCCAATCAATGCAAATGACCTATTCAACTTATTCAATGCGTTTATTTTTGTGAATAGACAAAATGGCTTGTTGCTAATGATGCCATGTTCATTATTGTCACAAAATATAGTAAATAGAGAAAAGCCATGGTTTTTATTAATTTCATTTATTCAACTCATTTCATGATCTCTATTCATGATCTTTATTCATGTCGAATTATATTTCCCCAATGAATGCAAATCACCAATTCAATTTATTCAATGCATGCATTTTTGTGAATAGACATAATTGCTTCTTACCAATGATGCCATGTTCATTAGTGTCACAAAATATAGTAAATAGAGGAAATCCATGGCTTTTATTACAATTACATATTTTAAATTTTGGTTTTATGTTTTGTGGTTGGGAAAATGTAAATTAGAAAGGATAATTACTCCACATTTTGCTCCTATATATGAATTTTTATTATTATTTAATTGTAATGAATATTTAATTAAAAAAAAGTCATTTACAAAATAAATATTGATATAGATAGTTGACATAGCAAGGCCATTGTTGGTGAATGGTAGGAACTATAACAATATATACCAACTATTTTTTTTATTGAACGTAATAATATATACCATGGGGACAATCTAGTAATAATTGTAACAAATAAAGAATAAGTGGGTGTGGTATGGCCTCCATGAGAACATTCTGACATATAATTTGTGTTTAACTGATGAAGCGAATCCATTCCTCTTTGTTGGAAACACCTCCATTCATAATGGTCACCACGTAGTACCCCGATGGAGCCACAACTGAGTTCAGTGGAGCCATCAAACCAACTAAATACCTTAAATGCAAATATTTATAGTAGGGAATAGTGGAATCGAACCACCAATCTTTTGCATTATTGCAGATGCTCTACCATTGAGCTATGACCCTGCAACTTTTTGAAATACCAAAACTTGACCTCATGTTTGAAATTATTGTAAAAAATGAATTGTGTTAAATTTGATCAAATTTTGAAGTCTCTTATGTTAACATCAAAATTAAATATTTAATATAACAATTAAAGTATAATATATTTAAAAAATCAAGAGAATTATTAGACTAAATACAAACTTTGACATTTTTTCCTAATCCATTAGGATATGTTAAAATAACTAAGAGTTGTAATCTTTCATAACTATTTGGATTTTTTTGTTGCCTTTCTTACAATAAATTATCTTTTCCAAAATTTTATGGTCTTCCTCTCTAAGTGCCCCATTGTAGGATTTAACATTAAGTTTATAAATGGAATAGTATTTTTCAATGAATTATCTTTTCCAAAACTTTATGGTCATCCTCTCCACGTGCCCCAATGTAGGATTTAACATTAAGTTAATAAACGGAATAGTAATGCACAACATTTTAATTAAGATTCTCTTTGATCAATTACCATATATTTGGAGGAGGGGCCACTCAATTACCATATATTTGGAGGAGCGACCCTTCAGTGGTTTGATATAAATGGTTGGAATTGGGGATTAGGGTTATCTTGGCAAGAGAAGGCAATGATATACCGTGGCTTCTTATTTTCTTGGGAAAGCAAAATTTTATACAGGTTCTAGTGGAGTTGTCTTTGTTTTGACAAAATTGATAGTTTGTGAACATGAATCATGCTCAATCGAATTATAATGGTAGGTTGAATAATGATGTCAGTAAATGTTGTTATGCTCAACAAACATGAGAGATGAGGTGATCGCTAATAATAATATCCTTATTGTTGGATTTATGCATTGATAGAAGGTGACGATCAATAAAAGGTGGTGTATCCCTGAAATGCATATCAAGTCTCGTATCCCTCAAATGCATATCATATTTAGATTGAAGCTATTTTTCAAAGGGGTTCTCCAAAATGTTTGCAACCCATAGTTCAAATATTCACCACAAAGAACTTTAGATCTTCAAATCCCTCATTCTTGATATTAAAGTAGCAACTAATTATTCAAATAGAACAAGTTTATAACTCAAACAATCCATGGGAATGATCATTCTAGCTCATTAGTGGATGAATTCATGTTCTTTGCTTTTGTTTATGCAATAAACAGACTTGAACCAGCAAGGGATTTCAACGTTAATATCAATGAAACATGATATATTCAATGAAGCATGGGCGGAGGAGGCAGGGAAGGGAGGAGGGAGCGGAGATCCGCTCCCTCGTCCCTTCCCCGCCTCCTCTGCCCATGCTTCATTGAATATATCTTACTTTCCCTATTTGAATATATCTTAATTTCATGAAATAAGTGCCTCATGCTTCATTGAATATACTGATTGAAAGCACTTTGAAATGTGTGTGGTTTTACAGCGAGCAGACGGGGGAATATGTCTTGCTTTCCCTATTTAAGTAGGGATGGTTTCTTTCGAACCTCTATACACGTTCGTGAAAGACTTACTTTGTTTAAAGGTGCTAAAGCTCGTGGCATAATTACATATATAATTCATTTGATATCTGTTTGTATACAATATGACTAAGATGAGACTCTTCAAGTCTGTTTTTGAGTAACTCCCTCCTTCAGTGCCAGCTGAGCCCATCCAAAGATCTAAAATGTCTAAGTGGGTCTATCAAGGGTGATTGTGAAGATGCATAGAGATGATGCAAATACGTAAATGCTAGGCTTAAAAAGTAAATACAAAGTGACCCCCACCCAACGATCTGATCTCATAAGTTCTGGCTGTTGAGAATCTATCTGGGGCAGTTAAACGCAGAAACTATACCCTTGACCCTAGACCCTTTACCTTGAACTCTATACCTCGACCGCGATTGTCTCACCAATCGAATAGCCAAATGGGTTGGACCAGCCTTGTTGATTTATCCCCGCCTAACGTTCATTTTTCCAGCTTATGCACTCTATCCTGGTAGGCCGCAATGCCCTTTTATTAAACGTGCAGCACCACGGTCTGACCCGTTGAGGTAAGCCCAATGGTGTGAGGTCCAAGGGTACACGGTCTTATCCCGGGTAGCAAGTAAAAGTGAAGTTTATCCAAATTGATTATTTCTGGCAGTTATGTATGCGAAGTAATTCAATCCTGAAGGAGTACCTGTAACCTGTGTACCTATGATCCTGGACACTATACCAACTGAACTCTGTGAACCTCATCTGGCGTAAACTAGAGTAAATCAATATCATGTATGTTAACAACTTGGCTCTGTAACTTCTGGTGGGTAATTTGGGAGCCCCTATCGACGAGTGATTTGATCCTTATCCTGTCGTTGGGTGGGAACATGGCAATGAAAACCTCCTGTCAGCGACCACCTCATGTCTATCGATGACCACTGGCGAATACCACCTCCTAGCAATGATCTCCTATCGGCTATGGCCCCTCTGACAATTACTGTGTCTAGCCCAGCTAGGGAGCTAAGCCCAAACGAGCCTCTTGTAGGGTTCGATGGCATAACAAAGCATTTCTTTCTTGAGTGTTGGCTCGGATGCAAGCATGAGATGAATGGCTGGGAGTTAGCTTTTAATGGAGCAACAGAACTCCTACTTGGGAAGTCGTTAGTGTTGTAAAATGGTTCTCAACATTAATATATATTCAATGAAGCATGGGTGGAGGAAGTGGGGAAGGGAGGAGGGAGCGGAGATCCGCTCCCTTGGCCACAAAAGAACCACCCTTTACTGGCGGCATGATTCTGAGAATCGTGCCACCAGTAAAGGGTGGTTCTTTTGTGGCCAAGGGAGCGGATCTCCGCTCCCTCCTCCCTTCCTCGCCTCCTCCGCCCATGCTTCATTGAATATATCTTAACGTTGAAATCCCTTGCTGGTTCAAGTGTGTTTATTGTAGACACAAAGCACAAAACATGAAGAACATATTCATATTAAAATGCAACTAATTCTTTCATGACTCGTATGCTCCAACTATGAAGGGGTATGTGTCCCAAGCTCTCCAGCTACATATCGACCAACAGATCCTTAGACATGAAGATCCAAATGCAATAAAAAGGGTAGTATCCCCACTCAGGCTATCATCGACATCCTAAAAATAAGCATCAAAGCTAGAAGCGAGGAATCTCTCTGTCGGACTCGAATTCAAGCTTCACCTTTCTCTCTGTAAATGACATTCTTGATCCTCCATTTTTTCGTCACTTACATCTACTTCAACTTGGAAAACAACACCACGTTGAGAACTGCTACCCTCATCATCAATCAATGTTGCAAAGTTCCAAAATTGGCAATTAACTCGATGGAACAAATTAATAACTTCAGAATATTGCATAACTTCCAATTAGCTGCTGGATTGAACAAATTAAAAGTGTGTGATCAATACATACCTTACGCAGAGTTTGGTAACCAGTTAGGTAAGTCACAAGAACTTCAGTAATTCTTTGGGGCTTGCTGTTTTACGCCTACCATTTTCTTCCCTCTCATTCCTGCAAGCAATTTCAGAATAATACCTCAAAATATTTAGAAACAGAATAATACGAAAGAAAAATAAATAATTTGACTTATTGTTTGATCACATCCTTAAAGTTAAATTTCATTCGTAGTAGATGTAAAAAAACTCTCTGAAAAGTGATTTTTTTACATTTGCACGTTATTTTTGAAATTTGCACTTTATAAACCTTAGAAACAACTGTTCTATATAAGTACATATTTAGAAGGAAAAGAGTAAAATAAATGTTGATACAAACATATGTAAATTAAAATTTTGTACAAATAATTTTTCCTTTCGTATGAATCTTCATTCAATCTAAGTGTTAAAGAGTATTTGAAAACCTTTAATGTTGAGTTTTAAATTCAATTCAAACTTTCATAACCTTGAAATTAAGTATATATTCACTATGATTTTTTTTCATGCTCTTATTTGGATTATATTGATGAGCCTGTGTAATATTATCTATATTCATAGTGGATCAATCCTTATACACTATTTAATGGTTGATGGTGTTGAATTTTTCATGAAATTTGAATGAGCCTTTGAAGCCTTTGAATCCTTAATAGCTATTACCCTCGAGATCAAGCGATGGGCCCGATGGATTCATTTTTCGGCCGCGGCGATAATGTCAAATCCAAATCACATGTAATATATGTGTAGTTTCCTCCATTTAAAGAAAACAAATACCCATCCATTCAACCGCCACCAATTAATAGCTATATTCAGTGAAGCATGGGCGGAGGGAGGCGGCGAAGGGAAGAGGGAGCGGAGCTCCGCTCCCTTGGCCACCAAAGAGCCACCTTTTACTGGTGGCACGATTCTCAGAATCGTGCTGCCAATAAAGGGCCGCTCTTGAATCGTGCCGCTAGTAAAGGGCGGCTCTTTGGCGGCCAAGAAAGCAGAGCTCCGCTCCCTCTTCCCTTCGTCGCCTCCCTCCGCCCATGCTTCACTGAATATAGCTTAGTATTGAAATCCCTTGCTGGTTCAAGTGTGTTTATTGCACAAACAAAATCATAGAACATGAATAACCTATTCCTATTAAAATGAAACTAATTCTTTCATGAATCCTATGCTCCAACTATGAAGGGGTATGTGTCCCCAGTTCTCTAGTTATATATCCACCAGTGGATCCTTCCGTTCGAGCATACCCGAGTGCAATTATAGAACCACTAGTTAGAGATCAAGATCCAAATGCAATAAAAAGGGTAATATCCTCTCTCGCACCATCATCGGCATCCTAGAAAGAAGCATCAAATCTAGAAGCGAGGAATCTCTCTGTCGGACTCGAATTAAAGCTTCACCTTTCTCTATGTAAATGACATTCTTGATCCTCCATTTTTTTCGTCACGTACATCTACTTCAACTTGGAAAACAACCCAATGTTGAGAACTGATACCCTCATTATCAATCGACGTTGCAAAGTTCCAAAATTGGCAATTAACTCAATGGAACAAATTAAGAACTTCAGAATATTGCATAACTTCCAATTAGCCACTGGATTGAACAAATTAGGAGTGTGTTAACAATACATACCTTACGCAGAGTTTGGTAACCAGTTGGGTAAGTCACAAGAACTTCAGGAACTCTTTCGGGGTGTTGTTTTACGTCTACCATTTTCTGCCCTCTCATTCCTACAGGCAATTTCAGAATAATACCTCAAAATCTTTAGAAAACTAATAATACTAAAGAAAAATAAATAATGTGGGCTAAGCATAATGTAAAGGATTGTTAATTTAGCTTAGTACAAGAGAACTGTGGTCTTCATACATTGTGTCTCGAATTGTTTGCCCACTTCTCAGAAAATAATAATAGAACAAAATCAATTTCTAAATTTTAATCGATATTTTTAACATAAATGCCATATCCAACCATAATTTTTTTAATTTTTTTTATAGAATTTATTGCCTAATACATACTTGACATTATATTATGCGAGTTCGAGTTCCAATCACTAGTTCTATAATCTTCATGCTTGTGAGGGTGACCAAGCATGGTATGTAAGGACACTAGAAGTTTCAACCAACATCATTATATATTTTAATCATGTACATAATTATTAAAGTCGACGTATACATACTTTATCTATCTAGATTTGAATCTAAGATCTTCCTAAATTAAAAAAACAGTTTTAAAGACACACTTAACTTATACATAATTAAAAATTGCACATATTATTAATAAGAATTGATTTTAGGTAAAATATCTTTATAATTCTGTTCTTTTCCATGAGTTAAATTAGTGTAAATATAAATAACTTAATGACAATCAAAACTATATATTTTTAAATTAATTAAGTTATAAATTCAAATTAAAGGTGAGTGACAATTATATATATATATTTAAATTAAATAAATTTTAAAAAGGTAGTGACATTTATATGTTTTATGGAGTTGAAAAAAAACGAAACTAATTTAACACATTCTTAAATGTCCTCAAACTTGAACATTACTAAACTACCTTGATCTAAATATCTTGAATAACTTGAATTAGTATCTATTTGATCTAACAGAAACACATATCTTAGATCCATATATCCATAGTAAAAATGTAGCTACTTTGATTCTCTCTTATGAGAGGAAAAATCCTAAAGAGAAACACATCTCTCATATTCATATACCAATAGCATAGATAAATAGCTATTTTGATTCTCTTATGAGAGGGAAAAGCCTAAGAAAAAAAATATAGCATATATCCATAGTAAAGATCCAACTACTTTGGTTCTCTCTTATGAGAGAGAAAATCCTAAACAAAAACACTTAAATTAGATTCATAAGATAGTATATTAATATATATAAACAACAACACTTATATTAGTATATTAGGTGTATCTTAATAAATTTGGCTTTATTTACATGAATATGATGTCATTAAATAATGGATTAGTATAACAAGCTATTGCGATTTGTATAATGAGTGGATCCATGACAATACATTATATCATTTTTTTAAATATAATTTTGTTGGAGGATTTAGGGGGTTAGGGGGCGGTGTTTTAAATTTTGTAAATGTAGTGTTGTCGGGGCGTTAGGGGCAAGGGAGTGTTTAATTTTTTTTTTGAAATGTAATTTAATGGGGGGTCAGGGGGTTAGGGGTTTATTTTTTATTTTATTTTATCCAGTCCTTCATCTCAAGAAAATATAGATTCTAATGGTGTGTCAAAATCCATGGATGAATTCAAAATATTTCACATGAAACATTTTAGATGTTTTTTATTAGTATGATGTTTGTAATTGAAACTCGAAAGGAGTTTTTGATAATTTATATGAATACTTTGTTCTTGTAGGGTCTCATATATGATTTCATTATGAATGACAGCATAATTTGTTTGATTTTAAATGGTTAGACTGGTGAAATTATTTATGAAATATATTTTTTTTGTTTAATATGCAAGTTTCAAAAAAATTGTAATGTATCTCTTGAAGAAAAAAATATTTTTCCAATTTAGGGGTTGATTTCTGAGTTTTTGTAAACAACAGTATGGCATGTTTAGGCCATGGCTCTATTTTTTACCCCGAAAAAAAAACGGGTATACTGGTATCAATGCTTTTCTATTTGGGGGGTGTTTTTGGTGTTTTTTATGCAAAAATCATCATTTTTATGGCTAGAGTTCGCGTTCTTAGTATAAAGTTCTCATTTCATAGTATAAGTGGTTTAAATAGAATCAAACATATACAACAATGTTCTCATAATCATTTTCATAACCTTGCTTCGTTCAAAACAGAAACAGAATTCACAGTTTCAATAACTTAATTTTTTTTCAACAAAGTTTGAGCCATAAGTAATAAAAAAAATCACAATGAAACCCTCCATAAACTTTAACTATCAATATTATTTTATACGCATGCATTAAACAGTTAAAATCCATTGTAAATATCGGTTTCTCAAATCAATCCATATCCCATGAGCACAAATTTAGAATTTTGGCTCCAATTAGAAAAATTATAAAATTATTACATAATCGTTTCAAAAATACTATAGATTGTCATACTTCACATCTCCCAACAAAGCTCTTTTCTCTATTGGTGCAGTTACATGTAGGGATTTGAAGCTGGGTATTTCTTCTTATTTTGCAGCGACATAATGTATTCTACAACCATATTGAAGTTGTTAGATGAAGATCCATCTTTAGATACGGATTTCTTAGCCAACTCCTTAATAATTTTACAGTTTCCCTTCAAATATTTTACTCTTTCATCTCCACTGTGATCATCATCCATCAGAGTCCTCACATACTTCTGTATTGCATCCCTTGTAACCATGTGATCCTCCTCACGCTTCACAACCTCAATTCCAACCTTGGATTTGGGAACGATAAAACTCGTGTTGAAGTGTTGATCATCTGCGAACAATGGCCAATAGATGAGAGGAACTCCTGTGGAGAAGGCCTCAAGCATAGAGTTCCAACCAAAGTGAGTAATAAAATCTCCCATCAAAGGGTGAGAAAGGTCCAAGGATGGCTAACTAATCTGTTCATCCGTTACTATTCGGCCTTGCTGCTCTGTGCGCTTGCAAAATCCATCTACAACAGAGGGGGTGGGATTGTGTTCTGATTAGAAGCTAGGAGTTTTAGTACCCAAAGAAAGGGCTTCTTGCTTGCTTCTAAACCCATTGCTAATTCATTGATCTGAGAAGGGGAGATTAAGCTTTGGCATAATCCAGAAATCTCCTGTAGGAACGATTGTGTGTCTTCCAATATCTAATTTATTTTTTCAATCTAAATGAATGAAATCCACATTAAATCACATATATTATGTATCTTAATATATCTTCGTATCTTAATTAAGTCATGAATTATTATCCAGAGAATACATTATGGTTCCCTCAGATTTGTGTGCATTTATACTTTTGTTGTAGCTTTACCATTCAACTTTGTGAACTTCTCGACGAGCCCCCCAGCATGCTCGTGGTATGTTCTTAAAATGTATCCCACAAAATTGGATACTCCTATGAGCCTCTTCATGTTTCTGACTTTCAGTTCATTATTTATTGGGTCGGTTAATCTGTTGTAGACACATTCAAAATGAATTCCAGAAATGGCTCATTTTTGAGGAGGATAAGAATGTGTTTCATCTCCTGCATCCTCCTCCAAAGTTATATCATTTCAAACTTTCTCTTTGGTTGGACAGTAACCATGCATTCCAAGTTCGGAATTCCATGGGTTAGTTTTGAGTGCCCCCTGCCTATTCTCAAAACTTCTTCGAAGAACTATGAACCAAATTTCCATGCATCCTAGAATGGAGCAGTTCTGGTATATAAATTGTTCCCAATCATGCCAAACACACCCTCCTCTCATGCTCTAAATTCCCCCCTGACCTCTCTCATGCAGATGAAGCCCACTGGACACACAAAATTAGTGGAGAATATTTTTGATTGAGCAAGCAGAGCTAGATGAAAATCACCAACACCTTCCATGAATTGGAATTTCAAAAGCACTATGCAGGCCTCGTATGACCCATTGGCCCTCTGCTACCGGACTCTTGTCTAAGAAGCAAATATCTCACCATGTCAATGGCTCAACTAGCCTCAACAGCGTTAGAGTGGTTGGAATTTCTATCTCCAAGATCATTAGTTTACGTCTCTTTTGCCAAGAATCCATGAGAAAATACGTAAGACCTAAAAACACGAAAAATCCAAACTAAAAAAATACATAAAACCCAAAACTCTCCATACCATCAATGGAATACACGGTTAATCATCTCAATATAACTTGTAAACGGGTTTTTTCTCTGCAACCTCATCTCCTTAATATTGAACTTTGAAATGAAGGCCTCCACGAGCATGTTAAATATATAAATGATATAGGAAGAACCAAAAATCAAGGAGGCCAGGTGCTGGGAAGCAAGGGGCAGTTATTTAGGCCATCCTTGGGCATGAGAGAAACGAGGTCTGCCAGAAATATATCATCTACTCCATTAATATTCTTGTCAGTGTATTCATGTGAACAAAAAATTGAGGCCACATGTTAGGAAGAAATGTGTAGTTATTTAGGCTAGCCTTGGGATTGAGAGAAAAGAGGGATTCCTGAAATATTTCATCATTGTAATTTTTCTAAAGGAATACTCTATTAATATCCATGTTAGTGTACTCAAGTGGAGGGCGTTAAACAACAATCATATTAATTATCCAGTGTTCGATAATTTTTCATTGTACTGCAGTGGAGGCAGATTGTGTTTAAATGAGTTGAGGTCTTCCCACCACCTCATATTAGGGTAGTATATTATTGTAAGTACATACAAACAAATTATTTTTTAATAATTATCATAATTCCTGCTTACATCATCTCTTCGTCGAGTCTTGGGACACAAAATCCCATACTGACATCACCTACATAGAATGAATACGAGCCAAGTTAAATTAAAATTTATAAAATGCCAAAAAAAATTATTCCAAACTACAGCAAAAAATTTAAAAACAAAAAAAATTGAACCTAGCTCTTGAATTAATCTACCCATGTGGATCATATATGTCGCCTGTCAGGGACATAACAAGAGCCACGTGGTGGCAATGCCCCTAATAATTCCACCAACTTTCTGGTTGCTATGAAAATATTTTTCAATGGAAACACTTGTTGAGGGAGTTGTTTTCTTCCACTTGATATGAAGCTAAATAATAATAGTTTAAAAGTTAAAATTGGACCATCAAAGTTTGAGATAACTTAGATCTGTTTGAAAACTAATTTTATTAATTTAATAATCAAACAAGAGTTCTATATACATTTTAGTTAGGTTCGAAAAAAATAAACATAATATTTTTAATAGCACAAATAACTTCAATTTGAATAATTGTTTAACATTTGTTTCTTTTTTGTTAATTTATTAATATAAAAATTAATTGTTTTTTTTTATTAATATAATAATTAATTGATTTTATTGATTATATTTTCTTGAAAATTAAAAAACTATACGCTTTGATGTGCCTAGAAAAATCCAACTCCTGTACCCTACAGTTTAAATCGATTAAAATAGAAGACACATAGGCTTAAATGGATCACAATTATAACACATTGGAAGTGGAAATTGACCTATGCCTAGGCCTAGACTTGTGTTTCACGAAGTTCCCCAAAAAGGAGGGTGCTGGGAAAAGTTTTCCATGGATCCTCCCAACCCCCAGAGCATGGGAAGCGCAGGGGACACCCACAACCATGGGAGACACTTCCCCGTGGAACATTAGTTGCTAAAAATTATTAAGATGACTGAATTATTAAGAAATATTTTGCACATGGTTTCCAAATGAATAGTATTTCTCTCACAATACTGTTAGTTGTGCATTTTGGTTGAGAATTACATTAAGGATTGAAATCCAATCTCATGAAAAAGGAAGAAAGAAATAAATTGTATTGTCCAGGAATCTCCATGTAGATTAATGGGACTCAAAATAGTATCGAAAAAGAACCCATAGAGACAAAAAAAATGTAACTCAACATTAAGACGTTAATGAAAAATGAGTAATGTAAACATAGTGAAAGGGTGTAAACCCAAAGAGAGAAAAATGTTAAGATCAAGCGTGAGATGAATCCCAATCTTTTGGGTGTTGTCTTCAAATATAAACTCTTATCTTCATAGTTCAGATAGTAATGAAGTTTTCAAAGAATTGATGTTAGTCTACAAATATCTTTATTCTGTAAGAGATATCTTCCTGACATATTTTGTAAGAGAACTCTCCATGGACTGATATTTTTACAATTCAGAAAGGCTCTTCCTACATCTGACCTACTTATGCTACAGGTGACGAGACATATGAAAATATTGTATTGTGCATTTAGAAACATGCCTAACCCTTTTCATCGACAAACTTTAACAATTCACGGGTATCGGCTCTATGATAAAATAGAGCTTGTCGCAGGAGAACAATTTCTCTGAGGATATTCTTGCACATAAATGGACGAACAAAAACTTTAATTATGTACTTGCCATCACAATCATTCTCCGATTCATTTCTCCTTCTATCCTTGCTCTCTGCAGGTGCCATTGATTCAGCAAGACTCCCACTTTTCCTGCTATCTTCTATCGCACCAATTGTAGATAGTGCATCAAGCTTCAACGCTACAATCTCTCTCTGTACGTTAATGCTGCCTTTTTAATTAATCTCCAAACTCTTGACCCTCGAGATCTCTTAGCGATTTATTAAATTATTCCCCCTAAAACAATGATTGTTGGGCAGTAGAATCCTGCTCTATCTCCATTTCCATTCCAGCAGTCATTTCTCCATCCTCGCCTTCCTCTTCCTATTCCACTTCACTACTACTGCCTATTGTAGCCATGGATTTCTCACAAGTAGTCCATTCCTTGGTGAAAGGATGAAGAAGTTAATTCACTAGATTATTAGAGATTTTATATCTACAATTAATAATCATGTTTCCAACCCTAAAAATAAACGCGCTATCATTAGAATGGATGATATATAAGGTTCGATCATTGACAATTTGAAACAGAAAATGCGTACTGGTCGTAAGCGTGAAAGTTGCACCGCGATATTAGAATGGATGATATAAGTTATGATCATTGACAATTTGAAACATAAAATACATATTGGCTGCAAGCATGAAAGTTGCGCCAAGAGTATCAAAAATCTTTATATCATGATCGATATGATATTTCAAACACTTTTTTAGAAGATATATACATACATGCCTTATTGAGCCCATATCAAAATTTCAAAATGCAGAAGATATATATAGACACGCTTGATATATACAAAATATTTCAAAATGATTTATAGAAAAATGTGTTATATGAGATATCCAACACTTGTGGGTCAGTGTTTCTCTTCCAGACCGTTCCTGTTACGCTTAAAATAAGAAGATAAACACTAAAACTCACATAGTATACTGCATTTTACTGTACTTAGAAAAAAACATTTCGAAAACTAATTTATTGAATGAATAGTCGATTGAAAGAGACAATCTTCATCCCTGGTTTAGATTGGTTGAGTGTTAAGGAGAAAGATATGGAATTAATGATCTCACAAGGTAACAAACGCTGGAAAAATTGGTGCAATAACTTATAAATGAAAACTCACCTAGTTGTACCCTAACGGGCGGTTGGCTATTTCAGAAATGACCGAGTCCCGAAAAATTTATTTTGTTTATTTGGGATTCTATCTTTATTAGCAGATATGAGGAGTGAAAAGAACATACCATGTGTATTCCCAAGCCTCCATTTATAAGAATTGTAGGTTGGATTTTGTGGGAAAATTTCTATGAAATTTAGTAGCAGTGAACCTTTTTTAAGACGTGTGTAGATGAAATTTCGTAGAGGTTGAATTTTATGGACGCTTGTAATCCACCATGTAGCATTACACATCTTTCAAAGGTATGCAACATCACGCCACAATAGCCATGAATTATTCTAGTTTCGTTCATGTAAAATAGTTAACAGAGCACTTAATATCCTTGCAGGTTTGGAGGTTGCAAATATTCGATCAAATTTGTCAAAAGTCAAATTTTTTTGAAGGCACCGCCAACAAGCACATTGCATGATAAAAATATTTCAAGGTATGCAAGATCCTACCACAATAGCCCTGAATCGTCCTTCTTTTCTCTAACTTTCATAGAGTATTACGCTTGATTATATTTTGATGTTGTTCTAATGCGAGGTCGGAAAAGGGATAGACATTTAATGTGTTTCATTATCTTTATACACAAATCCACAGTGATAATATTAATTAAAAATAACAATTAAATAAATATTAATTTAAACATTACAAAAATGAAAGTTTTGTTCTTTGATTTTTACTTAATTAAAACATCCAACACAACTATGGATGTGACTAATAATTTAAAAAAATATACATAATTAAAAAACCTAATAATCTTTTTAATTACTAATACGATATACAAAAATAAAATTTCATTCTTTGATTTTTTTACTATAATTTAAATTAATTTTTTTTTCAAGTAGAAAAGGTCATTCCTTTATATTATAAAGAAAATATTTACATCACATAAAGTGTTCATACAAAGTATCCTCCCTGTAGATAAACCCTCGCTGACCAAAAAACTTGCAAAATACACAAAAAGTGCCACAATGATCACACCAGTCCAAATTTAGTTACAAAATACAACATAAAAGGTAACTTCTTTCTCAATCCAAAATAGAAAGAAACACTATAGTCAGTTAAAAACCATATTATCACCGCCACCAAACACATTCAGAAAAAACAACTCAAAACTAGCTAAAGGTATATTTGCTAATCAATAAGCTTGATTAAGGTAGAGAAAGTCAAAACCCCCTCCTCATATTTAGATATAGAAAGATAACCAGGAGGTGATAGAAGAGCCCCCTTTAAAAGTAGATCGACAATGTGGTTATGCTCTCTGTAAATATGTTGACTATCAACACATACAAAATTATCCTGGAGAATCCTAGTCTGCTTGCACCAGTCCTCTAGCTCGAGTACCTGTAATTTTGTTGAATTGTTGATCCAATCAATAATAACTCCAGAATCACCAAAAATATTCAACATCGCTAGACCCATTGAATAAGCCACAAATTAAAGTCCCCAAAGTGCCAATAGATCGTCTTTGGTATTGGTACTGCTTCCATAACCCAAAATTGAGTGAAAGAGGTGAGTATTGCTAATATAAAGAAGAAAAACAACTCCCCCTCTACTATCCACTGTTGCTCCAGTAAAACACCCATAGCAAAGGTCACAACAGGAGGATATCCAATAATTTTGCCCGTTTTAAAATTATCTTATCCTGGGAAATCGAATGAAAACTGAATAGCCTCCTTCCGAAGATTTATAACTCTCGGCCTGATATCACCAAAGATGGTCGAGTTCCTCAATTTCCAAATACACTAGGTGAAAAAAATGGGGAGATACTTGGGATTCAATCATGTCTTCATCCACTGTGGAACCACCTCATTAATAGGATGGTCGTCCCAAAGAAAGGACACCCCAAAATAGTTTAAAACCACAATTCTAACAGCCTTACCAAAATTGCACTCAACGAATAAATGTGCGACCTTTTCAGCAGCTGAACAACACAAATGATAGAGGTTGGGTCCAGTACATCCTTTCCTTGGCAGGTTATCCCATGTTAAGTGAAGCATTTTACCTTTAGCAGTATCTTCCAACTCCATAGATCCTTGCGCCACCAACATACCACCAGCTCCAAATGTTTTTCCACAATGAATTCATAGGCCACCTTTGTAGTAATCTTCCCTGACCCTAAATTATAAGACCAAACCAATTTTTCCTCTTCATCTGTTAACCTGAGTTCTGTTGAAAATAAACCAGTAACATATTTGTCCCATTCACTACTATCTTCCCCTATCAGGTCCATATCTTTAGACAAAAACCAATAGGTACCAAAAGTGGGAAAATCACACTCTATAAGCACTTGTGAAAGTGACCAAATACCCACATCCTATAGTTGACCAATCAAATAATGTGACAAAAAAAAGTGTTGATCCATACCAACTACATGATCAATACCAACCTAGAACAATACCATTACCCACCTTCCAAGTGAGTGACATACTCAGCCAATCAAAGACACGGATAAAACCATTCCAGTTGATAGAGGATTTGGCCACAGAATGTTGTTCGTATCGTATTGTCATACAAAGAAAATTAAAAGAACTAATGCAACTTCGACGGTGACCAAAAAACTAAAAAATTAAATAATCATATTATATACAATCAAACATATACAACATTTTTCTCATAATAATTTTCATAACCTACCTTCATTCAAAACATAAACCTAATTCACATTTTCAATAACTTAATTTTTTTTAAGAAAGTATGATCCATAAGTAATAAAAAAATCACAATGAAACCCTCTGCAAACTTTAACTATCAATATTATTTTATACTTATGCATTAAACAGTTCAAAGCCATTGTAAATATCAGTTTCTCAAATCAATCCATATACCATGAAAACCAATTTAGAATATTGACTCCAATTAGAAAAATATAAACTTATTACATAGTCATTTCAAAAATACTATAGATTGTCATATTGCACATCTCCCAACAAAGCTCTTTTCTTTATTGGTACAGTTACATGCAGGGATTTAAAGATGGGTCTTTCTTCTTATTTTGCAGCAACATAATGTATTCTACAACCATATTAAAGTTGTTAGATGACAATCTATCTTCAAATACAGATTTCTTGGCCAACTTTTTAATCTTTTTACAGTTTCCCTTCAAATATTTTACTCTTTCACCTCCACTGTGATCATCGTCCATCAGAGTCCTCTGAGACTTCTGTATTCCATCCCTTGTAACCATTTCATCCTCCTCACACTTCACAACCTCAATTCCAAACTTGGCTTTGTCCATGATAAACCTCGTGTTGAAGTGTTAATCATCTACAAACAATGGCCAACAGCTGAGAGGAACGCCTATGCAGAATGCCTCAAACATAGAGTTCCAACCACACTGAGTAGTAAAATGTCCCATGGAAGGGTGAGAAAGGTCGAAGGATGGCTAACTGATCTGTCTATTCGCTTACTACTCAACCTTGCTACTCTGTGTGCCTTCAAGACCCATCTACAGCATAGGGGGTGGGATTGTTCTGATTATAAGCTAGGAGTTTCAATACCCAAAGAAAGGGACTCATGCTTGCCTCTAAACCCAATGCTAATTCAATGATCTGAGAAGGAGAGATTAAGCTTTGGCATAATCAGGAAAGCGCCTATAGGAAAGATTGTGTGTCTTCCAATATCTAATTTATTTTTTTGATATAAATGAATTAAATCCACATTAAATCGCAAATATTATGTATCTTAATATATATGTGCATCTTAATTAATTCATGAATTATTATGTAGAGAATACATTATGGTTCCCTCAGAGTTGTGTGCATTTATACTTCTGCTGTAGCTTTATTGTTTATCTTTGTGAACTGTTGGACGAGCCCCCCAACATTCTCATGGTATGTTCTTAAAATGTATCCCACAAAATTGGATACTCCTATTAGCCTCGTCATGTTTCTGACATTAATTTCATCATTTATTGGGTCAATGAATTTGTTGTAGACACATTCAAGATGATTTCTAGAAACGAGTCATGTCTGAGGAGGACGGGAATGGGTTTCGTCTCCTACATCCTCCTCCCCTCTATATCGTTTCAGACTTTCTCTTTAGCTGGACGGTAACCATGGATGTCAAGTTCGAAATTCCCCGGGTTAGTTTTGAGTAGTCCCCTCCCTATTCCCAAAACTTATTTGAAGAACTATGGACCAAATTTCCACGCAACCTAGAACGAAGAAGTTCTATCATATACATTAGAGGAAATTTCAACTCAAAATGGGCCTCCTAAAAAAATTAATAAAATAATATTGGTTGATTTTGGAGGAAGAAAAGAAAAAAACTACTTTTTATTTGTATTTTTGACATATCGCCCCGTGTTTTTACTCAAATTTTGATCGGGAGAGCTCGTTCGATGCAGAGTTAAATTCCAAATCCAACGAGTACTCACTCGACATACTTTTGATGGACCCCACTACCCCAAAAACAAGAAATACCTAGAAAAACTTGATGATGATGTCATCATCAAGTTTTTCCAAGTATTTCTTGTTTTTGGGGTAGCGGGGTCCATCAAAAGTATGTTAAGTGGGTACTCATTGGATGTGGAATTTAATTCCGCATCCAACGAGCTCTCCCGATCGAAATTTGAGTAAAAACACAAGGAGATATGTCAAAAATACAAACAAAAAAAAGTAGTTTTTTTATGATACCTATCCCCAAATTTATATTAAAAAAGTGTTTTAGACCTATACGGTATTTCAAATTTAAATAAATTTCATTGGCTAACACATGATGGCATGGAATTTGAATTAGAGTTAAAAGGCCATTTTGAGTTGAAATATCCTCTAATGCATTGTTCCTAATCAGGCTAAACATACCCTCCTCTCGCACTGTCAATTTCCCCCTGACCTCCTCGATGCGGATGAAACCCACTAAAAACACAAAATTATCCACAAAATTAGTGGAGAATGTTTTTGTTTGAGAAATCAGAGATGGATGAACATTACCAACACCTTCTATGAATTGGAATTTTAAAAGCGCTATATAGGCCTCGTCTAACCCATTGGCCCTCTGCTATTAGACTCTTTTCTAGGCAACCAATATCTCACCATGCCAATGGATCGACTGGCCTCAACAAAGTTAGAGTGGTTGGACCGTCGAATCCTGATATCAGTCATTTACGCCTCTTTTGCCAAGAATCCATGAGAAAATACATAAGACCTAAAAACACAAAAATTCAAACTATAAAAATTAATAAAACCCAAAACTCTCCATACCATCAATGGCATCTACAGTTAATCATCTCAATATAACTTGTAAATGAGTTTTTCCTCTGCAACCTCATCTCCTTAATATTGAACTTTGAAATGAAGGCCTCTACAAGCATGTTAAATAAATAAATGATATAGGAAGAACAAAAAATCAAGGAGGCCACGCACTGGGAAGCAACGGGCAGTTATTTAGGCTAGCCTCTGACACGAGATAAACAAGGTCTACTAGAAATATTTCATCTACTCCATTAATATTCTTGTTAGTGTATTCATGTGAACAAAAAATCAAGGAGGCCATGCACTCGGAAGCAAGGGGTAGTTATTTAGGCTAACCTCGGGAATGAGAGAAAGGAGGTCTGCCAAAAATATTTCATCATTGTAAGTTTTCTAAAGGAAGACTCTATTAATATCCCTAATCTCCCTATCAATGTATTCAGGTGGAGGGCCTTAAACAACAATCATATTAATTATCCAGTGTTCGAGAATTTGTCACTGTAGTGTAGTGGAGGCATAATGTGTTTAAATTAGCTGAGGTATGCCCACCGCCTCATATTAGGGTAGTCTATTATTGTGATTACATACAAAAAATTATTTTTTTATAAGTATCACAATGCTTGCTTACATCTTCTCGTCGTTGGGTCTTGGGACATAAAATCCCATATTGACGTCACCTACACATAACAAATAAGAGGCAAGTTAAATCAAAATTAAAAAAATGCCAAAAATAAAAATTATTCCAAACTATAGCAAAAACATTTAAAAACCAAAAAATTTGAACCTACCTCGTGACTTAATCTATTGATATTTTTAGTGCCATTGAGTTATAAAATTAATGCAATGGATTGTTTTTAATTTTTTTTAATAATTTATGTTTTCTTAAGATGCAAAATGCTTAACCATTTTTACTCAATAAGTATAATTAATTTTTCTCAACAAATATAATTAAGTAATAAATCAATTAATATTTAGTGAAAAATAACTATATGTAATAAAATGAAAATGTTAAAATATCAAAAGTAAATGATACATCACTTTAATAAATTCATATTGCAAATTCACCATATTTTTGCTTGCTTTATTTTTCTCGCAAAATGGAGTTGAAGAAGGTTGAGTAAATGGTTAAATATGCTAGTTGAATATTTCATTATTTAAATGGTGAAACAAGGTTGAAATTTGGTAACATTATAGCTAAAATTACCGCAAAATGGAGTTGAAGAAGGATGCTTAAAATATTATGCTAGTTTAATATCTCATTGTTTAAATAGTTAAAGGTGAAACAAGGCTTAAACTTGGTAACATTACCACTAAAATTACCATAAAATGGAGTTGAAGAAGATTGCTTAAATGGTTAAATATGTTAGTTGAATATCTCATTGTTTAAACTGTCAAATAAGGGTGAAACTTGGTAAGGTAGTGGAATAAGATTGCTTAAATAATTAATAATTAAATATGCAAACAATTACCGCCAATCAAATAGTCAAACAATTACCACCAAATTGATATTCATACACTCTTATATTTTCCACCACACTTATTGTGTGATTTTAATTTCCACAATTGAGTATGATTGGCATTGGTGACCACCTTTATGTGTTTGGGAATATAGCCCATAATCTATCATTAGTTCATTCTTTTTATTAATTTGAAAATATGATTGAATGTAAAATGTTTCAAAATGAATTAATTAAATCACCAAAATCCAACTGTGAAATATAATTACTTAGGAAATTCCTAAATATAAACATTACTTAAAAACCTATTTACTCCTATCTTTTTAAATTTATATATTAAATAATATAAAATTTACACATTTC
>LPNX010887433.1:16086-87223 GCA_001517045.1 Pseudotsuga menziesii | reverse complement strand
TATATATATATATTTCAGAAGTTTGATACAGTGAATACATCAAACAATTATTACTTAATTATTATTTCGAATATTTATTTTAAATATTTTGAGAATAAAGTGAAAATAAATGTAATGGAGTATTATTATTGAATAATTAAAATACTAAGATGAATCAAATCTAAAGTAGTCGATAAAAGAGTGTTTGTTGATCGACAATGGGAAATGAAAAATTGCGAAAGGTGTTGAGTGAGAACTCAAGTTATATAGGAGTCATCTTCCCAAAAATAAGGTCAAGACTCCTAGTGGATCCCTAAAGAGAAGGAGGCTCATAAATGACCAAGGCCTAGGAAAAATACTATAAAATAGATGTCCATCGAACAAGCATGTAGCTAGCGGTGGATGGGGAAATAATCTATTGATGCAAAGAGATGGCGCATTCATTAGAATTTTCCTTTGTGGTTCAACAAAGAGGCTCTAGGGTTCTGGAGCAAGTAAGATTTGGATTCTCTAGGAGTTGGTTGGGAGGAGAGACAACTTCAATTTTGTTTTCCTAACAGTGGTGACATGTTCCTTACTGCAATTCATTTATTGTTTTAGTATTAGTAGTTACTGTTCAAATGTAGCATAAGCTTAGAGAGTATAATGTATCAACTGAATGTTCATTTTTATCTTGTCAGTATTGTAAATTTTGTTACACCAGGTTAGTAGTTATCTACGGGATTACAAAGCATTCTTTTTATATATTAGATTTTTAGTCTATTAACAATAACCATCTTGTTTACTTAAAATCTCAGATTTAACAATAAGAACGAGAGAATCTTCATGGAGACCTCTTCTATGTTCTAAGTACATCTAGATTACTTTACAAATGCATTATTCAAAGTATGATTATATCGAATTAATGACATACATAAGTAAGTTTAAATCAATTTCTTTACTCTATGAGTTGAAGCCTTGTACACATAGTTGATCTTTGTTTAAAAGATAATATGCATACATTAACCTTGGTCTCTATTTGGGCTTCCATACCCAGATTGGTACAGATTTAAAGATATTAATTAATAAAAAAATGATCTAAGGGATTGCGTTCAAGCAAACTACTACCAACAAAGTATTCACCTAACAATCTAAGTGTTATAATCACTCAAATTGCAAGGTTACCGACAATACACATAAAGAATCACACAATCATAACAGAGACAAGAGAAAAGGATAGTAGGTTGNATGATTACAAAATAGTTACAAATAACTAATTGTTGGTTCAGTCAACCAACACGACCTATTAAGGCTGACCTAATCTCTAATTAGTTGACTAACTATTCTAGTCAGCTTAACCAACTAGCTCCTCCAACATCTCCCTCAAGAACAAAACCTTTCTTCATTCCGAAGAAATAAGGGAGGTAGAAAAATAGACCGTTTGAAGTAGTTTATAGAATTGCTTTGTCTCATGGGTTGTGATGTCGAATAGATGGTTGTTTCTGAATGCATATCTCCACAATGGCTGGGTGACAGCAGCAACAAAAGAGGAGTGGCTCGAACCTAAAGGAGATCATGAGGATGTCAAAGAAAATATTAAATATGCTCGTGTGCTCTTGGAGTTAAGAATTTGTATACTTGTCCATAGTTTTAAGAAATTTTGTGATCTTTGTTCAATACTCGAACTATAGAGCTCATGAAAGCATGATGTGGCTGAGGCTATTTCCCTGGAATGCCTTTTTTGATTCAACCAATGCAATACCGACATCAACCATAGCCATTGATGGAGGCAGTCTAAGTGAGAGTAACAACGGATGGAGGTAGTCTGGACTGGGAAGAGAACTAGAGTTAGAAGAATGCAAGCTACAAGAATGATTAAAGACTACAACTACTCAAATAAGTTGATCCTCAGTTGATGTGCTATGGAAGATTGGGTAGAAATAATATGCTTGTGAAATCCTTAGATGCTCTCTAGACGAATGAAAGATATTCCTTGCAATTAAAACTTGGTTAGATTGACATACTTCATAAGCAAATGGTGATGACCAGTGAAACAAAGAAGCTCTCCATCACCAATTAGATGATCATTTACTGTCAATTAAAGACATCACCTGACCCCTATTCATCACTTAAATTTGACCAAGTTCGTTCGTTACACAATGGAAAAGAAAAACCACTGTTAGATTACCAAAGTTGAAGTCCTTAGCCCGTTGGCTTCCCAATCACTTTCANGCGTACACTATTAAATATTAACTCCTTCTATGGACCTATCGACCACTCCATCGGAAGAGAAACCGACCAGAAGAAAACTGCAGTCTAAATTTGGCATTATGCTTCATTCATGGAGAGAAGAAAATTTGTATGGGAATTCAGATGTTCCTTCTTTTTCTAGAAATTCCTTTTGGACAACCCAATATCTCCAACACTTCTGCTCTTCTGCCCCTGTCAATGAGAAATCTTCCCTGTATGGTTTTGTTGGCCACCAGATAAGAGGAATTTAAATTTTAGTCCCAGCCAATTAACCTCACATTCCCTCATGCATCCAACATAACCCCCAATCCTGCAAAGTGCTTGTTCAAAATTCCTGTAACAGTAGGGGTCCCTATTTCTAAGGGTTGGAGATGCAATCTACCATCTGTGCTAACTACCTTCCAAATTCGTTCGCTGATGCATGGAAATATGGCTAGCATAAGTAGAAATAACCCTTTCCTGAAGTTCCATTATATGTCGAGTTTGGATGGGACATGAGATTAGACACTGATGTTCAGCAAGGAGAAGATGAGGGTTCTGAGGTTCACTTCAGATCCAAAGATTAGAGTGGGCCTCATTGTGAGAGAAAGTTTGGAAAGACCTTTCCCACTGAACATGATTGCTCACAAAGGAGGCAAATGCCCTCAGCTGAACATCACCTGAGAAAGGAACAGGATTTGAATGGAAATCCAAAGGACAAGCCATCTCATGCAAATAAAGCTCACACAACAAATTTTGGTCCTCAAAATCACTTCCCAGAAATGTTTCCAAGAATTTCGTCGAGGTTGCTATTTAATATGATCTCCCTTCTTTCGTAGCCCTCAATTTTAACCAAATAAACTGCTTGAATAAAAACACAGGGTAAGATGAGGATGGTACTCTGGTACCCAATAATTCCTGAGAAAGAGCATACAACTGGTCTATTTCCACCTACATGGACTTGAAATTTTTCAGCTCCTTTAGCTCCTTCTATAGTTCTTCCCCATGGAGTTTCTAGGTCATGAGTTCTTCTGCCCATTTTTACTTCAATTCCCTGATGGTCTTTCTATGTTCAGCGATGGAAACCATCCCTTCTTGATATCTCTCCACTTGGCTCCTCCACTTCCTCACTTCTATTTTCAGGATCGAGAGTTCTTCTGTAAGCTTCAGGATTTCTTCTTCTTCGGGATATTCTTCCTTATCAGAATCCAAATTGATAAAGTTTTGAGGAATTTGAGTCCATACCTTGTCACATGATGTGCCACATTGAACATCCTGCACTTCTGAGATCACTTCTAGGGGTGTTGGTTCTTGTGTAACAGCATCCCTTCCTGGAATTTCTTCTGCAACAACCTCAACCATAGGTAGTCCTGAAATAACTTCTTGAGATGTTGTTTCTTGTGTAATAGAATCCTATTTTTGGAGTTCTCCTATAGCAACTTTAGTAGCTTATTGCGAGGATGTTGGTTCTTGTGGGACAACTTCCTCCTGAATTTTAATCTCCTTTTCTACCTGATTATTAGCTGCAACTTCAACAGGGGGATGCAAGGCTACTGGTTCTTGTGTAATAGAGACCTGCCCTTGTTTTTCTTCATGTTGCTAGGATTGTAGAGTTGCTTTCAAGTCGTTTTCAATATGGAGTTGTTCCTCAAGGATTTCAGTGTCCCCCGAGGATTGTGATTTCATTTGTTCATCCTCTCCTAAATCCAAACCAAGAATGATATCCATTTTGGGGTTGGCTTCTTGTTGCATCCTGAGAGTCTCCACAGAAATTTCCAAGGATGTTGGTTCTTATGTAGCAACATCCTAGTTTACTTCCTCATCTTCCTACTGTTGGGATTCCATTTCTATTATCTATGTGTCATGAGACGGTTCAGGAGTCATAGTGCAAATTTATTCATTGAATTCCATAATGCTTTCAATCCCTAGTTCTTCTTCCCCCATTTGGGTGGAAACCTGAACAAGAATATTCAAGGATGATGGTTCTTGTGTATCAGTGTCCTATTCGACCTCGTCATCATTCTCCTACTAGGGTTCCATTCCTATTGGTTTTGTGTCCTGAGAAGGTTCAGGGGTCACAGTGCAGACTTCTTCAACAAAATCAGGAATAACCTCATCCTTTGGTTCATATGTCCCAATTTGGGTGGCAATTTCACTAGGAATATTCAAAGATGTTGGTTCTTGTGTATCAGCATCTTCTTCATCTGCTACTTCCTTTTGCTGGAGTTTCTCTTGGGAAGCCTCACCATATTTCCAATCAGGTTGTCCCTATTCTTCCACAGTTGTAGGTATGTGTTGTTGTGTTACAAAGGCATGAACTATGACCTTGTAACCTGACTGGTTAAAGATTTCTCCACACACAGGACAAACCACTCTTTCTTCCTCATCACCAACCTCAGTAGGAGTTGATCCTTCTAATTGGTCTGCATCTTCAACCAATGTGTGGAGCTTCCTTTCACTCTGTTTCCTACATGCTTCCTTCCAATTTTCTAATTCCTTCAGTAGTGATTGCAATTTCTCCTTTAATAGCCCATTTTCATACAGAAGTCCTTCAATTTTAGGTTCTTCAACAGCTGGTTCCTGTGGGGCATAATTTGTTTTGGGTCTCATAATGGGGAACTCAATTTGTGCTTCTAGGGTTTCCCATATTTCCTGTGCTGCTTCTGCTACTATAACTAACCTAGTTCTTCTTCATCTTATTGGTGGTGATGCTCATATTTCATATTTTGATCTCCTCCTTTTTCCCTGGTGCTGGAATTTCTAGATTTGCGGCTGATGTGGAAGGGATATCCTCTGTTCCGAAATTTTCTTTTTCTTCCTCAATCACAGTTCCTCCCCATTTAGGGGAAGATTCAATGGTCAACACCTCCATGTTTTCTTCTATTATCATAGCTCTAACATCTTCGGTTTCAACTATTGCAGCATCTAATGCTGCTCTAGTTTCAACCTTTGCTGTCAAAGCTTCCCTATTAGTTAGTCTTTCTACAGGGTTTTCTTGTACATTCTCCTCCAATTATTCTGCTTGATCTCCTGACTGATCATCCAATCCAGTCTCATCCCCCCCCCCCCCCCCCCCCCCCCAACTAAATTGGAGGGACTCTGAACCTCCTATTGCTCTGCGTTTCCTCCCAAGTGTTGATTGGTAGGCTCTTCTTGATTTTGAATAGGCCCCATGAGTACAGGTACTTCTATTTCCTCTTATATTGGAACACCAGGAAAAAGAACGGGTTCCTAAACTTAACCAGTAAATTGCTCCTAGGCTTGGTTTTGTTGAACAAGGGCCCGTAAAATTATTGATTTAATTAGGCCATGGTGGGTAAGGGAAGAATTTGGATGCTTGGCTGTTCAGAAAAACCCCGCCATATGGTGTAAATCATTGAATAAATAAAATGGAATGTTTAGCAAGACCTTGTGACGAAGATGAGATAACAAAAGAAATTCAGAGTAATAAACCATTTGATACCTACCTTCATAGGTGATATACTTCTTGAGGAAAATTTCTACTTGATCCCATAGCCGAGGCAGTGACTGTAACACTATCCCCCTCCGTGACTATTGAATGTGCTCCCCTTCCATGAGAAAATACTGTACTACTGCAGGATTGGGGGTTCGTTGTCCAAACCAAGCTCTGCCCACCTGAGGAAGGCCAGTGACCTCAACCACTATTGCTTCAGAGACTTCAATGTGTAACCCCCAAACCTCTGAGTGGGTTTCTGTAAGATTCAAGGCGAATTGCAGAGGTGTCTCACAATGAAACCTATTCAAGGATTGGAAGAATTTAGTCTAGCCCGCAGCTTTAAAAATAGAAAAAACTTCTACATTTCTTTTGATTTCTCGCATGTTTGGAGGTTCATGTCGTGCTAGAATACCCATGTTTGTTTTCCTTCAGAAGTGTGTTGCAATCCGACATATTACAAATCCCGACAATGGAGGTTAAAGCACAGAGTATGCATGAAAAGCTGGGAATGGAGTTGTGTAAATTCGGAAAGTTTTAAAGCATCGGATTATTTGAAATTTATCCCAAATTAGGAAAGGTGGTTGTTATCAGGTAACATAAATAGTCATTAAGTTGCACAAGTGGATGGTTAATGATATGGAGGTGTAATAATGGGCACATAAAGGAAGGGATGATTAATATTGTCAGATCCAGTTAATACTTAATCAAGTAGATAATCAAAACCATACCTTCAAAAATACGCAACAGATGGTGACCTTTGGAGAATAGTAGAGCATGTGAAGTGCAACCATTTAAGTGTAATCATTATTGTAGGTATGTTGTAATGACCTTTTCCACCAGTGAACCAAAAACATCGTGTAAAATTGGTCGGAAACATGATGAATGCTGTAGTATAAATTGGAATTGCCGGCATCAGGAATCGGAGCTACATCTGGAGGAGTCGCTAACCATGGTTGCAAAGAGTTCTGCCAATAATGGAGGAGTCATAGCCACAAACTATAGAAAAATAAAACAGTTTAGCAAAGTTGCAGCCTTGGATTATAGAAAAATCAGCCAAATGTGGGAGAGTCATAGCTGCCAGAAATGTGAAAGTGGACAATACATGAAACGGTGTCACAGCTGCCAGAAAAGGTGAAAATGGACAAAAGTAAAATGGTGCCGCAGCTACCAGATTCGGAAAAATGCTTTAAGCTAATGAAAGTTTACGGTGTTGCAGCTACACGGAACGGGGTAAATGGAGGGAGTTTACGTTGTTGAAGATGCGCAGAACAGATTAAAGGGAGGGAGTTTTATAGTGTTGTAGCTGCGCGAAACATGATAAAGGCGGGAAGTTACAATGTTGCAACTGCGCGGAACGGGGTAAAGGGAAATAGTTTTACGATGTTGTAGCTACGCGAAACAGGATAAAGGAGAAAAGTTATGGTGTTGCAGCTACGTGAAATGGGGTAAAGGAACGTGTTGCAGCTGCAACAAAATTGTTCAAGGAATTTTCTTTTGGTGCAGGAAGTTATAGAAGGATGACCTTGGTCAATAGGCCCAATGATGACCACCGCTCCTTAGGCACTTCCCTGCACATTTTATTTTATTTTTTTAAATGGATCAAGTGCAAAAGAAAAAGATAACAATAATTGTAAAAAAAAATCAATTTATTTATGTACAAAAATTCATGTAATATTTATAGTGATTAACTAAGGATTGACAGGGGCAGAGAAAAATTCCTGCCCATGTTCTAACTGGTAGTCTGGATCAGCTACAATCTGTGAAGTGAATGCATCCTTTGAAATGGGCTTAGGGTACAGTCACAGCTTGTGACCATTAGCAAATAATGGTGCACGATTATCATCAGTGGTTACCAGGCGGACCGTACCATTATCAAATACTCTGTCTACCAGGTATGGGCCCAACCACCTTGTGCGTAATTTACCCTTGAAGTCCTTTTTGAATCTTGAATCATATAATAATTCTCAGTCTCCCTCGTAGAATACTTTCTTTTTGATGAATCGGTCATGCCAATTGGATCTTTGTTGTTGGATTAATACTGTCTGATCCACAACAATTAAATGGTTCTTGTCGAGTTCGTTCAATTAATTCAATATTCTCTTCTGAGATTTGGTTACATCTAAGTTTACCTCCGTAGCTGTCTTCAAAGTTTTAATTTCAAATTCAATCAGTTAGACAACACTTTTCCCATACACCAAGTCATAAGAAGAGAAACCTGTAGTGTTGCGCCAAGTAGTACGATATGCCCACAATGCCTCCAGAAGTCTATCAGCCCAATCTCTACGATGGCTCTTGACCGTCTTGGTAAGGATAGCTTCAATAACTTTGTTAGTGCTTTCCACCTGGTCATTGGCTTGGGCATGGTATGGTGAAGATATCCAGTGCTTAATATGGTACTTTCGTAGTAGAGCTTCGAATTTATGCGACAAAAATTGCGGTCCTCCATCGGTAACCACTTCCTTGGGTACCCTGAAACGGGTAAATATTTCACCATACAGGAAATCAATCACAGCCTGGTCATTCGCTTTCACCAGAGCCACAGCTTTCACCCATTTCGTCATGTAGTCAGTACAGAACAAGATATAGGATTTCTACTTGGAATGAGGGCTGATAGGACCAACAAAATCTAAGGCCCGTCTATCAAAGGGTTCAACAACCAATTGTGGTTGAAGAGGCATTTGATCTAATCTATTGGGCTGGCCCATCTTCTGGTAGCTATCATAAGACTGGACATATCTTTATGCATCCCTAAAAAGGGTCGGACAATAGTAACCCATTATTAGCACTTTGTGTCCTATCCTCCTGTCTGCAAAATTCCCCCCACAAAGCTCATCATGGTAGGCCTTCAAAATATGGAATATTTTATCTTCTCTTACACATCTTCTAATATCAAGATCAGGGCTTGTGTAAAAGAGATGACCGTCTATCCAACAATACCTGGCACTTTGTTGAATAATTTTCCTCTTTTCTCTTTTGTACAAATGTGTTGGAAGCTTTCCTACAGCCAAGTAGTTAGCGACATCTGCATACCAAGGGGAGTGAGCTGAAACTACAAATAAGTGTTCATCTGGAAAAGAGTCCATAACAGGAAACTTACCATCATTGTTAGTAAAACGAGATAAGAAATCAGCGACAACATTTTCTCTTCCAGGCCTGTCTATAATGGTAATATCAAATTCATGCAATAATAATAGCCACCTAGTTACCCTAGCATTGGTAACAGGTTTATTTATTAGATATTTGATGGACGAGTGGTCAGTGTGCACAAATGTAGGATATCTAGTGATACAATGTCGAAATTTGTTAATGGAGTAAACAATGGCTAAAACATCCTTCTCGGTAACAGTATAATTAAGTTTAGCAGGGCTAAGTTTTTACTAATATAATAAACTACATAAGGTGCTTGACCATCTTGCTGTTCTAAAATTGCTCCAATGGTAGTATCAGAAGCATCTGAAGAAATGTGAAAGGGCAGGGTCCAGTTGAGTCCTCTTAGGATGGGAGTTGTGGATAGCTTCTCCTTAAGTTTAACAAATTCTGTCTGGCATGCCTCATTCCAAATAAATTGCACATCCTTCATTAATAGTGAAAACAAAGGAGAGGAAAGTTTGGAAAAGTTTTCTATAAATATTTGGTAATATCCAGCATGCCCCAAGAAAATTCGCACTTCTTTTTGAGTTACAGGAGTAGGTATATTTTTTATTACCTTGATTTTAGAGGGGTCCACCTGGATGCCATAAACTGAGATAAAATTCCCCAACACCATTCCTTCACTCATCATCATATGGCACTTTTTAGTGCTAAAAGACAACTGGGTCTGTTCGCAGCGAGTTAAAACCTTTTCCAAATTTTTCAATGCTTTTTCAAAATCTCTACCATAAAGAGTAAAATCATCCATAAAAATTTCCATACTATCATTAACTAATTCTTAAAATATGCCAATCATAGCTCTTTTAAATGTTGCTGGTTCATTGCATAAACCAAAGGGAAGCACTTTGTATGCAAAAGTTTCCTAGGGACAGGTGAAGGTAGTTTTATCCTGGTCTTCAGGAGCAATCTAGATTTGGTTGTACCTACTAAACCCATCTAGAAAGGAGAATAACTTCTTCCTAGATTAGGTGTCAAGTACTTGATCGATGAAAGGTAGGGGAAAATGATCTTTCTATGTTTCCTTGTTCAGCTCTCTTCAGTCCACATAGACTCTCCATTTACCATTCTTCTTGGGTACTATTACGAGTGGAGACACCCACTCACTGTCTGAAATGGGATATATAAATCTTGCTTCCAAGAGTTTCTGAATTTCTTCCTTCACTATGTCCCTAAGATTGGGGTTCATTTGTCATTAAGGCTCGCACACATGCCGAGAGTCACTTTTGATATAAATTAGATGGGTGCACAGATTAGAGAGGATACCCCTCATGTCTGTGTATTCCCAGGAAAATGCCCCATTGTGTTTTTTTAAGAGACTGATCAGGAAATTCTATTCATCTAGGGAAAGGATGGGAATAATATTTAGGGTTTTTCCAGACTCTACCTCAATAGGAACACTTTTCGAATTTTTCAATACTGGAACTATATGAGTGTCATTGACTAATGCCTCTTTTGTGAGATTTTCTTGTTCCTCTTCACCTAGAGTAGTATTCAGGATCTGATAAATTTTCTTATTGACAGAAGTGGATTCACTGATGAAATTATTAATGGCATCGTCTTCAGTTTCATCTTTAAAAGTTAAGGCCTTCCCTATTGTTAATAATGGTTGAATGCACTCTTCTTCCTTTGGATCCATCCATAACAGAGTTTCAGCTTCTAAGATTGGCCGAGCTGGAGGATAGAGAGTGAGGTTATTTATCCCGGTGCCATCTGATATGGTTATAGACCCAGATCGACAGCTGATGCAAGCATCAGCTGTAGCTAAACAGGGTCTTCCCAGGATCAATGGGTGTCCTCCTAGCTGTGACTTAGGTTGTAGAACCAAGAAGTCAGCAGGGTACTCCCAAGAATCAATTGAGATGATGATATCATCCGAAATTCCTTCAGGTTTAATAGTGGATCTATATTCCAATTCTAAAATAGTGGGGGTTGGTTTGAGATTAGTGAGCCCAAGTTTCCTTACAGTTTCAATAGTCATAACATTAATTGTTGCTCCTAAGTATACCAGTACATTGGGTATCTGTGTATGCCCAATCTGCATAGTGACAGTGGGATTCCTAGGGTCATCGTATTTGGCCAATAGGGTTTTTCCCATTATCAATGCAGATAATTTCCCCATGACATGAACAGTAGGAGGATCCTTGGGTTTCCTTCCTAGTTTCCTTGTACACAGATCTCAAACAGTTCTGGCATAGATAGGTATGTCTTGAAGGGCCTCAAGGAGGGGAATTTTAACATAAATATTTTTGAACTCTCTTAAGAGGTTAAACTAAGGTTGTCCCACTACCTTTGGTAACATTAATCTTTCAGGGTACGATGGTTCCCTAATCGACTGGGTAGGATGTGTGTAAATAGATGCATCATTTTGTGTTTCAGCTGGCATATTAGTAGGATGTTCAGGGTCTTCAATGATGGGGGTCACATTGGATAAATACTGTGGATTCGTCCCTTCTTCATGCACAGAGGATGGAACATCCTCAATGATCAAAGGCTCCACTACCTTTCCTGATCGTAAGTAGATATCGTTGCAGGGTATAGGAGTAAGGGAGTAGGCAGGCATGTTGACAGTCTCAAACTGATGGACTGCTTTATTATTTGAGTTAGGGTTAGGTTGAGCAGGAAGTTGAGGTCATATTGGCATATTGGGGACAACATTATTCTGGAGTTGCAGTTGCGATTATTGATAAGGATAAGGATATTGAGGAGGGTATGGTTGTTGAGAAAACATTTGATGTGGAATCTATTGAGAGGGTTGGTTCTCGAAAAACTGGTTCCCTGGATGGAAATTCCTCCATCCAGGAGACCAAGAATTTGGTTGGTTTGGTGGCTATGGTGGCTATGTCTAGGGGTTCCAGGAGTTGAAATTTTGCATTGGAGGTTGATAGGGGTACCATTGAGGATTAGAATAAGATGAAGGGAATTGTGTATTCATATGCTACATATTATTCCAATTATTCATGTTATTCAAAAATGGAAATGAGTCTAGAGTCATACCTTGATTTCGAAGCTCCGAAGGATTTTTCTGTGCAATAAAGTAAGTTGATTCCACCTCTGGATTTGATGCCTGCATAACAGCCTTCACTTGAGGTAGTGACAGGCATTCTTTGTGTCATGGTTCAGCTTGCATAGCTAACACACTTCTACCTTGTCGAGTGAGCACTCCTTCAGAGGGTGGTTCTTTCTATATCTAGGGCAGAATACACCTAGTGTGAGATCCTCTACTGCTTGTTTCTGTTTTGCCCTCAGGACATCTATTTTTGAGGAGATGGAGCTCATCATTTCTGTTTTGAAATTTTTGAGGAGATTTCCTATCTCTGCATGGGTGGCTCCTCCATTGGATGACTTCTAATTTTTGTCGAAGACATCACATTCTAATTTGTCCCATTTGTCCCATTTGTTATTCCTAAAAGATCCGCTAGAGTATCTTTTTCATAGTTCCATGATATTTTCAAAGGAATCCTTGGAGATATCCCCCTTTCCTAATAGGTTTAACATGTCTAGGAAATCATCCCTAATCCCGTGAAGAAGGATTATTTTGAGCACATCTAACCCCATATTAGTCTGTCTAGCTCTCTGCACATTATATAAAAGCCTTTCGACAAAATCTTTCATACTTTCATCATCCTTTTGTATCATTTTAAACAGTTCTTCTCTCTTATCCTTGGTATTGCAATACTCCTGATATTTCTCCAGGAACACCTGTTTCATCCTATCCAAATTAGTGACAGTTCTGCCTCCCAGGCTCATAAACAAGTGTAATGCAATGTCCTTCCGACTGTCAAGGAAGAGTTTCAACTTTTGTGCATTGGTGGTGTAGTCATAGCTGTGACAGAGGATAGCAAATTCGAAAAGAAATTCATCTGAATCCTCTGTTGCTTTTCCATAAAAGTGAAGCAACACCGATGGCGATATATTTTTCATGGGGGCTATCCCTTATGGTTGTTGAATTGGGAACTGAAGTGTAGCCACCGTCCCTTCAGGCAGGGAATTATGTTCGTGATGATGATTTTCTCCCATTTCCTCTTCCTCTTCGAAATTGTGTCTGTTACTCATATTTTCTTCTATTTTATCCTCTTCATTTTTCCACGAATCGATGAATTTTTTATGGAACTATGTCCAATCCTCTTCAGTCACAACCCTCCTGTTAATGTGATAGATCAGATCTCGATTAGCCGATCCTATTGTACTAACTTTTTCTTCCTCTGCAGGGGCATTCGAGGGTGTTGGATCTCCTCATGTGTTCTCCACTGTAGAGCCTGACGCTGCCACTCCAAGGTCAGAAGGGCTTCTTCTAATAGGTGTTTCCTAATAGCGAGCCCTGGTAGAAGAATTGGTTCTATCAACCATATCGTCAATGAATGTTCTTCTCCCCAATTTTGGACCTCGCCCATGACCTTGAACACCTGTAACGTTATTGTTGTGTGGGGTTCTAGGGTTTACAAGATGGTCATGCTATACCCTTCTTGTATTCATGCAACCCAAAACATGCAAATGAAAAAAAACTAAAGAAGACTGAATAAAGACAATTACTAGATGCAACTGCAATAGTGTCTAATACTTATCCTCCCCAGCAACGACGCCAAAATGTTGGGCACCCTATATGCAAGTTAATTAAATCTAATATACGGAGTGTTCAATATAAATGGTCAAACCAGGGAAGTGTTTTATTTCAATTATAATATGCACAATATATGATTTGAACACTAAGTTGTTGTAAGCAAATGATCCTACTTTCTTGTTCAGCCACACTCATCCCATAATCAACTTAATCTAATTTACTTTCTCAAGAATACAGCCACAAGTACCTTTACGATTCTTAATCTAGAATTGAAAGATTCAGGAAATAACATCTAGATTACTCTTGCAGAAAATAAAATCCTAATTGCCAAACCATCCAAAGATCCACCCAATTATCCTGATTTAGTTATTCGAGAGATCCAAAGGACATGAATTGAATTCAGTTATTCTAGAAATTCAAAGTACATGAATGAAATTCTACAACTATTAAATCAAAGGAAAGAACTGCAAAGATCTGTGGAAACAGTAATTAAAAGCACTAGGGATGAACAGGGTTGTTACAGCTATCACACAGTTGCATAAAATACAATTAACCTATACAGTCGACTGACACACCATACCACTGCAGTTTAAGAAATGCAATTACTGATTATTCAATGACACACTGTAAATCGAGAACTATTGCAGCTTACTATGAAGAAAGGAAATTATCACAAAATCACACAAGAGAATAAATATAATACCTAATTAACTCAGCAATCCCTGTGGGAAGTAACACACATTAAGACACCGAGATCTGAATCAAACTCCTTGTATTAGAAATGGCAGATGAACCAAGCAACCTTAATCATAGCTGATACAATAATTTAATTAAAAGTTCAACCCATGGCTCAAAATAGTTCCCCGTATTTATACAATTACAATTATAACATCCTCCTCCTATTATTGGGCAGCCATGAAGATCTATAATCTTCAAGATGCCCCAATTACAATAAACTGTTACAGTCATGGCAGGATGAGAGTAGAAGATATAGGTAGGTTGTTATTCGGGCTAGAAATAATGGCCATGATTGGTTGAGAAGATATTCCATGGATTATAGCTACTTTCGAGCAGCGTTGCACTTTGCCTCCAAATCTGTCACAATCTGTTGCATCTACCCTTGTACAACTTGCATGGACTAATACATTGGGACCACGTTCTTTGGGAAACAATGGAATGGATGGTGACCAGCCTTAGCAATGAATGTCCAACCCTCCTTTGGCATGTTTGGTTTGCTATACCTGTATTCTCTATATCTCGAAATATCTTTATAAAACCATCATATGTTGGCATAATTTAAGATGTAGAGACCTTATTATCACAATCCTAAGCATTAATAAAATAAGACAATAATTAACCATACCTTTTATGAATTGAGGGGCCAAGTGAGGGAAAAACACCTGTTTAGCATGCATAATATAGTAGGATGAGGCAAAAAGAGGTAGATAAGGGTGGTAAAAAAGGGGCCATTTCTGGGCCCAACATCTCTCCCCAACCATCTTGTTCCATGTCCTCATGCAAAAACCTCAATTATTCTAAGTCTGAATCTGGCATTATGCTTCGTTCATGGAGAGAAGAAAAGTTGTATGGGAATTTAGATGTTCCTTCTTTTTCTACAAAACCCTTATGACAACCCAATATCTCCAACACTTCTGCTCTTCTACCCCTGTCAATGAGAAATATTCCCTGTATGGTTTTGCTGGCCACTAGAAAAGAGGAAATTTAAATTTTAGTCCCAGCCAATTAACCCCACATTCACTCATGCATCCAACATAACCCACAATCCTGGAAAGTGCTTGTTCAAAATTCCTGTAACAGTAGGGGTCCCTATTTCTAAGGGTTGGAGAGGCAACCTGCTATCTGTGCTCACTAACTTCCAAACCCATTCACTGATGAATGGAAATTTGGCTGGTACAAGTAGAAATAACCCTTTCCTGAAGTTCCATTATATGCTGAGTTTGGATGGGACATGAGAGTAGACTCTGATGTTGAGCAAGGAGAAGACAAGGGTTTTGAAGTTCACTTCGAAACCAAAGATTAGAGTGGGCCTCATTGTGAGAGAAATTTTGGAAAGACCATTCCCGCTAAACATGATTGCTCACAAAGGAGGAAAAAGCCCTCAGCTGAGAATCACCTAAGAAAGGAACATGATTCAAATGGCGATCCGAAGGACAAGCCATCTCATGCAAATAAAGCCCACACAACAAATTTTGGTCCTCAAAATCACTTCCCAGAAATGTTTCCAAGAATTTCGCCGAGGTTTCTATTTCATATGATCTCCCTTCTTTCATAGCCCTTAATTTAAACCAAATAAACTACTCGAATAAAAACATAGGGTAAGAGGAGGATGGTACTCTAGTACCCAAGAATTCTTGAGAAAGATCATATAGCTGGTCTTTTTCCACTTGCATGGACTTGAACTTTTTCAGCTCCTTTAGCTCCTTCTATAGTTCTTCCCCACAAAGTTTCTAGGTCATGAGTTCTTCTGCCCATTTCTCCTTTAGTTCCCTGATGGTCTTTCTATGTTTAGCGATGGAAGCCATCCCTTCTTGATATCTCTCCACTTGGCTCCTCCACTTCCTCACTTCTATTTTTAGGATCGATATTTCTTCTGTAAGCTTCAATATTTCTTCTTCTTCAGGATGTTCTTCCTTATCAGAATCCAAATTGATAAAGTTTTGAGGAAGTTGAGTCCATACCTTGTCACCCGATGTGCCACATTGAACATCCTGCACTTCTGAGATCACTTCTGCGGGTGTTGGTTCTTGTGTAACAATATCCCTTCCTGGAATTTCTTCTGCAACAACCTCAACCATAAGTAGTCCTAAAACAACTTCTGGAGATGCTGGTTCTTGTGTAACAAGATCCTCTTTTTGGATTTGTCCTATAGCAACTTCAGTAGCTGATTGTGAGGATGTTGGTTCTTGTGGGACAACTTCCTCCTAAGTTTTAATCTCCTTATCTACCTGATTATCAGTTGCAACTTCAACAGGGGGATGCAAGGCTACCGGTTCTTGTGTAATAGAGCCCTGCCCTTCTTTTTCTTCATGCTGCTGGGATTGTAGAGTTGCTTTCATGTCTTTTTCAATATGGATCTGTTCCTCAAGAATTTCAGTGTCCCCTGAGGATTGTGATTGAATTTGTTCATACTCACCTAAATCCAAATCAGGAATGATATCCATTTCAGGGTTGGCTTCTTGTGGCATCCTGAGAGTCTCCACAGAAATTTCCAAGGATGTTGGTTCTTGTGTAGAAAAATCCTGGTTTACTTCCTCATCTTCCTGCTATTGGGATTCCATTTCTATTATCTTTGTGTCATGAGACGGTTCAGGAGTCATAGTGCAAATTTCTTCATTGAATTCCAGAATTTTTTCAATCCCTGGTTCTTCTTCTCCCATTTGGGTGGCAACCTGAACAAGAATATTCAAAGATGTTGGTTCTTGTGTATTAGCGTCATGTTTGACCTCATCATCATTCTGCTGCTGAGGATCCATTTCTATTGGTTCCATGTCCTGAGAAGGTTCAGGGGTCACAGTGCAGACTTCTTCAACAAAATCAGGAATAACCTCATCCTTTGGTTCATCTGTCCCAATTTGGGTGGAAATTTCACCAGGAATATTCAAATATGTTGTTTCTTGTGTATCAACATCCTGTTCATCTGCTACTTCCTTTTTCTAGAGTTTATCTTCGGGAGCCTCACCATCTTTCTAATTAGGTTGTACCTATTCTTCCACAGTTGTAGGTACGTGTTGTTGTGTTACAAAGGCATGAACTATGACCTTGTAACCTGACTGGTTAAAGATTTCTCCACACACAAGACAAACCACTCTTTCTTCCTCATCACCAACCTTAGTAGGAGTTGATCCTTCTAATTGGTCTACAGCTTCAACCAATTGGTTCTAGTGAGCCCTGGTATAAGAGTTGGTTCTATCAACTAGATCATCAATGAATGTTCTTCTCCCCAATTCTGGACCTCGCCCACGACCTCGACCACTTGCAACATTAATAATTTGTGGGGTTCTAGGGTTTACAACATGGTCACGCTGTACCCTTCTTGTATTCATGCAACCCAAAACATACAAACGAAAAAAAACTAAAGAAGACTGAATAAAGACAATTACTGGATGTAACTGCAATAGTGTCTAATACTTATCCTCCCCGACAATGGCCCCAAAATGTTGGGCACCCTATATGCAAGTTAATTAAAGCTAACATATAGAATGTTCAATATAATTTTTCAACCCAGGCAAGTCTTTTATTTCAAGGATAATATGCACAATATATGCTTTAAACACTAAGTTATTGTAAGAAAATGATCCTACTTTCCTATTCAGCCACGCTCATCCCATAATCAATAATCTAATTTACTTTCTCAAGAATACAACCACAAGTACCTTTTACAATTCTTAATCTAGAATTGAAAGATTCAGGAAATAACATCTAGATTAATCTTACAGAAAATAAAATCTTGATTGCCAAACCATCTAACGATGCACCCAATTGTCCTGATTTAGTTATTCTAGAGATCCAAAGGACATGAATTGAATTCAACTATTCTAGAAATTCAAAGTACAGGAATGAAATTATGCAACTATAAAAGCGAAGGAATGAACTGCAAAGATATATGGAAACAGTAATTAAAATAACTAGGGATGAACAGGGCTATTACAGCTATCACACAGTTGCATAAAAGAAAATTAACCTATACTGTCGACTGACACACTATACTACTGCAATTTAATAAATGTAATTACTGATTATTCAATAACACACTATAAATCGATAACTGTTGCAGCTTACTGTGAAGAAATTAAATTATCACAAAATCACACAATAGAATAAATATAATACCTAATTAACTCAACAATCCATGTGGGAAGGCAGGCCCAGCCTTCACACAGAGATGCTTGGAGTAACACATGTTAAGACGCTGAGATTTGAATCAAACACCTTGTATTAAAAATGGTGGATGAACCACGCAACCTTAATCACAGATGATACAATAAGTTAATTAAAATTTCAACCCCTGGCTTAGAATAGTTCCCCATATTTATACAATTACAATCATAACATCCTCCTCCTATTATTGGGCAGGCATGAAAATCTCCGATCTTCAGGCTGCCCAATTACAATAAACTATTACAATTGTTGCCGGATGAGAGTAGAATATATAGGGAGGATATTATTAGAGCCATAAATAATGGCCATGATTGATTGAGAAGAGATTCCACGGGTTACGGTGACTTTCGAGCAGTGCCACACTGTGCCTCCAAATCTATCGCAATCTATTGCAGCTACCCTTGTACAGCTCGCATGGACTAATACATTGGGACCAAGTTCTTTGGGCAGCAATGGAATGGATGGCGATCAGATTTAGCAATGAATGTTCATCCCTCCTTTGGCATGTTCGGCACGCTATGCCTGTATTCTCTATATCTTGAAATATCTTTATAAAACCATCATATGTTAGCATAATTTAAGATGTAGAGCCTTGATTATCACAATCCTAAGCATTAATAAAATAAGACAATAATTAACCATACCTTCATGACTTGAGGGGCCAAGTGCGGGAAAAACTTCTATTTATCATGCATAATATAGTAGGATGAGGCAAAAAGAGGTGGATAAGGGTGGTAAAAAAGGGGCCATTTCTAGGCCCAACAACACCGAGGAGGAAAACTGCTAGCTAGCAACTGCAATGAATAGTCTATCGACTCGTCGACCACCTGCATACCTTGTAATGTTATATTCTTATAATTCCATTGAAATTTAATTTCCATCTAAGTTGACCTTGTAATGTTATATTCTTCTTTATGTTTATGTAAGAGTCATGTTGAAAAGAATGTTGGTTGATCAACATGTCGGTTAAAAATCATGTCGATTGAAAAGCATGTTGATTGAGTCTTTACAAGCATGTTGGTTGTGTAAAATAAAAAGCATGTTGATTGAGTCTTTACAAGCATGTCGGTTGTGTAAAATAAAAAGCATGTCGATTGAGTCTTTTACAAACATGTCAATTGAGTAAAGTGAAAAGCATAATGGGTTGGTCAGTGTCTTCATTTTGGTCGGTTATTACATAGTCAAAAATATTAAATTTATTTGATAGGGTTATGATCTCTACCAAAAATTTATTGAGTCAATTTTGTCACCATCCCAGTGACTAGGTTGTAAATTTTTTAAGTCAAGAGGGGGTTAAACATGAGTTTCTTTTGAGGCAGGCGATCCCTTCCATTTTATGTAAATCAAGTTGTTCTTTAGCTAGTCGATTTGAGTCCAAATGCACCTTGCAGGAATTTCAAAAGATGAAAATTACATTCAAGCAGATATTACACACCTACACAAAAAAGTGCTCCAATGAGACATGATGACAATGTGGTTAAACCCCTCAGTATCAAAATGTGAAACTATTTTTAGGTTGTGACCTCGGAAAGCTAGAAGACAGAGAAATGGAATAGAAAGTCGAAGAGCCAAAAGGCCCTGCATGCCTGAACCGATGGAGATGTCGGTCAGATGAGTCAGGGTGAGGCTTTAAACCAAAATACCTTGTTGCAGAAAAGGATAGTCAACCACCGTTGTGAGAGGGTGAGACTTCAATGGACTATTACCAGATTGAATATGGAGGCTGAAGAGTAACTTGTCATAGTAAATCCTTGTACACGTGTGTTTTCCTATCAAGCTAGTGGCTAAGTTACCTGTGCAGACTGGTATGCATGGTTTATGCACAGTGAGGACTACTTCAGTAGTAGAAAAACTTAGGATGTTGATGCATATTTATTTGTTCTCTTCATGACGAAGAAACATTTTTTTGTGTGGGGGAGATGAAGAGGGGGCCACTTGACCTCTTAAGTGTCATCATATTTGTATAATTATATAGTTTAAAGAGATATTAACAAATGAGTAGTTGGAGAGGGTACAATTGCTCCAACCTCTCTCATGATGTATAAATAGTAATCAAAGATGAAGACTAAGGTTGATTGGAAATCCCTTCCCAAATACTTCTCTTTGATGGTTGTGTATGAGTGTTTAATGTATGCTTGAATTTGATGTGAAAGCCTAGCTTTCAACACTATGTAAACAAATGCCCAACTCGTAGATCTAAGTTCCAAACTTAGCGATAATTAAATCTAGTTAAACACGGAGCAAGTTTATTTACCAAATGAGTATCGTATTTGAAAATTAAAACAAACAGTAAGATCTACAATCAACCAATCACATCTAAATGTTTTAAGAACATAATCAAATACAAATGCTCAATCTCTAATTCGAGCTTCCATACGCAGAAATAGATTGACCTCAATAAAGATTTATTTAAATTTTCTTTCATTATAAGAGATAGAAAAGGAAACATTCATCCCAATCTTCCCCTTAATTTGAGTATCTAGACACAACTGAGAAACAAAGAAATAAATATTGGGGAGTCTCCCATTAAATAACACCATCGACCATCTCCAGTTTTTTTTTCTTGCATTTGAGGAGCTAGCAAAGGAAACTTTCCTCCCAATATTCCCCTTAATTTGAGTATCTAGACACAATTGAGCAAGAAATAGACCAAGCTTGGGGAGTCTCCCATTCAAGAGCACCATTGACCATCTCCAGCTTTTTTTTCTTTCATTTGAGGAGCATCAAAGAAAATATTTCATTGTTCATTGTGGTGGATTATCTAGACACTTGATTGTTCAAGAAAGAAACCAATCTCGGGTAATCTCCCATTGAAAGAAACCAAGCTTGGGTAATATATCATTGATCATTGTGGTGATGGGAGATTCACGCAATCAAGCAAGAAAACTGGAAAGGAAGAAGATACCCAATGAATTCCTTGAAGAAATTAGAGAAAATAAAAGAAATGACATGACCAATCGAAGATTCTTTATGGAAACTCAACCAATTCCGGTTTTAGAGGGTGCCACATTTCTTCCTATGAATCTACAACAAGGAATAAATAATCATTCGCTCGAGGGGACTTCGGTCTCCAAAGCATTTAAAGAAGGAGAACCACATGGCACTCATCAAGAATTAAAACATAGGTGCACATTAAGGCCACATGAAACCTTTGCGAATTTACTTGGATGTGGGTATACAAGTGAGGAATTTAGAGAGTCGATGAATATTGACCATATGCTCGAATAATACAATGTTGTTCATACCACCCAAGAGGATTTCCAATTTCCACCAACTGACAAACAACAAGAGATGGAAAGACATGAAGCTCATGTTCAAATGCCCAAACCAAGTGGGTGATATGGTATAGGGTGATGCTCCAACCTCCCTACCTTCATTAAAAACTTCACACCAAAGAACTCCAAAATGTATACAAATCAATGAAAGTCTCATTGGTTCACTTGAAGGTAGGCTATCTAAATGTAGTATTGCATATCAATCTCAACAGATACTTGTCAACTATTTTTATTCTAAATGTGATGGAGATAAATGTAGATTATTTATATCGTTATTAAAATCATCTATGTCTATGACTGTTTTTAGGAGAAACTTAAGGATACAGATAATAAACATTTTTGAACCAAGTTCTCATGTTTACAGAAGTTTAGTAGATGCATTTAGTACTATTGGGAAGAAATCTCATTCAAAGGATTGCAATGCAGCTCATCGTTTTTTGTCACAATCAATCATGAACAAAAGCACTAGGGCCCTTCGACTTCTTAATCCTACATCCAAATTTATAGGATTGGATATCAAAACACTCTGTAGGTATTGTTCTAGAAGATAACAACTTGACTCTATTCAAACAGATGTCTAGGCCTTCATTGGTAGGTTTCCATGCTCCGATATGAAGCTCATTGATACAATAAAGGGACTGGTGTAGGCTTTTTGGTGTGACAATAGTAGACCTTCATCCAACCAAAAAGATGTACTAAAATTGAGAAGGGGTTCAAGGGATCATGAGCCCCACATTAAACATTTTATTGACATGACACAAACAAAATTATATGAGAGATTTAGGAATGAACATAATGAACTTAACTTGGGCCAAATATCCTTCGAGAAATGCAAACCATGGTATTTTAAAATAAACACAACTTGTAACACATGTTGTTGTCGAATCAAATTGAGTACGGTTATTATTATGACACATATATGCATATATTGCGTGTATTGCATAACACTCTTATGCCTGAATGCTCAACTACATTGCCATCGGCATCATCTAGAGACTTTATTCATAGCATTTTGTGTAGAAGGACAGAAGGTTGCATATTTTATCAAAGGCCTTGCGTCGATGGGACATGCCCAAGGTGTGGTGGAATGGCATTTTTGGACAAATGCATAGCTGTGATAGATGAGTATGAAATTGGGAGACATGAAGTGAACTTGCAGTCATTCAAATATGTCACGTATGATATTGGTGGAGGGAATGAAAGAATAAAAATACAATTGGTCACCTCTCAGGATAGTAACGAGTTCCTGAATAGTATTTTTGTCTTCATGTATTGCTACTTCATATATGTAACAACATATTGATCTGTACATCTTTATTGTTGATCTACCAGGTACTAGTTTGCAACTTCATGGAGGAATTCTTTGAAAGATACAACAATATGTAAAGAATGTACATGTGGCTCGTTGGCAAGATGAGCAAATTATAACATGCAGGGATAAATTTCCTATTGGAACCGGATTATCAGTGGTCAATTTTGCCGAAAACTACACTCTTCAACCATAGAACAAGATTCAGAATCAATATTATCACTCAGACCAGGTTAGCATAATGGTCCATATCACCTATAGGCATGGGGAAGATAGTACTAAAGAGAAAAGGGTTATATTGAAGGAGTATCACTTTTACATAAGTGATGACACCTGTCATGACTTGGATTTTGTACAACACAACTTTTAGTTGTTCTACAATCACCTAAAGGATAACAATATACAGATGGAAAGACATTGGATTTGGTCTGATGGTTGTGCAGGGAAATTAAAAAATTCTCATGTCTTCGAATGGTTGTGTATTCTCCACAAGATGCACAAGATGCCACATATTTGGAACTATTTTGAGACCAAACACAGAAAATGGGAACATGATGGAGCAGGTGCATGCATCAAGACTGCATTACGTAGGAAAAAAATGAAATTCACAAATATTTCGCTCATCCGAGATGCAAATACCATTGTTACATGGTGTTATTCAGTGATGGGGGAGGGAGCCAGAAGGAAAGAATACCAATCATCTCAAAAATCACATGTACATAGATATTTTTTTGAGGTGGTTGATGTAGATCAATCACACCTATATGAGTGCAAGACCGTCCAAGGAACTCGTGAATTCCATTCAGTTAGAATGTCAGGAAATGCTATAGGTGCATGCATCAAGACTGCATTACGTAGGAAAAAAATGAAATTCACAAATATTTCGCTCATCCGAGATGCAAATACCATTGTTGCATGGTGTTATTCAGTGATGGGGCAGGGAGCCAGAAGGAAAGAATACCAATCATCTCAAAAATCACATGTACATAGATATTTTTTTGAGGTGGTTGATGTAGATCAATCACACCTATATGAGTGCAAGACCGTCCAAGGAACTCGTGAATTCCATTCAGTTAGAATGTCAGGAAATGCTATAGTTGAAATGTGGACAAGGAAACTCTCTTCTTTTTTTAATCCATGTAATAGTGGTGAATGGGACAATTGTAAATCCACAAATTAGGTTGACAGTTGGGATCATGTATTACTCCCCATTGGTCAACAAATAACTGCAGAATTATCCAAGTTGGAGGAGGGATAGTTTAGTATTTCTCCTGACTATGACCACATATCAGATCGCGTACAACCAGGTTCAATTATTATGTTTATAAATTTGAAATGTTTGATGACTAGTTTTGTTTAGTTAGCTAACTCTTAGTGTTGGAGCAGGGCCCCACAGCTACAGGAAAAGATACCATAGGAGAATAAGAAATTCAAGAGGAAATAGTACCTGAGAGGCCGAGAAGAGAGAGATCAACCACTACACTTAAGGAAACGGCCGAGAAGAGAGAGCTCAACCACTGCACTTAAGGCAGCGGCGAAGACAGGAGGGATCAACAACCCTCATAAAGAGAAAAGGAGCAACGGGCCGAGGTATTGAAGACAAAGGACAGAAGGGGAGTGACCAAGGAAGTGGCACCTGTACCCACGATCAGTGTCGGGAAGCATGGAAGACTGCAGAAAGCTGTGGTGTGACGAAAAGCAGCAAGCTCAAAGTACAGATACACCGACTGTCACAAGTTAGGGTTTTGGGTTACTGTTGGGATAGGCCCACAGTGTTGTATTATGGTGAGACGTTTTGGCCGCCTATAAAAGCATGTATTTTGTATTGTAAAAGGTTAGCTATTTAGACAATTATCCAGTCAGAGAGTTAGTCTATTAGCTCATAGTCAGTTGTATTGTAAAACATTAAGGAAGAGTTGAGCTCTGGTTCTGTTATTCAGTCTGTAGTTATCTTACTATAACTAGTAGCTAGCTCCTTGAGTATGAATGTAACAATCCGCAGGGATTGAGAGAGAGAGAGAGAGAGGAAGAGTATATTGTAAGAAGACAATATAGAAAAAGAAGAGATCTAAGAGAGAAGGGCTCCTGGCTGTGTGCGCGGAGTTTCCAAGAAGATCTCAAGCTGCATACTAGGTTGCAGCGGAACTGTGTTTATCCTCTCAAGATATAATATAAAAACCAGTTCTTGTGGACATAGCTTCCTTCCTGGGGGTGAACCATGTTAAATCTGTGTGTTGTGCGACTGTTTCATGTGATTGTGCTTACTTAGTTACTATCTGTTATCTGTTACATGAACTTTGCTATCAGTTAGTGAATGTATGTATGTTCTCATTCAGTTTACAGCATTATAGAAGGTTAAATGCAAGTTGAATGTATCAAGTGATCTGTATATGAGTTTATCAGTTCTTGATTCACACAGTAATAGTTACAGCATTAAGTGATTCCAGTATACTTAGTTCAGCAAGCTGAGTATAGTTGATGTTAAGTGTCTTGGACTGTGGAAGTTTAAGTAAGGTTGTTTAACACCCTGTTGAGGGTTAACAGAGCTATTCTATCCAGAGAGAAAGCCTTAGGACCTTGAGAGTCACATTGAGTCTTACTGTAGAAGATATCGCAGTATAGACAGGCGATATCGCACTGTCGAAGGAGCTGTGGTGTGAGATATCACAGCTGAAGGGCTGAGTAGAAGAGAAATTGCGCATCGTCTGAAAGGCTGCGATGTGATAAGAGTCATTCCCCTATCAGAGCCAGCGAGTAAGAGAGAACAGCGCCTCACAGAGAGATCCCACTGGCTAAGAAGAGTCGCGAGACACTAGGATGCTACAGATCCTGGTTGAGGACATCTGAGTCTTCAGCCAACCCATCCAAGATCACTTCGGGTGAGACTTCAGGATGTTCTACGGTCTATCGCGGAAAGGGCCAGTGAGCTAGGGGTATTGTTGGTACATTTACAAGTAAACTCAGGTCTGCCCAGTATTAACCAACACTTAGGTATGCACTTTATTTTATGCAGGGCACATATATGCAGTGGTTTTCTCAAGAGGAAATGAATGGCACACTGACTACTTTCTGGCACATTGCTTGGATGGGAAGAAAACCCTCATTGTCTCATTAAGAGACTCCGAGGGAAATGATTTTCCAATTGGGTCGATGGTTATCAAAGGAGAATATTTGACACAAGTTTCGCACGCACAAAAGAAAAAGGTTATGTATTTGAAGATTATATACTAGGTCAAATTGTATACCATTATACAAACTTAGTTATTGGCACAAATCTCCAACTTCAAACAATGCCAAGAAATAACTCATCAAAGTCACGATACTTATTGCCTTACTCCGAGCACGAGAGGCTAAAGGATACTGTTGCTAGTAGAGGTGATCCTAATGGTCTAGTCAAATGACCACAAGTAAGTAGTCAGGTATTTTGGTTTCATGGTCTCATTGATTATTTACAACTTGATAGATTTACCGCTTGATAGATTGATCAATTGCATAGACTTATACAACTTGATAAATTTCACAGGCTTCATCATGGATTTATTTTATTATATTAATACTTACATGACTCATGCCATATATCCCTATAACATTATCTAGCACTCTATCTAGGATATGTCTATTGCATTTTCCTTGAATATTGAAGTTGGTCTTATAAGCACATTAGTCAACACCCCAAGTTTTCATGGAACTTTTTAATGCAAGTGTTAAAATAAGGTGTTAAAATCTTCCCATGCTTAATAACCCTGGCCAATCGTAGTAACCCTAGTTTGAATTCTAAACCATAGAAACCCTAGGTTTTTGCCTAGACACTAGTTTGTGTCAACTTCGTGATCCACTAAAGGTGAGGTACTGTAGCCCCTTGTGTTAGTGAACCATACTAATTGCAGACTATGATGTAGAGTAATTTTTAACATTGTAAAATGAAGCAAAAGAGAAGTATCCACATGACATACAACATAAAGAGAATCCATTAATGACATACTACATACTACATCAAGAGAATACTACATACTACATACTACATCGATAGCATCCATCACATGACATACTACATCAAGGGCCACTCCTAGTAACCCTAGTTTGTACCATAAACCCTAGCTTGAACTCTAAACCCTAAAAATCCTAGTTTGTGTTCAAAATCCTAGAAAAAATTGGTTGTAGCCACTTACTATCATTTATAGATCACTAGTACCATTTATTCAATGTCACCATTGACGAATATCTCATATCAATTGAGACGAAAGGTAATCCTAACCTAATAGCCCTAGACAATCCTAGCTTAGAGACCCTATAGTCAATCCTAGTAACCCTATTTTGTACCATAAACCCTAGTTTGAATTCTAAACCATAGAAACCATAGTTTGTAGCCTATAGGTAGGAATTCTATGCCTCGGGGAGGGATTCAATAGGTGTCCCTGAAAGCCTGTAGAAGGTGGGATTCAACATGCCATAGAATGATGACCGTGGCTGGGATTGATAGATCATCGACTCCATTGAATTGAGGACATTAGGATAGTGCTAGGGGTGTCCCTCTACTCTGTGTACATGGACAAGGAATCTTGTTTTAGGTCAATTTTGGAAACTATGGTTTTACTTAGTAAGGGAATGTGAAATTTTTGCACATAGGGGTCAACTTTGAAAATTCCTCAGCTGTGAATGTGTGACTAGCATTGCCACATGGAACCTCCCTAGAAACACTTGCATGACCCACTGAAACCCCATTTTCATGCACAGTTTCCATTCTATGCCCCAGGTAGCGATTAAGTAGGTGTTTCTGAAAGCTGATAGGAGGTGGGATTCAACGTGCCATAGAATGATGACCGTGCCTTGAATCAACAAACCGTCAACTCTATTGGATTCAATACATCATGATAGTGCTAAGGGTGGCCCTCTACTCTGGGTACATGGACAAGGCATCATGTTTTATGTCAATTTTGGAAACTAGGGTTTTGCTTAGTAAGGGAATGTGAAATTTTTTCACATAGGGTTCAACTTTGCAAATTCCTCAACCGTGAACATGTTTCTAGATTTCCCACATGGAACCTCCATAAACACACTTGCATGACCCGCATGAACCCCATTTTGATGTGTGGTTTCCATTCTATGCCCTAGGTATGGATTTAATATGTGTCCATGAAAGCCTGTAGGAGGTGGGATTTAATGTGTCATATAATGATTATCGTGACTCAGATCAATGAATCGTCAACTCCATTGGATTTAGGACATCAGGATAGTGCTAAGGGTGTCCCTCTATTATGGATCCATGGGCAAGGGATCCTATTTCAGGTCAATTATGGAAACTAGGGGTTTTCTCAGTAAGGGAATGTGAAATTTTTGCACATAGGGTTCAACTTTGCAAATTCATTGACCGGGAATGTGTGGCTAGAGTTCCCACATGGAACCTCCATAAACACACTTGCATGACCCACTGGAACCTATTTTTGATGCAAATTTCCCATTCTATGCCCCAGGTAGGGATTCAACATGTGTCTCTAAAATCCTGTAGGAGGTGGGATTCAACGTGCCATATAATGATGACTGTGGTTTGGATCGATGAACCATCGAATCCGTTGGATTCAAGACATCGGGATAGTGCTAGGAGTGGCCCTCTACTCCGGGTCCATGGGAAATGGATCATGTTTTAGGTCAATTTTTTAAACTAATGTTTTTCTCAATAATGGAATGTGAAATTTTTGCATATAGGGGTAAAATTTGCAAATTCCTTGACTATGAATGTGTGTCTAGCATTCCCACATGGAACCTCCCTAAACAGACTTGCATGACCCATCGGAACCCCGTTTTTATGCACGGTTTCCATTCTATGCCCTGGGTAGGGATTCAACAGGTGTCCATGAAATCCAGGAGGAGGTGGGATTAAACATATATGTTGAGGGTTTGTGTTTGATCAAAATCACAAAGAAGAAAGGATACCCACAATAGGGTGCGATGCAGAATTGGAAAAAAGTATTAATTGATATCTGTTTGAAGGTGAGTGTGTGTTGTAATCTCACAGATCACATAAGGTTACCAATAATACATACTAAAACATAACTATAAATCAGATACAAGAGACAAGAACAGATAGGAAAACAGATTATATTAATGTAATGAGTTCATACAAGGCACATAATTGAACTAAGTTCTTTCTTGGCTCAACAGCCTAATATATACAAATTACAAACAGTTACAAAATAACTACCTGTCGGTTCGGTGAACCGACACGACTGTTAGTTAGCTGACTAATCTTTCTAGTTAGTCGACCGACTGACTTAGTCGGCTGATTGACTAAGTTGGCCCATCGACTTAGTCGGCTGACTAAGTCAGTATTCGTTCAAGTCGACTTATGTCGACTTGCTCCTTCTACATCTCCCCCACGAACAAAACGTTTCTTCGTCCCGAAGAAACAGGGAGGTACAAAAATGAACTTTTGTCGAACCATTCAGACTTGCTCTTGCTGTGGACTGTGCAGACGGATGGTCAGTCTTCTCTGGATGTAGACTTCGCCGATAGCTGGAGCTGTGATGGCAAGATGATGCTGAAAGTCGGTCCAACTCTGCAATGCCTTCTAGATATCGATTGTTAAGGTAGTGAGACTTGATATGATCAACATCTTTTCGGACATGGGCATTTCTGCTATATTATCCATGTTGGGACCCAATAGTTGGTTTGCTCTTTTGTAGCATTGATGAGTCGTTTCATCTGTGGACATATGATGTCGACTTTCTCTAAGTTTGGAAGGGCCTGTTGAACCCACTGATGTGCCTCTCGTTCTAGCTTCTGCAGTTTGTTGGTCTCCATCACAATTTGTTCTTTAATGGTCTACCGTAGTTCTGCCTCTGTCGACTTCCGACCCTCCAAATCCTGAATGGCCTGTCGCGCCTACCTTGTCTGCTGATAGACCTGCCCATAGTGATTAGGCTAGTCTTGTAATACTTCCTCAGTGACAACTGATTCTTCCATATGATCCTGTAGAACCTTGTATGCTTCGGAGAATGCAATGTGTTGGGCCAGGAGCAGTCGAACAGTCTCCTCCTTTTGTCCTTCCTTAGTCTCTTGCATTTGGGTCTGAACGGTCAATACCATCATCTCAAAGAGCTAATATGCTCTTTCAAGTGGTCGATCTATGTCGACTTCGATAGGGCCTAGTATGACGGTCTGGACTAGAGCTCTGTATCTGCCGAGAAACTTGACTTCTTCTGCATTTTTAGCTACAAGCTCTTTATTTTTTCGATCTGTCCTTTTCTTTGACTCTTTGGCCATAGTTTTAAGGAGTTGGCCAACCTCTGTGTCATCCAAGGAACTTGCATCCCTTAGGCTAATCCGGAGACCGGATGTTCTATGCTGCTCTTTCTTTTTATTCTGTTTGTCTGGCTGTTGCTCTTGGGTATCTGCAGCAGTTGAGGTTGGGTCTAAGGTTGATGAAATGGAGGCCGAGGGTTTTTCTGGTTGGTTAGGTGGTATAGAAGTCGGCTGTGTTTCTTTTTGAGGATGTGGTATGGAGGTCTGGGGTGTTTCTTGGGCTGTACGACCATGGGACTTTCTCATTCCGACTGGTCGATAGGGTAAATGATCCCTGCTACTAACATGTTGTCTATTTCCTTCTTAACTATCTCATTATACTTATGAGCTAGTTTGTAAGGTCGTTTCTTGACAGGTCGGACATCAGGTTTAGTATCTATTTTCATTTCTCCCATTTCTTGTACTAACCCTTTTAATTCTTTGTAGTCCTTTGCAAAGACATCTTGGAATTCTCTAAGTAAGTTTATGATTTCGGTGGTTTGGTGTTTGTTCCAGTAGTCCCCAATCTTAGCTATTTTTGGACGGTCGTCATTTGAAATGTCGACCTCCTTAGTTTTCACTTTGGCATCCAGCCACTCTGGTGCTTTAGCTTCATTGATCAGCCGACTTCCTTCTTTAAACTGTGAGAATGTAGCCGAAAATTCGGCTGCAGTCATTCTGTCTAGGTCCGGTTTGTCGGTGGTCTCGACTTTCAGGATTGAGTAGATCGGTTTGGTTGTTTCAATGTGGTCGGGCTTCCATCTAAAGCTCTGACCTTATGTGTGCTCATTTTCTAAGTGTAAACGTGTCGACTGTGATTTTGATTCAGCTTGTATCTTGGTAAAGTCTTTGATGAGTCTATGGTCTTGGACGGTTTGTATATCTGTCGGTTGAAGAAACTGTTTGATTTGGTGTGCTGTCTCAGCCAATTTTTCATTTTGAGGTATGAACTGGAAGTCCTTAATAAAATTTTCTTTAATTTCATGCCAAAAGAAGGTTTCTCCTCTAGCTTCCTCCATCTTATACCATTTATTAGGCAAGTCGGCTAGGGTTGAAGGGAACAAATGTGGCCAGGCTCACTCATCTTTGTATCCAAGCTGTCTCCACTCCTTTTCACAAAGCGTGATGTGTTCTTCTGGGTCTTGGCCTTGGACAAAGATAGGGATTTGAGCCTCCTGAGTTAACTTTTTCCCACCGAATCGTTCGACAAAGAAAGTTGAAGCACTTGTCCAAGTCTGCAGTTTGGTCTGATGGGTGTTCCACCATCTAGCTGCTTGACCTGTAAATGTTTCCACTAAGCTTTGAAGTCTGCCATGTTCTCCCATATTTTTAGATACTTGTTCAAGATGCATGATGGGGGATTCTCTTTCCTTATACTTGGGTAGTTGGGTATTATGTAAGTTGGTTGGCTGTAATGTAGGTCGTTCCCTGATTTTGTTTTCAAAGACTTTGGGGATTATTGATACAATGAAGCACTGTCGGGTGGGTTTTTTCTGTACTTTTTGTATAGTCCAGCACCCTCTTGCTTGTGTTTCATAATTTTCCATTTCCCAGTCATATAATTCAACATCTGAATTATATCCAATTGAGTCTTGGTTACCTAAGTGAAGCTCCCCATAGATGTTTGGCTCGGTATAGTCTGTATTGTTATGGATCTGGTAAAGCTGTCTGACATTGATTTCGTCATCAATCGGTTCGGTCCAAGGTGCTCCTTGGGAAGGATTAATGGGTACAATGACTTTTTGACCATTTCCTTTTAAATTAATTTGTTCTTTGTCTAAGGATATGGAGGCTTTCATCTTTTGTCCCCAAGGTCTACCAACTAGCGCTGGGAAGGAGCTAGATCCTTCTTTTGGGTCGATGATTTCAAAATCAACCTTAGTCGAGATTCCTTTGATGGTCATGTCGACATCTTTCCAAACCCCAATGGGTTCGATGAGGCCTTGGTCGGCGAGTTTTAGGTAAATGCCTGACTCATAGAGTCGAGGTCGGCCCATCTTTTCCCATGTATCCCTGGTCATGATATTTACCTGAGACCCGAAATCGAACACCACTTGTCGGACGTGATAACCTTCGATTTCCAGGTCGACAAGTGGGTCGACATCGTTTTTGTCTTTTTGATTTAGGCTACAAATGTTCTTAGTTTGTTTTCCAAAGTTAGTGCTTTTTATTTCGTGTAATAAATCAATGAACTGGGCTACGGATTTGTCTGTTTGGATGAGATGAGTTAATTGCTGTGTTGTGCTAAGTCGACTGGTAATAATGTCTTCTTACTGTGCAATGTCTTGAAATATGTGGGTGGCTTCTTGATAAGTTTGTTTTTCCTTCAGAGGATCCGGATAACCATTTGTGTTTTTAATTTTACTAATTTGGGGGTTATCAGGCCCTATTTTTGTGCCTTTGCGAGTGACAATATGCATATTTTTAGTAGTTAATATATCATGCTTTTGTACACAAGACAAGACATTAACATTTTTCTTATTATTGATTTTTTCTAACATGGTAGGACAATCCTCCAGAGAGTGATCGCCTACTCCACAATGTGTACAGAATTTAAGGTCGGTTCGGTCCTTGTACGAACAGTCTGCGCATCGGTGCCCTTCTTTATAGCAGATGAAGCACTGGGTAGATCGACACAGTCATATGTCGTGATTCCCGACGAATCGACCTCTACCTCCAAACCCTTGTCGTCGATTGTCGTACCGGCGCTCATATCGTCAGCATTCGTATCGTTGCCCATTCTGATCATTGGTATTAGTTTACTCATTGCTTTGTGGCACTGCATTCATCTGGTAGACTGCCTGATAATTCTGTCTGTTTTTCGGGTTTAATTGACAGTCGGCCGTATTGTGACTTTTTGTCTCACAGATGGCGCACCAGGAAGCTTTCGAGTTCTTCATGTTTAACGGACATTATTTTGTAGAATGATCTTCGGTCTCCTGGCAAATGTCACAAAATACTTTGGTTTGCATAAGACGAACGTCTTGTCGGCTGTATTCGCGTTGACAATTATCTTTCAAGTGTCTGGCCGTCGAACATTTAGTACACCAGATTTCTTGATTTTTGAGGGACAGTTCTTTCAAGGACTTCTGCACATTCTCAAGATGTTCTTCTATCCTGTGGTCCGTCGGATAGGAAGGTATGTCTTCGTCCATTTCCACCTGCAGAGCTTTGGTCAGCGCATCTTCATATGTCTTGAATGTTTCCAGACTGATGTGTCAGCGTAATTTTTGTGATAAGCGTGCAAGGAACCATTGAATTAGTAATTGCTCATCAATAACATAATCTAATTAACTTAATAGGTCCTTCCAGCGTTTTTCGTAATCATGGACGGTCTCCCCTGGCTTTTGTTGTGTTGTCTTGAGCTTTTTGGTGGCCGGGTGCTTAGCATCTGGGGTCTTGAAAAAGGATAAGAACTGTACTTTAATCTTAGATTTCGTTGATCGGGGTTTCCTTTCCAAAAAGGTCATGTACCAGGTCAAGGCCCTTTTCCGTAAGGCTCCTGCAAACTGAGCCATCTGTCGGTCTTCATCCTTCACCTGGTTTGCATCCCAGATGGACTCGCAGACGAACCAATGTCGTCTGGGGTCTTCATCCCCCTCATAGAGAGGAATGTGAGCTGTTCTGTGACCCATGTCTGAGTCACTTTCACTGCTCTCAGAAGTTGGCAGGGTCGGAGGCATGGGTGGTGGTGAAAGTGGTGGGATTGTTGATGTAGTCGCTCCTGCGGAATTTTGGTCGACGGAACTGGTACCTCCGTCGGTGGTTGATTCGTCTTCGACGTACAGTGGGTTGTTGTGGATTTCTACTGTCGATGGTCCACTGAAATTTTGTGTGCAAAGGTCTGCGTGTTCTATTCCTTCAAAAGATGTACTTGGCGGCGGGGGTGCTCCTTCCTGTGTCGGTAAGAGCAAGTGGATACTTCGGAGGGAAGGTGCCGCTTGAATCGTCACCCAATTCCCTTCGAATGGTCAGCATATGACAAGATGTCATCCGGTGTACGTATCGTCACCTAGTCGACTCCAGATACTATAGTCACTAGCTCTTAGTCGGAGGTCGTCTTCGACAATAGTCTGTATTCTGGTATGTGGATTTAATGGGAAAAGGGTTGTTCCTTCACCGGGAGATGTTAATTGGAGAGCTTCTGGCTGCTCTATCCATACTTCTTCCTCCGTAGGGGACACCTCTCTTTCTACGCCCTCTTCCTGTCGGTAATGACCCGACTCTGGTAGATTCTCTTCACGTTGAGTCTCCCTAGGGTTTTGTTCTCTGCGCAGCCCATCGGCTCTTTCGCGTCTTGCTTCCCTTCTCTGCTGTCTTTCGTCCCTTTCTTGTTTCTGAATGTCCGACATACTTCCATACAGTACTATTTTCTTCAAGTCTTCTATGGTTGACTTTTCATCACTGGTGACATCTATCCTCCTTAGGTCGACTAGGATCCACTATACTCTACCTCCGACACAAGACCAGCTACCCCCCCATAGCCTACCCGACGCTTTTTGGAAAGCCCGAATAGTTCGAATCACTTGCTCAGGAAGTATTCCCACTCCCTTTCTACAATAAATTTCTCCCACTTCCTCTGCTTTTCTGCCCAGTTGGTGTTTGGTGGCTATTCGCACAGTGGTGGTCTAGGTTCGACAATGTGGCCTGCTCCGTTCTCTATCAAGAATTTGAACAGCAAGGTCGGCAGGGAGCACAAGAATTGTTCGGTGAAATCTGTGTAGAATTTCGCTTTGACAGTTTCTACCGATGTTCAGTCTTCAATTGCTTGCTCCTCACAGAAGTCGTCGGCGATTTTCTCAAACCACTCCGACAGATTTGTTCGTCCCCCTCGAAATATTTTATCTAGCAACTGTTGTTCGTTAGTCGCGTCCGGTCTTCTCATCCAGAAGCTGTTTCAACAGTTGTGGCACAGACTCGACGAATTTTTCATGTGTCTCTGTGAAAAATCTGGCTCTAGCTTCAATGACTGTTAATCTGTTTCGTCTTGCGTAATTTTGCAAGTAGTTCGCAACTTTACGGTCCCACCAGTCCTTGATATCCTGCTCTGATATCATATGTGAGCATATATTTTAGACATGTACTGCCGGCAATGAAACCAATGTTGTAATCTCACAGATCACATAAGGTTACCAATAATACATACTAAAACATAACTATAAATCAGATACAAGAGACAAGAGCATATAGGAAAACAGATTATATTAATGTAATGAGTTCATATAAGGCACAGAACTAAACTAAGTTCTTGCTTGGATCAACAGCCTAATATATACAAGTTACAAACAGTTACAAAATAACTACCTGTCGGTTTGGTGAACCGACACGACTGTTAGTTAGCTGACTAATCTTTCTAGTTAGTCGGTTGACCGACTTAGTCGGCTGATCGACTAAGTCAGACCATCGACTTAGTCGGCTGACTAAGTGGGTCTTCGTTCAAGTCCACTTATGTCGACTTGCTCCTTCTACAGTGTGTATCTTCCCCTCTTGATAAAATACTTGTTGCAAACTATTATTCCATGTGCATATGTTGAGAATTTTGTTTCCTATTGTGAGCTGTTGAACTTGACTTATTTCCCATCATTTTCAAGAAAGAAATATTCTTTGTTTTTGTTTTCATCAAGGAGAAAGGAATTGTCAATCTCTGTGTGGAGGGTAATTGATCATAGGATCTCATATCATTCGTGAGAACGGAAATTGAAAATAAGGTTGTTTCCATATTAATTTATCCTATTCATCTAGGATATGTGAGCATTTTCACGATGAAATGCATGAGGAAATGGCTAAATCAATGTAGAACATGGAGACTTGGCATAAGAACTGGGAAATCAGTTACGCACATGATTTAACTATGGAAAGAAGGAAGTATGAGGTAACAAAATCCCATGTGAACATACTTAATAGTAAATTCGAAATGAAATCGATAGCATGGATAATAAAGATGATATGCTTGAAGAATATGAAATCCCCTCCAAATGGAAGGTCCCTATAGTACTAGATATGAAACATAGGTGGAGACCTCTTGAAACAAGATTACCACATTGTGATTGACAACAACCCAATTCCAAATGGAATCCCTTAACATAATAAAACAACAACATACTTGATATAAGGCCAAGCAATAGGGGTGTAGTCTAGAAAGACATCCAAACATACTAATCGAAAGGATGGTTTTGTGAGCATTGAGCATTGACCCTAAGGAAGAGCAAAATGTGTCTAGAAACTCAAGTTTCACATGAGCCTAGAATTTTCCACTTTAACCAAAGGAAGAGTGTTAGGTTGAAAGCGGTTGTAAACCATCTCATTGTGAATAGTATCCCACATTTATGGTTTGTAAAACTAAAAAGGATATAATCCTTTCACATATACCTAGATATTTAGCATTCTTCATATAAGGCAATGTAGTGAAAAACTATTCCTTGGATAATTTCCTATATAAACTCTCCCTATCAGCATATAAACCTTTTAGGAGACAATGGCATTATGTCATTAACCATGTAATGGAACATGTTTATGTTTAGAAACAAGTGGCCAACCTATTACAACATTATTACAAAATATATATCTTCACACTATGAATGTTTCGAATACTACGCCAAAAACTTAAATTTATAAAACAAGATTCAGAATAGTACTTCTCCAATCAATTTAAACTATAATAAAATCACACATAATTTTCATCTCTTCCAAATTTGTTCCTCGAGGTGATTCATCAAATTCCATGTACATTAACAAAATGATATAAGAGTGTGCAAGATATACATAATGTGTAGGATATAATCATAACCATTATTTTGAATCAACCTTATACTTAGATACTGTTAGGCTTGAATTGTATCCCATACATCCATTAGATGAAAGACACCATGCCAAACACCAATTTCATTTATGTATAACATACAGGTGCATCACTTAGGTGTGCCAACTTCATGCATCATTTAAATGTTTGTTAGGTTGTTATGTGGGTAAGGTGCTTTTGTACTCCACTTAGTTGGGTCAGTGGATTAGCTATGCTGGGTACTTATGTGAGTTAGGTATGGTTCATCTTAGTGAATACAATTTAACATTGTATATGCAATTGGATCGTGGTAAAAAATAATTTAAATGTACATTGTTTTCATTACGTAATATTGTAATTGTGCATTGTTCTCAAATTTATAACTGATATCTCCATGCAATTGTAAAATCTATCAAAAATTCAGAACATTACACATAGAAACATTCTTGGCCACACATGTATGATTACACTTAAAATACTGAACCATGAAGATCTCAAGAGCCTTGATATGAAATATTCTTTATATAATGAAAGTTATAATACAAAAATAGAAGGCCCTTATATTGTATGCCAATGTACATGTATCAAAAACATCATTGATGTCAATGCAAACAAAAGTAAATATGTCCTAGACCACGCCCCTATACTATAAATTCATCTTGTACAGAAAAATACAGATGTGTCCTCGACTAACACATCAAAACTCTAAATTTCTCTTGTTTTTTCCTGACTCTGATGCTTGTTTCCTATGTCCATGACCACTATGCATCTATGGTGACCGCAAATCAATGACATTATTTCTTGATTAGGTAACTGAACTAGTACTGTCTAGCAATAACAAAGTTTGAAAAAATAAAATACGACTCAATTGTACATAAAACAAACACTCGCTGCATCCATTCGGGGTATTGATGCCTCTGGTGTCCTCCTCCTTGCAGAGAGTCTCTCTGCAATGCTTCTCTACGAATAAAAAAACTATGTCAATTATCTCAACAATTATCAACATGTACATGAATGAGAATGTACTAACCAATTATGTAAATAATGAGCATCTCACCGAAAAAATTTGTTCATGGGAATGAGACTAGGTTTCTTTAGTAGAAAGAGGAGTCATAGGCTGAACATCAACCTCGATCGCGTGCACTAATGGACCAGGGTATGGATACATTCACCAGATGATAAAATAGGTAGACATCATGCATGTCCATAGACAATACAAATGAATTGTACAATTACAAATATTCAAAAATATGTACCTCTGTGTGACTTATCCCTATTGTAGATGCAGCATTGACTACGGCATCAACAACCCTGCTAAGGTATGCCAAGGATGACTCTAAATTTTGATGTTGTAAACATGCGAAAATAATATTAAGAAAAACTAGTTGTGAAGTGAATTCAAAGCTAACTAGAAACTTCCATTGGAAGTGTGTACATTACAATGGAACGAGTAGGTTCATCGTCATGTACATTCGCTCTTTTTAAGGAAGATGGTCGTCTGGTGTAGACAACAATTCTTATCTATGTTTGTACTATGGGGAGGTCCAAACCAAAGAGGTGGTGTAGGGATTTGCGATGATCTCTGCAGTCATAGTGTTACCATAGTTAGACATGGACTTGAATGAATGGAATAATATGTACCAAAAAGTAACATGTTGTAATATACTTACCTCTTCTTGGGACATATCACCCCCATGGGAGGGAAGGCTGCCAACAATTTCTTGCCCCTCTGCAGATCCAGATAGCATCTACAAGTTTAAAAATTATAAACATTAGCAATCTATAAAGGAGTGTACAGTAATAAATTTAAATAATTTGAATAAGATTCAGTCATTAACCATGTACTTACATTCTTGATGTAATCATAAAATCCACCTGGAAGTTATTCGATGAGATCAATGTCTCTAGCATCCGGTTCAAAATGGGGTTCTTGAAACATAAAAAAATGTAAGTATTAGAACATTTAACAAATTAATCAAGACTAAAACATGTATTAAAAAAATGACACATGTTGAAATATTTACCTCGGTGTTGATTTTTTGAGCCTTGTATATAACCACACCTGGTGCACTACCACCCCCCTTAGAGGCATCAAGCTCCTGCAAGAGTAAAAATTGCATATATTAAGAATATTTTAATATGTGTACAATATGGAAAAAATGAAAATTGAACAACAATAGAGTTTTAACAATGTCCTTACCTGACCACCAGTCAGCATAGACGTATCCCATGTGTTGGTCCACAACCATAACAGGATTGACCACACATTGTGAACACGTGTGGCTCGCTCTGGGAAACATGGTATGTTGGTCTATCCCCACCAATAGATGGTCCTCTACCACCGGAAGCTGGTGGTTGTACCCCACCAGAGGAAGAGGGCCCTTCCTGGTTAATAGTTGTGGTGTGTTGGGAAATCATCTCAGCTAGCGTAAGAAATGCCTCCTTTATCTAGGTAACCATATCATGTGCAGGACGGATATCTAGCCTCGGTAGCTGGGCACAAGGTGGAGGTATCTATCAATTGGCATCTCTATGCCTAGCATTGGGTCGGTTTTGGGGCATCTCCCTATTAACACCTTGTATCCCCAACATGTCAAAATAGTTGACATGTTTTCCCATAAAAAAACTCTACATACAGTTTCTAGAGGAAGCACAATGGTACTTCCATGTTGTTCTACGGGGAGATATAAAAAACCATGTACCATATGTCCATCTAATGGTCTCTAATGGGTTGACAAATGCACCATTCAATCGAAATATGTGACATGCCGCTCTCTGAAATGTCATCCCTCCCAAGCACTCTAAATAATGTATATATGTGATCTTTTTTTTTTATCTTCTTGATCTCGTTATAGCTCAAATCATCGGCATATTCTCGTCTTTTGGTTTCCCTATAGGATGATATGCTATAAAAAAACAACATTCGATCTAGTGATCGTACCCACTATGGTCAACAATGATGCTGACAATGAGCGACGGAGTTCATCTCCACCCCTCCAGGCATAACCAATCTCTCTCAGGTGACCAATAAATCTCAATATCTCTGCACTGTGGTCCATAGTAGCCATTGCAATCATAAATACAAATAAAATAACATTAGAAAAACAAACACATGGTAGAATGACATCTCTAAGCAATGAAAAGTGTAAAACTAATGTATGACAAATAACAACATAAACTAAATTTAGAATTTAAATTTTAAAATTGATCTTGAATTTTACAGTAAAGAGTAAACATTTAACATTTTTTCATCTTAAATTTATCTTGTAAATTCAAGTATTAATTCCAATTTCTATATGCATGTGTACATAAAATGTCCTATGTGCATATGTTGATTGGGAAGCTGCTCTAGCTTATTTTAAGGCTTGGATTATGAAGTTTCATCGAAATTGTGAGGTTCTGACTAATTCCCTTGCAAGACCAACTCCTAGATTGCAGGAAGAGGAAAGGGCTAGAGCCTATAAGAGGTGGCAGAAGGTGATATTCATGAATAAAATCCCAATATAGGCAAGGATTTTGTTAGATATGTAATTAAATTTGTTGTAGCATGATTTTTTTTGGACTCCAAAGTCCATTTAGCATATCTTTGTTTATATGTAAGTTGGGCCATGTATGGATTCCACTTGATGTTATATTTGTTGTATGCACTCTTTCTATACACCCATGAGAGACTTTGCATAACTATGTATAGTGGCTTTTATGGTTGCAAGGTTTCCACTGGATTCTACCATGTATGATAGTATGTGATTGGCATGTAAGCAAACACATCAACCTCCCTATGTATCTTGATGTTCGTAGAGCCTATTGTTGAACTTCATTGTCTTGAACTTAACCAAAAAGTACTCTTCAGTCAAGAGGAAATATTTTTTAAGCATGGGAGGCTTCTATACCTTAATTTAACGCTTGGATTAGGAAGTTTCATCAAAACTATAAGGTGTTTATTAATGTTGTTGGACGACCAACTTCCATATTTTGGATAGAGGCAAGGGATTTACCTTGTTTGTTTATGTATTTTAGGGAAGATATGAATTCAACTTGATTAAACCTTGCAATATACTTGGCAAACTTTGCATATTTGTTAATTTTGGTTTGGATTCACAAGGATTCTTGTGAATATACATATGAAAATATTGAAGTTGATTTGTTTTTTATGAGTAAATTGGGGTTTTGGTTTACATTGGGAATGTAAATTACTTATGCAAAATTGCAATATACTTGACAAACTTTGCATATTTGTCGATTTTTGTATGGATTCACAAGGATGCTTGTGAATATGCATATGCAAATAGTGAAATTGATTGGTTTTTTATGAGTAAATTGGGGTTTTGGTTTCCATTGGGCGTGTGAATTTGGTATGGATCCATAAGGATGCTTGTGAATATACGTATGCAAATAGTCAAAATTATTTGGTTTTTATGATTAAATTGGGTTTTGGTTTCCATTGTGCATGTAAATTCCTTTATGTGCATATACATTAAAAAAAATGGTTTAAATTCATATTAGGGCATAGAAATTATTGAATATAGGAAAATTAGAATGAGAGGATTTGAAGAAAAAACCTCACAAGGTAAATATTGATCCCCAAGGTGGACTTTGTTGGCATTTTCTCACCCAAAACTAGTTCTCCTAGCTCGTTTTGCTCCACTCGCACTTGTTTTAGTACGTGGTTGTGGAGAAAATTATGGGCTCAGCATGTTTTAACCATAAAATAGGTTTTATATAACACACGTGCGATTTTGATAACTATAATGCGAGCACATTTTTGTTCACTACCACATGTGTGCATTGGGTTTAACTATCCTAATTGGGAAGCATGTTGGAAGCCTTGAGACTTGGCTTGGAAGGGTCGGGATTGCTTGGGATGATTTCTATTTTTTGTATCTTGAGTGATTGACTTCACTCTACCATTACACCTAAAAGGTCCCTCAACTTTGTGCACTCACTCATATATATATATACTAGCATTTGCACCAAGAGGTGAAAAAAAACATCGAGAGGGTAAAAATATTCTGTCTTTTCACAAGCCAACCTTTGTGACTTACCTTGGGGGACTGCATATTAACACTGAGTTTTGAAATTTTAGGTTAAGAAATTTATAACTGTTTTGTTTCGGGGTTTCAATTTTCGATTATAAATTTTACAAGAGATAATAAAAATTAACTGACAGCAACCTAAAATTAACGTGTGCAATGAGTATGCCGAATATTTGAAAATAATAAGAAATCTCAAGCTCCCACAACCCACATTTCAAGATGCAGGATGCGGGTGTAGTTTGTTTGATTTATTTTGTTGTGTGGTCTCGCAACTTGAAAATTGTGAGCTGCGGGTTCTAGGAAAGATTGAATAAAAAATTATTTATTTTTTCCTTCCAGTATCCCGCTTCGCAAATTCCGCATCCCAAATTCCACCAGCCAAAAAATGTGGGATGGGGGTTGCGGGATGGAAAACTTGCAAAAGATAGTCTTCCGCAACTTGAAAAATGCGGTTATTGGGATTCAAGATGCGGAATGAAATAATATTTGGAAAAGATAGTCTTGCGCAACTCACCCAAATGTGAACAAATAATGTTATTTTATGAGGTTTAATTGAGGTTTTGTAATTTTTTGCAAATCTATTTAATACAGTTATAATATTCTTTCATATCTCTTGTTGTTTAATGAATTATGATTTTTCCTATTTACTATTTCTCTTTTATGATCAATTAGTGGATTTATTCATAGCATTGATTTTTCTCTTCTAGTGACTCATGTACCAAGATTAAACTTGGTGGGATGCGGGATCATAACGCAAGAATGCAAATAATATGAATCTCGAATCCCGCATCCCGCAATGTGGGATGCGGCAGCTTGAAATTTATTATTTGAATATTTTCCATCCTGCAACGCGCATCGCTAAATTTACGGGTTTTGGGTTGTGGGACCCCACAACAAAATAAATCAATGAAACTACACCCGCTTCCCGCAGCTCGAAAATTGTGGGATGCAGGTTTCGGGAGAGATTCCTGGGATGACACACAATACTTACAAAAATTATCCCACACTTGAATCCCACAACTGCAAATTTTGGGTTGCGGGATGCGTGTTTCGGGAAATATTGAATACAACATTTATTTTTTCTTCCTGTATCCCGCAACGCGAATTCTGCATCTCGATTTCCGCAACCCAGAACTGACAAATTATGGGATGTGGGTTTCAAGAAAGATTAGTGGGATGACACACAATACTTACAAAAATTATCTCGAATCCCACAACCCCAAATTTCGGGATGCGGTTTGCATGATGGAAATTCCTGCAAATAATAAATTTCAAGCTCTCGCCACCCGGATTGCAGGGTGCAGGATTTAGGATGCGGAATGAAATAATATTTGCAATATCTCATTATGATCCCACATCCTGCCAGGTTTAATATCGGTCGTCCAGTTGTTTTAATCCTACTGTCCTAATTTGACCCGCGTAAAATATATATATATGTTGGTCTTTTACGATTTCCTTACCAACTTTTTATTATTGCGAATTATTGCGCTGCATGAATTAAAACGCCGCTTGAAGTTTACCAGGAAACGTCATCACAGTCTAGTTCGATTACAGGTTAGTATCTTGGTCATTTCTTCATTCAACTTATTACTGTAGTCAAGTGTGAATTAGTTTTAATTTTTGCTTCCTATTGTTTTTTCTTTTAGACAGAGTTTTTCCAATTTGCAACAATGGCAAGATCTACCTGTTGCAAAAACCTGCAAAAGGATATGTTAACCAAGTATCCGAACTTTGGAATTTTCTCAGATAGCAGTGGAAGAATCACTGATACCTACCAAATTGAATGGCCTAGGGTTTATGCAATTTCTGTCAATGACAATTTGTTTGATATTCAAGACAACCAGTTGGCTTACCAAAGAATCAAGGATTCTAGACTTCATTCTATTGTTGCTAGACCTACTATCCTCCCCTACAATGACGCGGTCAAATGGATAGTAGAACATGTAGACCTGAAAGACCGTTCTTTGAATGATAGTAGAGGGTTAGAGATAGCCAATTTCCATCCCGAGGTAATTACGAAGGATTATGCCCTTAAACCGGTAAGACAACCCCTTAATGCAGAATTTGCAAAATCCTCCAAAAGTAGGTTCAATTTTGAAGAAATGTTAAAATTGTGGATGCACCAACGTAGTAAATTCTCGAAGAGGTCTGATGACCTTTACCCTGTTACCTGGTTCAAAGAACCCTATTCTTATTGGTAGCTATGTTATGTAGACTATATGACCTTCCTAATTGTTCCATGTTCAAGGTTGAATGGGCTCCAATAGCTCATCATGTTTTAGAAACTGACGATTCTTTCCCGTGGGAATCCATATTGTCGCTAGAACTCAAAATTTCTATCCAAGACTACCAGAAGGCCACTGCTAGAAAGAAACCCAATTTCTTCTTTTCATCCTTCATTTATGATATATTTTGAGTTGAGTTCCAATATCCCAATTTGGGATGGAAGTGGAGTTTTCCACCATCCCCAGTTCCCGTTTATTATTCAAAACTATGGGATACTAACTATGCACCCAGGTTCTATGATATATGTGAACACTTCCTTGGCTCCATCTATTTTTCAATATTCGAGAAGGAAGCTCCTACATTTTCACCTGAAGCCACAGCTTTGATTGCTACAATGGGTGACTGTTATGTTGGTGAGTATTTTTCATACATCAGGATTTGGGGTAGCAACACTGTTCATATGCTACCCATAATTGTCCCTGATAGGTTGGTCCTAGAAGAAGTGGCTTTCCAAACTGTCAATGACGGGGTTTACAGGAAGCTGATTGGCCCTAAGAAAAAATCTTGGCCTGAATTCCCTTTGAACCTTGGATAATTGGTTATCCCAACTTCAACTTGACCTGCAGTATTGGGTGAATAGATATAGTCCTTGAAGCTTGGTTTTTCCAACAAGAGAAAAAATAATCCCAAGGGATTCCTCGATGCCCATTTTAAGTAGTACCATATCGCAATTAATTATGTGCATGAGTAAATTCCCGATGATTCCATTTACCATGGTGTTAGTACATTTTCTAAAGTCTTGGGGACATCCAAAAGCAAGGATGAGAAAGCCCACATCTTGTAGCATCAAAAGGAACTGAAAATGTAGGAAGCTCTACATTTTCACCTGAAGCCATAGCTTTGATTGCTACAATGGGTGACTGGTATGTTGGTGAGTATTTTTTGTACATCAGGATTTGGGGTAGCAACACTGTTCATATGCTACCCAAAATTGTCCCTGATAGGTTGGTCCTAGAAGAAGTGGCTTTCCAAACTGTCAATGACGGGGTTTACAGGAAGCTGATTGGCCCTAAGAAAAAAGTTTGGCCCAAATTCCCTTTGAACCTTGGATCATTGGTTATCCCAACTTCAACTTGGCCTATAGTATTAGGTGAACAAATACAGTCCTTGAAGCTTGGTTTTTCCAACAAGAGAAAAAATGATCCCAAGGGATTCCTCGATGCCCATTTTAAGTAGTACCATATCAAAATTAATTATGTGCATGAGAAAATTCTTGATGATTCCATTTACCAGGGTGTTAGTACATTTTCTAAAGTCTTGGGGATAGCCAAAAGTAAGGATGAGCAAGCCCACATCTTGTAGCATCAAAAGGAACTGAAAGAATGGATTCAGTGTTATAAGGCACTGCAGGTTGGCCTCTTGGAGAAAGTAAGAAAGGAAAAAGAAGAAAATAAGGTTGAAGCAATGAAAAGTTCATTAGTGGCAACTTTTCTAGAGGGAGATAAGGGAAAAGGTCTAATGGAAGACCTTCCAGAGGTACTAGTTACCCAGCATTTGAAAGCCTTAATACTTACGTCAACAAAGTCAAAATAGAAGCTGGAAATGATTACCTATGTGATGGATACTCGGGCAACTACAACTCTTGACACTTTTACTGATATCACGGTGATTGCTGCAGTGAGTCAGCCAAGTGATAATCAAGAAATGGCTGAACAAAAACCATTCAAAATATTGAAGGTGAAGGCTTCTTCCTCTACAGCTCCTACTATTGATTTGGTTGATTCAGACTTAGAAGAAGATGTGATATCCTTTGCACCTGTCACTGAAGAGGTGGATCAATATTTGCAATCATTCATAGATTTGTTGAATGGTGATGGTAAGAAAGGTTTTATCGTTGTCTCTACAGTTTCACAATATTCTTTTGTTTCTAGCTACTCGTATTCAGCATTGCTCCTTTCATCCATTCATACTTTATCTACCTTTCCTATAGGAGCATGCAATATCACCTGCACTGTCTCAATTGTATCAGGATTTGACCTCTACACTTGAGTCTGTCACATCTTGTCCTGTGCAAACCTCCATCTCACTACCTATCATTTCAGAAGCACCAATTTTCAAGATTCCCTTACACCTACCATCAGTTACTCTGTCAACATCATCTGGTACTGAAAATATTTTAGTGTCTTTCTCACCACTTCCAACTGTCAATCTCCACTTCCCATCTTCCAGATCTTCAACCCCACTCTCCTCTTTAATCATTCAAATAGACCCTATTCAAAACATTTCAGAACCACCAATTTTGAATGTTCCCCTAGAGCTATCATCAGTTACTTTGTCAACATTATCTGGTACTGAAAAGGTTTTGGTGTCTTCCTCACCACTTCCAGTTCTCAATCTCCACTTCCCATCTTCCAAATCTTCAACCGCACTGCTCTCTTGTATCCCTGAAATAGCCCATGTTCAAAGCAATTCACAAGAACCAATTTTCAAGACTCCCCTACACATACCCTCAGTTACTCTGTCAACATCATATGCTACTAAAAAATATTTAGTGTCTTCCTCACCACTTCTAGCTATCAATCTCCACTTCCCATCTTCCGAATCTTCAAAGGAACTCTTGTCTTCAATCTCTGAAATAGCCCTTGTTCAAAACATTTCTCCTTTGACCACTCACACTACCATGACCATGCCCTCTCCTATCATTACCCAAACATCCTCTTTGGTGTCTACAGTGATTGACACCTCTTGATTCATTGATCCAAGAGCTGAATTTGATGAAAACATTGTTGTCTCTCTTGGAGATTATTATTATAGAAGGCCTGATAAAGCAGTGATCAGAAAGGGAAAAAAGAGGACTAGGGATAAATGTGGGATGGAAGTATCTGTTTCTGAGAAAATAGTTTGGACTCAACAGTCTGGTGATCCATAGGTAGATGCAACAGATACAACTGCTTCTTTGGGTGCATTCACAGGTGCCAGTCTCCATGGTGTCAAAACTTTAAACAGGGAGTTTGACAGGAGGAAATAAGAGATAACCCAGTTGAAGGAAAAACTTGAGAAGACTAAAAGGGAACACGAGGCTCATGTTGCTAATCTTATGAAAACATTTGAGGATAAGTACAATGAACTACAGGTCAAAAATGCCTTTCTTCAGGTTGAGCTGCAAAATGAGAAGACTTCAAATGTTGCCTTTACACAGAGGATAGCCTCACTTGAAAAGCAATGTGAAGATGCAACTGCAAGTGCAGCTTCCTCTTCGTTCTCCAGGTTTTCACAAGAATAATTTAAGGAGTTGACTATCAAGAAAAATTAGGAGCATTGTGAGTTAATAACTGACTTGTTCCATAGTTTAAATGATAGTTACGAAACCTATATTTCTTTCGTTCAGATGGTTATTGTACTTGAATATCACGTGGAAAATAGGGAGAAAACTTTGAAGGCTTATGATGACATTGTGTACTGGAAAAGGTACATGAAGGACAAACCAGAAAACATCATCATCCTCTACAGCTTTCAGCGAAAGAAAGCCAGAACAGTACTTCGTTCTTGGCTTGATCTTAATGAGTTGGTCCAAGGGACTATTAAAAAGGCACAAGCCATGTGTGGAAGAAGATGGTATGATGTTGACACTATCATGGAGGATTTTCTTTTTCCCATAGTAGATCTTATTGAAAACGCCTGTCCTCCAAAATTGATGATCGAGTAGGTTGAACGCTGGAGAGATGAAGTAAGGGAGAAAATCCAAGGGCTCAATCATATAACCATTGAAGATGTGGATCACTTAATCAGACAATTGTTGGCTATTGAGGGAAAGGTCCACATTTACATCCGCATCTGGCATAAGTTACCTAAAAACGAAATGGAGAATTATAAATGTGATGCTCAACTTGGTTTTGAATCAGCTAACTATCCCAACATTGAGGAATTTCTAGGGATTTGGAATAGATGGAGNTCAATCCCAATTTGATGGAAATCTACTCTTTGTAATAATTATTTAAAGGGTGGGTTTCACATGTAATAGGGACTTTTTGGAAGGGAAAAATATGGACAAGAGACTAGAGATACCTCTATTTAATTGAGGTTTTGTAATTTTGTGCAAATATATTTAATACAGTCATGATATTCTTTCATATCTCTTGTTGTTTATTTGATTAAGTTTCCTTAATGAATTATGAGTTTTCCTGTTTCAGATGGATCAATATTATTGTTAGTATTTTGTGATCAATTAGTACATTTATTCATAGCCTTGCTAGTGACTCATGTACTAACAAAATTTTAATAGAATTTATTTTATTAAAATCTTTATCTATTTCTCCAAATGATTACACAGTAAATTCGATAATACATATGTTAATTTTTTAATGTGTTGATTTATTTTTTTAGAAAATTAGAAACTCAATTTTATAGATTCATATGGATGTTGCTAATTGGCAGTCTCCATTGCATTATGTGCTCGAAAAAACCTCTATAACTTATGAGAAAAAGAGGCATCCTAGAGAGAAAGACATGAAGTTGTAGATTCCCAAGTAATAAGTTGGCCCTGTTAAATGGGTAGGTTGTTCACAAGCTTTGTTGGAGCAACATTGGGGAATGATGGGACTTGAATGGTGACTAGGAAATGGACCTAGAGAGTAGGAGGTTGATTTTAAATGGAGAAAACTAGAGAAAAATATTCAGAAACAGGCGAATGCAATTGAATGAAAGGAGTTGATACATTTGTTGGGATTGATAGAACACCACGTTTTTTCATTATTTTTGCATTATGGTTGTGTCTATTTGTGCTAGAAATTAGAGTGAGTAAGATAGATCTCAAGGTCGAGTCTACGGGAACATTCTTACAAGAAACCAACTGAAAGGATGCAAATGGACCTCTTAGTTGAAAGGCATTAATTACGAAATATTATTTGTCATTGTCAGCTACGAAAGAATAATAGGCCAACTCCTTATCATGCATGGAGTTGTTTAAGCTCATTGTACTCGAAGGAACTCTCCCTTCCCTTTTGAGCTATGTTCTCGGTATCACTTTGGTCTCATGAAGAAAAGGTCAGTATTGCCCACATAGTTGTATATTACGGCATCCTGGTTGGGATTGATAGGACCTGGTTGGGATTGATATGACACTGTATTTTTTCATGCGTTCATGCTGGTTGAGCTGGTTAATGTAAAACCAACACATTCTAAAAAAACTGAGGAAAATTGTACCCATGGATTTTATTGTCCTAATGGGTAGGATATTCCATCATTTTGCAGAGATTAACACACCATGAATATGCTTTCTCTAAGGTGATTTGCAGTTTTCTCATCAATTTTGTGTAGTTACATCAATTCACATTGAATTTATAGTCCCGTTACTTATGATTTTGCAATGGTTTTATCATCATTCATTCTCCATGAACATAGTAACTGATTACATCTCTATATTTTCAACAAATTGATAGGTTATATTTTCAAGAAATTTTCCATAAGTTTTCCTCCGGATGCAACAATTATTGGAGATCCTGCACCTTACCACTTACCTGTACCTTCTCCCTCGAAGAGTTGTTCCTCTGTTCCAGTGAATCCTGGCTCAGTAGATGAAAACCATAGCTTGGTTGCATCAACTATTCCATTCACATCACTCTCCTCTTCTAGCAAAGTTTGGAACATTCAAGGTCGAGTTATTTCCAAGACAAAGCTACATGAATATGGAAACCAACGAGGGTCTGGAAAAATCTTTGAATTTGATATTTTAATGCTTCACACGATGAAATACATATATCTGCATTCAATGAATTTCCACTCTCTTTGTATGACCAAATACATATAGGAATAGTGTACATAGTATCAAATGGCATAGTGAAAGCATCCAATCCAATTTTCAACCATTTAAAAAGCCATAATGAGATTTTCCTAGGTTCCTCCTCAACTATCCAACCATGCTTAAATGAATACCCCTTAATACCTTTTTTTTGCTTTAACTTTAAAACTATTTAGGAGATACAAAGTATACTTGTCAATTCCATGGTGGACCTTGTTGGTCTTGTCATTTCAATTTCTCCAACATCCACAATAGGAAAACGAGATGTTGTTGAGACTGTTAGGTGCACTATTGGACTCCGTGACATGTCACTAGCTATAGTATTGACATAACACTTTGGGGAGAGAATTTCCAAATTGAAGGAGCCAAGCTTTCCAACCTCTATGGTTTACATACACCTCTAGCTGTAGCAATAAAATGTGGTTGTGTTACAGATTTTAATGGAAAAACTGGTGGTTGTGTTACAAATTTTAATGGAAAAACTGTTGGAACTATTTCCAACACTATTGTTGCAAATTTTAGCAGGTAGATATGAGTTTGGATGGGGAGCCTCACCAGATGCAGTTATAGGTAAAGGACCCACGCCCACCACCATTAGATCTATCCTGATAGCCATTTCTGTAGTTCCCTTTCATAATTGTTCCTAGTTTCTCCACAAGGTAGGGAGATTGTCTTATTTTGAGATTGCTCAAACAAACAACAATTTAAAAACCAAAACTCCAATTTCTAGGTATATATTTAAAATTTTCTTGGATCTTTATTGAAACAAAAGTAGATATTTTACATAAACAAGTGACCAAAGAAAAACAACACATTTATACAATAGACAATGAGAAGATTCAAGCAGAAGTTGGTTTTAAAGACTTTGAAGCAAGTAAGCTTTCCTCTTGTTTCCAATGTTCGACATATCGATTGCCTTGCATTCGAGAGTATCTGGAAAAAGAGAAAGGTGGAGAAATGCGTAGGCCTGAAAGAGATGTAACTCTTGATATTGTAGTGAATGTAATCCCTTGTCTATCAATGTTTCCAATATCTATTGTTACATTTTTTAGGGTCATACCTTGGGCTTTATGAATTGTTAAATCCCATGCCATTCGAAGTGGAATTTGTCTACGGGATTCTCTTGTTATTGTAGATATTGGAACATAAGTAGGATTAGAATCATCCCATAAGGGTCCTTTGTAATGCAGGAATTCGACAACAACAAATGATGGCAAGGTAGGAGGTTTCTCATTTGACTTGTAGACAATATGAATGAATTTTCCAAGTGAGTCGTTAACAAGTCCTGCTTGAACCCATAAATTAGCAGTTAACATGACTTATTTACCAACGACAAGAAGGACCTTTAAAGCCAATTGTTTGCCATCAATGTATTAATGGGAATTTTGGTTCCTTTGTTCTGCAAAGCAATGTGCGATTGGCATATTAAGCTGTTTCAGCATGTGTTTGTTGTGCAGTGCAATAGAGCTATTTGTGGGATAAATATGGATAGATTTTTCAAATGAAGAGTTTTTGACATGTGAAAGGTATGAGGTTGTTCTTGTCATTAGGAGTGCCCAATATTCAATAGTTGGTGTTGCATTTTGAAGGTTTAGCAAGAGTTGTCGAAAGGCAGTTTGAGAAGCACTATTTCCTTGTTGTCGAAAAATTGTTTCAAGTGTGATAAAAGTATCAAATGTACGCCAAAGAGTAGTCACCAACGGATGAGCCTGCATACACGGGGCCACCTTTTTACAGGAGGTAATTATCCAAAGTCACCAAGAAGAATTATGGAGCAACCACCAAATGGGATTGTACATTGCAAGGGGAAATCTTGACGTAAGTGTGCAACAATTTGAGTCAACATTTTTGGACCAATAAAGCTCATTTCATCTATGAGAATATAGCAAATATGGCGAAGTTCTTCTTGAAGTTTTGAAAGGGATTGTCCTTCAAGAGGGTGCATTTAACCAATGGGTATTCATAGAGCAGAATGTATTGTAAATGCATGTATGTTAAAAGCAGCAACACCAGTTGGAGCAAGGAGAAGAAGTGGTAAGGCATTTTGTTTAGATGTAGTTTGAAGTGCAAATTTGAGGCAAGATATGAGGTAATATTTTCTGGTTCCTGCAGTACCTTGAATCACCAGTTTTAGTGGTTCAACATATGTAGTGTTTCTGAAATAGGACATAACAAGATCAAATGCTATGCGTTGTGTGGGAGACAAGGAATTAGGCGAATTGGAGAAGGATGGGATATCTTCATGTAGTTCAATGGACAAGCGATTGAGCTCAATGAATGATGTTTCTATCTCATGCAAATGGGTGCATATATTTTTATGTGACCAATTGTGATTTTTGTCAAATTCATGATGGCCAAGCATTTCAAGGTCATTAACTTGGATGTTTCTGCTTGGTCTCATTTGAGAGAGAATTTCTCATTCATCCATGGTATGGAGCAACGGAAACATAATAGCATCAAAGTTTGAACCATCAGATAGAGGTGTAGAAGGTTCTTCTTCTGCATGTTCAATATGCCACACACCATATGTGCCTTTAATCTGATGCCAATAAGAAATAATTTCAGAATTTGTGGTTCTAATATCGTGAGGGATAGACCGAAAAGGTTTGTATAGAGGAATTTCACTCCAACAAAATGGTTCAAAAGTTGAAGAATCAAAGGGAGGAATGGAAGTAAAATGTGGATAGACTCTAACTATCTTGTCACGCAAGTTTTGTTTCCATGGATTTTTTTTCCTATTAGGTGAGAAAGACCAACAATGAGTAGCTTCAAGCAGATTTAGATGTTCGAGAGCAATGGGTCTTTGCATGTAAGAAAAAATGAAGAGGGGCATTGCAGGGGTGTTATTAGTGTCATTAGAAACACGATGGAAGACATTTTGGCTCATGTTTAGGGAAAATAAGTGACATCTACAAAACAAACGAGGAATTTTTTGCAGCATGTGACACATCTCTTGTGCACTAATGTCTCTTTCTGCAACTATTTGTGCAAGAAATTGTTTTATTGGCTGAAGAATGGGCTTGTCACTTGGTGCAACATGTGCAAGGCAAGAGAGAATGGCATGGTAGGTTTCTAATTTTGGCTCTACTTTGGATGCATACTTTGAAATGTATTTGAGAACAACATGTTTGCAAAGAACGGGTTGGCAATAAACATTAGCCCTCCATATTGAAAGCATGGTAGGGTTGTGAATATTTAGAAGGGGATCATTTCTTGCAGGATTGTAGGTTTTCTATCCATTTGGATCAATGAATAATGAAGAAGTAGCTTGCAACTCATATGGAAAACCATAGTGACATTGAACAGATGTTCCTTTTTTGCGAAGGCAAGTTGACTCTGAACATTTGGTGTGCCATTGAACAAAATTGACAAGTTCCTCATAGTTAACTGAGTAGTTTGATGCAAATATAGATGGTGATGCAAGATTGCATGGGTCATTTGCAGTAGAATGGTGTGACTCAGATGTGGACAACTGGGAATTACGAGGATTCCAAGCTGTCACATGTGTGTCAAAAAAATGTTTTGCAGCTTCAACTGCAACATCATCTTCCCAATCTAACGTGTCCATATTTGGTGCATTTTCCAACCAAATAAAACCATGGATGCGTGTGGATCCTCTATCACTACAACAAAACCCTGTGATTAGCGTCTCTTTTAGCTTCCTTTTTAGCGTCCATTATCACTTTTAGTGTATTTTTCATCATTTTTTGGACAAAGTGGACGCTTTTCCATGGGATGGCACTTTTAATGGCATTATTTGCATCTCTTTTTAAAATTTGGCACTATTTTGGACGCTAATTAGCATCCCAATTAGCGCCCTTATTAGTGTCCCAAATAGCATCCCAATCAACGTCCCAATTAGCATCCCAATTAGCGTCCCTTTTCAAAAGTTGGCCCTATTTGGGATGTTAATTAGCCTCCCAATTAACATCCCAATTAGTGCCCCAATTATCATCCCAATCATCGTCCCTTTTTAAAAGTTGGCACTATTTTGGATGATAATTAGCATCCCAATTAACGGCCCAATTAGCATCCCCATTAGCATCCCAATTAGTGTCCACAAAAGCATCCCATATAATGCCAAGAATAACTTCCAAAAACATGTCCTGAATAACATAGCACCATATATTAATCCAGGGTTAGCAACTGAAATTGCACCATGAATTTCGGCAGGAAAAACATTCAATATAGCGTCAAGTATAGAGCTAGGAATTGCACCTAGAAAACATCCAAAATAGCACTAGGTATAGATCCAGGTATAGTGCTTGGAATAATGCAAGAAATTTTGAAAGGAACTATGCTAGGAAATGCACTAGGTTTAGATCTAGGAATTGTGTTCGAAAAATGTTGGACATAACGTCAGATATATCAATGTCAATGATCATGATTCATGTGATAGTACTTTTGGATATTGATTTATCATAGTGACACCTAAATGATCATAATTGGGGCAATTTGGATCTTGATTAATCCTAATGAGGGGTAAATTATCTTAATGTCACCTAAATTGCTCTAATGGCATTTGAGTGTCCCCAACAACATTTGATAGGCCCTAATGGCATACGATTGGCCCTAAAAACATGATGATGATGCATTATGATAATTATGATGGAGTGTATGGATATGATTTGATAAGTATAAGACTATATCATTAATTCTTCTAAGGTAGTATGGCTCCTTGCTCGTTATTATCGCAATTATATTGATGAGGACTATGAAGATGACAATGATGTTGATCTATTGTATGTGATGATGACAATGTGGATGTGGATGTCAGCAATGATTATGCATGTGGTATCACTTTTGGTTCCTAATTGATTCTAATGGAACCTACATGTCTGTAATTACATCTAAACAAACCTATTATCATCAAAATGGTTGTAACGGCATATAAATGACCTTAACAATTACATGACATGCATCCTAATGTTGATGAGTGATTAAGAACACTAATGGAATATGCGTGACCATAATGACAATGATGACAATGGTTTTGTTGATGATGTTATACTTAATGTTGACGATGATGAAGATGATCAAGATGATGTTGATGTACCATATGGAATTGCTGATGATGATTATGATGACAATGTCAATGTCCACAATGATGATACATGTCAGAATACTTCTGGATACTACAAAACTCAAGATATTGGAGTTAATAACAAGTAATAGAGGTTGTGAGGTGTTGACCATAAAAATATTGTTAGTCATTAGGTTTTACATTGACTAATATGGCCATTGTGTTTAGTAGTTCCCCCACCTCCCCTACAACCCCCTTGTAGAAAGGTAGTACAATACCACCTATCATGGTGCTACCAAAATGTCAACCTACAAGTTTGTTTTGGACAACCCCCCCATCCATACCCTCATTTTTACCAAGAAAATCTAAGGCACAAGAAGTGGATATCAATCTTAACACAAAATCTAACTTTCTTTGTACTCTTAAGGACATTTTGGTCTTGCTTTAAAATGGAATGAATGAAGCAACAAGCATTTCAATAATTCCCATAGTGTGACTTTGAATAAGTGGATAAAATGTTTTTACATCTTTGGCATTATAAGAAGACACCTCTCAAGGAAAAAAGCAATTAGTTATGGTCACTATAGTTGGGAAATATACACGATGACTATGGTCACTATAGTCACTATAGTTGGGAAATATGCAAAACCACTGTGGTCATTGTGGGTCTTATGGGAAGATCGTGTTTGTATTATTATGGTGAAATGGTCTCTTGAAAATCTTCATTTTGATGCACTATAAGTGGTAGCCATCCCATAGTTAGGAGTACCTTGGTTGTGGATGCCACCCTTTAAGAGATTTGTCCTCTTGCCAATGCCTATCTACAAATTTAACAAGTAAAACCAATCTCTCAAGTAGGAATACCATTTGTTGTTTAAATTTAGCTTGCATGTTCACATTACTTTCATCCTATACTATAGTATTTTCCCATGGGAAACAATTGGTTTAGCCAATCCCTTCGGCTTAAAGGGCCCCTACTTATCCATAATTGACCCATACTTACAATTAATTACACCTATTTAACCCATAACTTACTCTTAATTACCACTAATTAACCCCTAATTAACCCATAATAGACCCCTTATTAACCCCTAATTACCACATCTCATTACCTAATAATTACCCTTAAATGACCCTTAATTACCCATAATTGACAAGAAATTACCCCTAAATTGTCACTATTTAACCCTTAATTACCCTTTATTTACCCATAATTACCCATAAATGACCCCTAACTTTGTGTGGGGTGTTATTCTATCACATAGGCCTTACAAAGGGAATTTTTATCTTGTGAGCTGTGGGATATGGAGGCCATTTTGGGACATATAACACCATGAATAAATTTTTACAACTAAGCCATGATTCGGGATTAACTTCTAGGTCCTAAGTTCATATAGTTTCCTTTAGGTTTCATGGGTCATGTCTAGCACCTCAAACAACCACACATGCCCTACATAGGAAATATTTAGCATATGAGTGAGATATGTCCATCATTTTGAGAATTAACATACCAAGGATGGATCTCGATGCCCATGCCATGGTCTAGGGATAAAAGGCAAGGCATTAGGCCATAACATATATTTCTATGGGGCTCACATGCCATGTTCATCACTCAGGGTGTCACACATGACCATAATATATAATATTTGGCCTCCAAGTTTGATACAGTGGTGATTTAAAAGTTTGAAATATTTGATATGTTTCTTGGGGATAAGGGCATAGTTTTGTTTATAGTCAAATAACTATATTAATTTGCAATATTTTATTAAAAAGTGAATGATGAAGATTTTATGAAAAGCTTCTTCGTGAGGGTTCGAAACCCTTCAAAGAAAACATATACTAGTTTGTGAGGGTTCCAAACCCTTCAAAGCAAACATATACTCAACATCTACCTATGCATTTCAGGAATCCAACATCTTAATGGGAGACATTGTGCAATTTTGAACTCTGGAATCTCATAAATTAGTGGACAGATTGTGTTACTCTCCAAAACTGGAAATGAGGGGCAACAATTTTGGCTTGGATGATGTGCTGGGTGGCATGTACCGCTACAATATTGCTCTATCCATCATTGGATAGGGATTATGTAATAACCATCTTGAATATGAGCAAATAGAAAAACCTAGTAGTGGGTAAACCGGTGCTTTAGCCCCCAGTAATGATGAACTCGTATTGTGATCGTACATTGCACGAGCCTCCTCCTGCAAAATTCTCTATTTACTTATGCCAAGAACCTTTTATTAGGAACATAATCATCAGGTACATCCGAACCCTGGGTTGCAAGGTTTTTCTCCTCATGAATTTATGGCAATTCTTTTCTATGCTTTTTCCGATCTTTAGTACTACATCCATGCCATTGTCCGTGTACAAAATGATGCATCTCATCAAGATAAACCCGACACACATATATAGATCTGAAATTTATTTGAAAATATTCCCATGACATCTAGAAAATCCCATCTTTTACCAGAGGAGTGTATTTCAATTTGTGCTTTAACCTCTCTATCCATTTAGGTGAAGAGTCTGACCATGGACCATTCCACTCAACTTCATTTTCCCAAGGATTCTTTATCTACACAAGCTTATGACCATCTACCTCACATACTTGCAATAGTGATTTCTAGGTGAAATTTCATTCCAAACTCAAATTGGGTCCTATTTTTGTCTGAATTGTTTGGTACCTCATGAGGTCAAATCCAATACGTGCAGTATGGATTTCTTATTTCATCCCAATAGCATATATTCCTAACTGGTTAAATATCTTGTCTACAAAATACGCATTTCATTCTACTCTTAGACACAAAAGTTAACGGATTTTCAAAATTGTACCAACATGGAGGACCACATTTTGACTTCGTTGTAGTTTCATGTGTGCCACTTCACTAGCAGGACCAATGCTTATAACCAATTCATAGGTGGTGCCTACCTAAAAATTCAGTTTGTGAATCCTTGTATCCACTTACATATTTTGAGGAAATAACACCTCTACTAAGTTAGCATTACACACTTAATATTTATCATATCAGCTAGCCCTTAAGTTTCGTGCAATGGCCAGGAAATCATAATAACGGTCCAAGAGTAGCTAAGAAAATATACACTCATAATCCGGTCAGTCTAATATACATCGCTATAACCAACCGCAACATCAAAGCGTGATTTAGGCGTGAAGCTAGCCGCAACCTGTTCGAATCGGTTGGCTGGAAAGAGCACAACATACGGAGGGAAATCAAAAGGTAATATAAATAAGTGTGCTCCCTAACTAAGTATTGCTGAGAAGTAACTAGCAATAATCGTCGAACAAAAATGAAAATACTAGAGACATATCGAAAATTTAAAGGTACTAAACCAATTACAACCAAGTGATAGGGAATAAATAGTACGCCCATCACCAAGAGCACTAGAGCCCACGATAGGGTAAACCATTGATCGCATTAATAGAATTCTTTACAGTTACACCATCGAAAAAGATTCCACCCCCAAGCTAGGATATAAGGAGAACAGAAGGGAAAATAAATATATGTTGTCTCTTGCTCTCACACATCCCAACCCACATATCCGTTGTCTCTAACTCTTAGTCATTCCAACCCATAGTGATTTGAATGGACCAAAACCATGCATCTACCTCATTTTATCTAAAACAAAATATACTTTAGACATCTTATAAAATATTTAATCAACAACAAAGTTATCTAACTTAGTAAAACACAACAAAAGGAAAGTAGTTCCCCTTTTAGACAATGTAGTCCCTTGATCAATAATCCCCTCTAATCCTTCGGTGTGGGTAAGAGATTATGTTATGATAATTATCCTATGGAATAATTTGAGTGGTAGACCTTGGCTTGGCTCTTGGAAATTTTAGCAAAAACATAAAATGGATTGCAGATTCTTTAATTTCCCAATCTCTTTGACCACTTACAAAAATTAAATTTGTTGTAGTGGATTGTTGGAAATTGCAAGGATGGTAAACATATAGATGGGTAACATATTTTATAATAATAATGGAATAAGAAGCTTCAATTACCAATATTATGGTTCACACACTGAAAAGTTGCATGAGACCACATGCCTCCCAAAAAACATTATGTATCTCCTCTCCTTTGATAGTTAGTGTTAAGGTTGGTAATAATTTCAATGACCATGGGTAAAATGTGGGAAACCTTGCCACAACAATGACATCAATGCTTCATATGCATGGAGTTTCAAAATAAAATTTTAGTATAGGCTTCTGTCCACCTAATCCTCACTCATGCCAACTAGACATTAATACTAGTTGTCTAGTTGTTTGTTTAAATGCTACATTTTGTCTAGTTGTCTAGTTATATTGTTGAAATCTTCTTCAAATTTGTCTAGTTGCTTATTATTGAAATCTTCTTCAAATTTTTCTAGTTGCATATTGTTGAAATATTCTTCAAAATTGACTAGTTACATATTGTCTAGTTGTATATTGTTGAAATATTCTTCAAATTTGTCTAGATAGATGGCCAAACTGAGATGGTGAATTGATTCCTTAAATTGTATTTATGCACACATGATGGGTATAAGAAATCCAAGTGGTTAAAGTGGATGCATCTCTGTAATGTCCCAATAAAAATGTTAATTGTTCCCTTGGTTGACTTTGGGCATGGTTTTTCTCACAACCTTCTTCTCCTATAATTCCTTACAATCCTACTAATTGACTGTTGTAGGTTTTCCTTCTCCAATATTGGGCTTCCAGACTTTGCATGGGAGAGATTTACTAGCCAACTACAATTTGCCTTGAATCTTTGTCAAACACTTTAAATGGAAACTGTTGTAGGTTTAGTGTGACTGTTTGAACCATATGGGATTATCATTATGGATTTTTACTGCATTTTTGGTGTGGTAGAGCATGATAATTGGTGGTATCTCTTACAACTAGACAAGTGGTATTTAACATAGTGTAGTTACACAAGAAGAATAATAGACTTGAACATGTAGTACTAAAGAAAATCAGCTTGGTTTTTATTACCACCCTCCCACAAATTTGGAATGCAAATGGATGGAACTTGCAACATGCATCTAGTTCCTTTGACCACTTTGTAGTTAGGCAAAGTACTCATGTCCCAAATGGAATGTTGAACAAGTAATTAACTCTATAAATTACTCATGTAGCAAATGTTAATCAAAGTAATTAAATCTACAAAGATGTTGAAATCTGAATTCCATGTGTGTTTATACTAAAATCCTAATGAGGAATAAACATGTTTGTAATGGAATTTGAATGAATGGTAAAGTATTGCTTGGTTTTGTAGTTTTGTATTATACGTGTTGGTCTATAATATCACACCTTTTGTCTTAGTTGGTATTGTTTTGATTCCACTATATAAATTCCTTAATGTTGTAAAGCATTATTAAATAAAGTGGATCAAACTTTTAGCTTATCCTCGTTAAAAACCGAGCATCTTCACTACTGTTGATTAAGTTTAGATAAGACAACCTTAGTTTTTTTTTTTTTAAATAAAGTCATATTAGTTGAACTTTCACAAAAGATAGACTAGACAACTTTCATATTTTTGTTTTGATTTAGAAAGAATCATGTTAATTTCAACTTTCACTTGAGATGGTAAAGTTCAAGCTCAATGTTTCTTCAATAACTCTAAAAGTAGTTAGCATATATTTGAAGAAGAATTTGGCCTAAACATTGTATTGTCTTGTAAAGCATAATTTATTTTATTCATTCTAGATGTTGTCACGGGCCATTCTAAGTTGATACTCATATGGGTAGGCTTGTTCTCTTCTCAAGTTAAATGGGTCAGCTAATGGCATTTCAGGGTTTGGTTCCTTGCCTCTACGTCTTCTTCTATTGTGATATGAAAATGTATGGTGTACATGTGTTTGTATGTATGGTTGCAGATACACTTTATATGTGTGGTTACTATCTGTTGATGAGATGATGTTTATATTCATGGTTGGAAAACTCGTGAGAATGCATAAATGATCACACTAATATTTGCAATATAACACAGAATATGCATTATGTAATGAAATTTTAACTAATGTTTTAAATTGATTATTTCTTGGTATTTGCAGAAAAACGGTGAAGATGGCATAGCTGATGATACTGATTATATTGCCACCGATGTACCAGTGAGAGATATTATTGATAATGATACAATTGGATCAAATGCAAATGATGATGGATATGATGTTGGGATAGATGACGAGGATGAGGATGAGGATGAGGATGATGGTAGCCATTAATGCTACTATTGAGACTATGAATGTTTTTTTCTATCTCCATGCTACTAGACACATATTGTTATTTTTGTGATTATCCAAGATCATAGTACATTTTGGGTCATTTTGATTTGTGATTATCCAAGTTCATAGTACATTTTGATTTTGATTTATAGACATATAAACTTAGATTACTGTTGATAATTTTGATTTTTAATATTTCTTGTAATATTGATATTTTCACTATATATTTTTTATTGTTCTTTTAACCTTAATACGATTATCTGTATTGATAGATTATTGATGTGATGATGTTTTATAATTTCACTTATTTTCAATGAAAGATAATGCCGATGTTATCATTATTATATTTTATATTTATATATATTGGAAGTTGTTGATGATCTTTTAATGGAAAATTAATATTACCGTTTTGGATAAATGTTGCATGTTTTTGTAAAGTTTATTCATAATTGCTATGCAATTAAATTCAATAATTGTATCTACAATTAATTTGAATGTTTCATTATGTTATTTAATAACTATGAAGTAATGATAAATGAGAACTATTGAAATTAATGAATGATTATAATAATTTGATATAATAAATATAAAAGCACACAATTGGATATCGTTGTAGGTGTTAAATAACAAGTCTAATGTGGTGCTAATAAGGAAACAAAAACATGAGCTAAAACAAATGTCCACTATGTTCTAGATCTAGAAGCAACATTGGATGCAAAACTTGGCGCTAAGTTGGAAGTCAATTTTGATGCTATTTTGGACGTCAAAGTAGAAGCCGAAGTAGAAGCTAAACTAGTGGCCAACAAAGGAGCAAATCTGGATGCTAAATAAGAAGCTAAATTAGGCACTCACGAGGAAGCAAAATAAGAAGAAATCCTAGGAGTTAAACAAGAATCAAAATGTGGCACTAGTGTGGGAGTAAAAATGGATGATAAATTGGGTGCTAAAGTAGTATCCAAACATGGTGCTAATGTCAGCATAAATAGAGATGCAAAACTAGACATTAAAAAGGATGCAATACTTTGTGCTAATGATGAAGTCAAACATGGCATTGATATGGTAGCAAAATAAGATGTTACTTTGGATGCAAAACATGACGCTATATAGGAAGAAAAATATGGTGCAACAATAGAAGAAAAATTTGGCGTCATTTTGGTAGCAAAACACAATGCAAAAAAGGAAGCAAAAATTGGTGCAAATTTGGAAGCGAAAATTGACGCATATTTGGAAGTAAAACGTGGTGAAAAATGGGATGCTAAAGTGGTAGCACAAATGGATGCAATATTGGATGTTAATTTGGATGCAAAAATGGTGATAACAGGGATGCCATTTAGAAAGCAAAAGAAGGCGCTCTCTAGGAAGCAATAGCGTACGCTCTCTAGGAAGCAAAATAGGACGTTATTTAGGAAGCAAAGTTGGACGTTATTTTGGAAGCAAAAAAATAGGCACTATTTTGGACGCCACAAAGGATGCTATTTAGGACGTAAAAAAAGACACTTTTTGAGACGCTTTAAGTTTTGTCCATAACGCATCCCATTTAGCATCTAGTTTGGCCACCCAATTTTAAAAAAAATTACACTAAAAAGCGACGCTAAATAGGATGTTAATTCCCGGATTTGTTGTAGTGTATGCTGCCATTCATATCTACATGGGAGGAAAAAGCATATATTAGAAATAAATTGTATAAAGTAAAAAATCCATAGAGAAAATAGGAAGGAATAGATGGTATAATACCTGCACCAATAATCGGTTATATGAAAACCTTTTTGAAGCACCTCTTCAAGAAATGTTTTGAATCTATTGTGCATGTATTGTGATGTAATATGTGGATTTGATATGATGTTGTGAACCTTCCATTGATAAGATTGAGCTGGACCATTAGGACGTTTAGCAGGCATTAGAGCATGCAAATCTGGCCATTTTGTGTCAGCTGCACTAAGGGTGAAGAAGAACATTGGTGTACCTTGTTGATTGATAATATTTGTCAATCCAACTCTACTTTTGTTCCAATATGACCGTGTTCCATGTAATGAAGACCCAAATTTTCTAGCCCGTTCACCAATTTTATCATTTGGCATGTCTTGCAATTGGTTGACAAGCTCATGTACTGTGGGAGGTAGTGTATCTTCAAAAAAAAATTGACAAAAATAGAGGCAATAGAATTACTTTGATGATGCATAAATAGATTGTATATGTAGTATCGGAAGTGAGGATGTTGGGCAAATCTGTTGTCATGATAGCAAATAAGGTGAAGTGCATATTCGTGCATATCAATTTCATGAATGCGTGGTTGTAATAAAATTGATGTACCTGTGGGAAACAAAGTTGGAAAAGCCATGGAAAGAAGGCCTTCTATGTTGTACTCATTAATAGGGGACATTTCTATAGGGGGCCAACCAATGGAAGGTGGTAGTGGGATATTTGGTATGTGTAACAACTGTCTTATTTCTTCAACCTCAGTTCTAGCATTAGTTTGTGTTGAAATAAATGACGAGGATTCCAATTCATAGGGTTCAAATGAATTTGGCAGTTGATCTATACAAGACAAGCTTTGCTGATGAGATAATGTAGCATTGCTATTAAGATGCGGAATCAAAGGTGAAATGTCTACTGAAATAAGAGGCAAAGAAGCTAATGCAATTCGGTTTATTTGTACATCCTTGTAGTATGGGTCGTTTTCTAGAATTGAAGGGCAGCAAGAACATCTGTTCGACTAACAAACAGTTCATATGGTTTGTTTGTAGAATTTCATTTCCGAACAACGAGGATGTCGAGTTCTGATACTAAATGCGGTAGGTATGTGGTAATGTTGGAAATGTCTTAGGGGAAGCAAATAGTATGACCAGAGTATTTATATTGACCACCACGAGCATGTGTCACTTGCAAGATTGGGTTAGCATGAGTAATAAGCATCTCTTCAACCTATGTAAGTATTGTAAGGAAAGTTGGTTGGTTGCCCATATCCATATTGTTTTCCAATAAAAAGTGATGCCTGTTTCGTTCTAGAATCCAATGTGAACAAGCGTATGCTTCATGGAAATTTTTTGTTACAATACTAAGGTAACATTCTTTGCAAATCGATCAAACATGCATATCAGCTAGTTCATCCATTTTTTTACGAAATCGTTGATGTGCATCATTGAGGTGGTTGTTCAATGGATTTGGCACAGGAGATGGAAGTAAAGCTGAGTCGAGAGGTTCTGCAAGAGAATTTGAAGAATACATATCCACATGCAGATGAGCAATATCCCTTTAAATAAGACGTTGTTTCTTGTTGTTTTTATCTCTATTTTGTGCATATAAAACTCTTCTTCGTGCATTGGCTTGTTCCTTGTCATGATTTTGCATAATGCCTACAAGAAAATTGTAAACTTGTTAAACACCTAGAAGCTTTGATTGTTGGAAGCGACACATTTTGTATATGTACTAACTGGAAACTATGTGGATATAAAGCAGAAGATAAAAAACAAATGTTAATTCATTGCATATGGGGAAGTAAGAACGTAGCTTAAAATAATATAACTGGAGTAAATTTTGTTTTTCAAGTTGTAACTTGATAATTGTAAGAAAACAGTAATATAGAAGAACAAAGTGTAGTGTGAGAAAGTAAATATGAAATAAAAAAGTAACTATAATTATAGTTATGTACAGAGCAATCAAAAGTTGTGGCCAGAAACAAGAGAACAAAGTTGTGCATTTTATAAAAAATAGGATAGCAAAATAGTATTGTACTTAAAAACTACCATATATGTTTTTTTACCAATTTGCATAAGAAATGGTAAGTGATAGCTTGTACATTGGAAGTATGAGACTGCAAGAAAGTTGTGCTATAAGAGAGTTTAAAAAATACCCTGCTATGTTGAACAATGAAACAAGGAGTTAAAATTGACAATTGAAAGCATCCATTATAAACAATGAAGAATGGTTAAGTATCAAGTTGAAAAAACATATATATTTATGTGTCCATCTGAAATTGTCGTTTATGTGTTTTGAACCATGACAATTACAACTTTTAGGCATGCAACTCCACAGAAGGTCTCTGTTCTAACTGAAAGAGTAAGAAGTAATTTTTTGTTGCAGATCCTCTGCACTATTTCATCAAGTGATGTTGTTTCAGTTGAGAGAAGACACAGATCTTTTGCAGAAAATACCATGAGTTGGTTTGCATCATCATCAAATGCTATCACACCATGAAGGAATCCAGTAACATCTTCCAAGTCAACCTTTAATATATATCGGTAGTCACATTCAAGAAACTCTCCATCACATTTAGCACAATGCCAAATGTCTCCAACTTTGTGGGCAATCTTTTTCATGCATTGTATTCCGTCGACAAAAAGAGGACATGCAAGGAAATAAAAGTCATCCATGTTAACATTTGTGATGGTTGCTACAAGAGAGTACCAAACAACTTTTTCAGATGATTGAAGAGTTTGTAGGTCATTGATGGTAATGGATTTAAGAGAACTAGAGTGAGAGGCATTGAAATTTCGGCTCAAGGATGGTGATGCTGAATGAAATCCATTTTCATGAAACCAATTTTGGGGAACTAAAGTTTGTTCAATTTTTGGGTTTATAAAAACAATAGTGTTGGAAATAGTTCCAACAGTTTTTCCATTAAAATATATAACATGACAACCTTTGATTGCTATAGCTAGAGGCGTAGGTAAACCATGCAGGTTGGCAATCTCGGCTCCTTCAATTTGGCAATACTCTCCCCAAATTGTTATGTCAATACTATAGCTAGTGACATATCACGGAGTCCAATAGTGCACCTAACAGTCTCAACACCATCTCTTTTTTGTATTGTGGTGTTGGAGAAACTGAAATGACAATACCAACAAGGTCCACTATGGAATTGACAGGTATACTTTGTATCTCCTGAATAGTTTTAAATTTAAAGTAAAAAAAGGTATTGAGGGGTATTCATTTAAGCATGGTTGGATGGTTGAGGAGGAACCTAGGAAAATCTCATTATGGCTTTTCAAATGGTTGAAAAGTGGATTGGATTCTTTCATTGTGCCGTTTGATACTATGTACACTATTCCTATATGTATTTGGTCTTACAAAGAGAGTGTCAATTCATTGAATGCAAATATATGTATTTCATCGTATGAAGCATTAACAATGTCAAATCCAAAGATTTTTCTAGACCCTCGTTGGTTTCCATATTCATGTAGCTTTGTCTTGGCAATAACTCGACCTTGAATGTTCCAAACTTTTCTAGAAGAGGAGAGTGATGTGAATGGAATAGTTGATGCATCCAAGGTAGGTTTTTCATCTACTGAGCTAGGATTCACTGGAACAGAGGAACAACTCTGCGAGGGAGAAGGTACAGGTAAGTGGTAAGGTGCAGGATCTCCAATAATTGTTGCATCCACTATGACAACTTCAAGTGCAAGCAATGTGATAGTCCTATGAGAAGAAGTATGTTAGAGTTGAATGGGATAGAAAAACCTTGGATGCATGAACAGTTTGAAAATGATTAAGTCGACAAGGACAAAATGGAAATTAAACATACGTTACACTATGTGCAATGTTCCATGTACACTTGGTAAGTTTGATTATATATCCTTCTTTTAGTTGTTCAGTTTCTACAAGACTACTATATATAGTTGGAAGCAATATCTCATGCTTGTGAAGCCCATCTGAGATAGAAATTTGGAACCGAATAGATGATGACTTCAGTGAGTTCACTTGGTTTAACAAGGGAACTTGTACCAGCGGGAAAATGTTAACAACACCATGCAACAAGAGTGAAATAGAATCTTCAATTAGCATACTCTCCATAGCATGACATTTTTTCCCCTGTGAAGTGAAACAGGGCAAGAACAAAAAAATTGCAATGTCACATATTCATGTGATCGAATGACAAAAAAAACTGCATATATGACACAATTTTTTTTCCACTTGAACTTACACCAATGGGGGGGATATTGAGATTTGAGGTGTAACAAGATCTATGCTTTTTTATCTCTACCTATGAGCATGAGACAAGTACCGTCGAGATTGATTCTATGGTAGTTGTTCAAAATTTGAAATAAACATTAATAGATTAATTTGTGTCCTCCTTCAATTTTTCACTACAAATATTTTAATTCTTAATTGTATTCCTTTAGTCTTCTTCATTATATTAAACAGTTTATAAATTAATATATCATTCACTATCTCGCAACCCACATCCCGCAATTGCAGGATGCAGGATACCGGATTACAAAATAATATTTCATGTACTGTCGAGATTGATTCTATGGCAGTTGTTCAAAATTTGAAATAAACATTAATAGATTAATTTGTATCCTCTTTCAATTTTTCACTATAAATATTTTAATTCTTAACTGTATTCCTTTAGTTTTCTTCATTATATTACACAGTTTATAGATTAATATATCATTCACTATCCCGCAACCCGCATCCCACAATTGCGGGATGCGGGATATAGGATTAAAAAATAATATTTCATTCACCACCTGCATCTTGCAACTTGCATCCCGCAGTTGCAAAATGCAGGATACGAGATTACAAAATAGCGGGATGCACGATTACAAAAATGCGGGATGCAGGATTACAAAATAGAAAAATTTTATTTCCCTTTCCGCAATGTGCAATCCCGCAAATTGCAGGTTGCAAGTTGCGGAAATAGAAAACAAAAATCTTAAATCAAACTACATGGTAAAAAGCTTAAAGCGCAAAGGAAAAAGCAAAATATCCTGGAATTGCGGGATGCGGGCATACAAAATAGGGTAATTTTATTTTTCCCTTTTCGCATTTCGCAATCCCACAAATTGCGGGTTGCGGGTTGCGGAAACACACAATAAAAATCTTAAATCAAACCACAAGGTAAAAAGTTGAAACCTGAATACTGTTTTTGTCTAAGAAATTTATATGATAAAAAATCGTCGGTGACCTCCACAGGATTCAACTATTTGGAACGTGCTTGTAAAAATCTAGTTTACTATTTAGTCCAGTTTAGCCTAGTTTACAATTACAAAATAGCGTAATATAACTATGGACTGCTGGTGTCCTGTAAGTTTAAAGAAATTGGAAACTGTAAAGTGTAAATGAAACGCACCAAAATCAATATGCGGTTACCTTCAGGTGTGTTTATATGCAGAAAGCAAAGGTGTTTGGCATTTGCATCTTTCGAGTTCCTTTCAGGTAAAAATGTATCGAAATTTTTATTGCCGGGAAAAAAAATGAGACAATACATAAATAACTAATAATCAGACAAAGCAGCAATAACAGCAAAACAAAGCAAGGTGTTTGACCATCTCATAATCAGACTAAATGAATATTCAAAAAATTTAAGCAAACTAAAGGAATACCTGCAAATTTAAAGAAACTCCAAACTGTAAAACAAAATACATAAATAACTAATAATCAGATAAAGCAACAATAAGAGGAAAACAAAGCAAGGGTGTTTGACTATCTCATAATCAAACTAAATGAATCTTCAAAAAATTTAGGCAAACTAAAGGAATACTTGCAAATTTAAATAAACTGCAAACTATGAAATGTAAATGAAGCACACCAAAATCAATATGTGGTTACCTGAAGGTCTGTTTATATGTGCAAAGCAAAGGCAGTGCAAGAACAAATGCGGCAAATGCAATATTGTAACAAGATTTTGAAGATCATCATAAGCTGCGCAAAGATGAAGATATTGACACATGTCTGAATCATATGACAAGCTTTCTTGCATTAATTGAGCAACAATGCATTAATGAAACATTAATGCCAGTGGATGAAGGGACATGGGCAAAGTGTATTCAATTCAGTGAAGCACCAATAAAATGGAAGCTCAACCAAATTGTGAGCGTAAAGATAGAAAACTCGTCAAGAATAGCGTAGGATAAACCCATAAAAAATGGTGAACCGAAACTCCGCAAAATTGTCGGCAATGAGCTTTCCAAATCGAGATAAATGAACAACAGGGAAGGACAGTAAAATCCTGTACAAAAAATCGCCAGGATCAGTGGTTTAGGACAACATATGGAAGAGTAGAGAATACATGCAAGCCATCTATGAGGAAAACACACTAAACACCAACTGCAAAGAACGACCCGCAACTGGCAATCAATCGATCAATCCATTCATGTGTAGCAATGACTGTAACACAGAGGACACCAGCAGTCTACAAGACTGAATTTCGCCAATCGAGATTGCAGAATCGAGGACCCAACTAAAATGCAAAAGAAAAAAATTGCTAAACACCAACTACAAAGAACGACCTGCAACTGCCAATCAATCCATCAATCCATTCATGTGCAGCAACGGCTGTAACATAGAGGACACCAGCGGTCTACAAGACAAAAGTTCACCAATCAAGATTGCAGAATCAGGGACCCAACTAAAATGCAAAAGAAAAAAATATATGATTGATCAACACAACGCTTGCTCGAGATCCATTTGCTAATCCGACGCGACACCTGTTGAAGTGTGAATGGCCAGAGAGACGAGGAATCTTCTGAGACTACGTCTCCATAAGGAAAACACCTTCGACGTAATTATGAAAAATAAGTAATGAATATTTTCCTTGTAAAACGAGGGCATGTATGTTAATTTTTTTTTTGTATTATGGTTCTTTATAATTATAAAATAGATGCATACACAAATTTGCTAAATCATGAGAATCCATAATAGAAAGAAAATATCTGTTTATAATTATAAAATAGATGCATACACAAATTTGCTAAATCATGAGAATCTATAATAGAAAGAAAATATGCTCAGATAGTTCTAAAACTAAGCTAAAAGAAACAATTACCAAAAAATACTGAAGCTAATGATTCTACATAAAACTTAAAAATACTTCATGCCAATGAATATACGCTTGAAACTTGAAAATAATGTATGCTAATGAATATATCTTTTTTTATATATATGGTTTACTCTACCTTCATATAGAACATTGAGTAGATTCTTGTTGCTTCCTAATCCTTTTTATAAGTGTGGTTTACTCTATCTTAATATAGAACATTTAGTATATTGTTGTTGTTTCCTAATCCAATTCTTGAGTATTCCATAATTCGAGTGAACCAAAAAGTATGAAAATAAATTCTTCAAACTTCTTAAAATATATGATATTTAGTTTTACCATAATCAAAATATAGAAAAAGTGGATGGATATGGAGATATGTGTAAAATAATATATTGTTAAGAATCACGCCCATCATTGATGTTGTTTTATTTTGCCTTGACTGATATATAGAATCGAACCGTCCAAATAACAATGACTGTAATTAGTGATACAATTATGTTTTTAAATTTTATTTTCAATTGAATTCAGAGTTTTGATTAGCAAAGTATCATTTTCTTAAAGTAACTCAAAACTGTTAGTTCGCATGAAAATAGTAGTGATATTAGTATATATTATTTATTTGAAATAGTAACGTAAACTCAACAAACTAATAGTGAACTCAACGTAAATAGTAGTGACATTAGTATATATATATTTATTTGAAATTCAACTATTTGAAATATTAATTAAAGATATAAATTTAACACAACTATAAGTAAAATGTTATAGATACAGTGAACCGCTTAATTTATTTGAAATTCATATATTTGAAATATTATTTAAAGATATAGATTTAACATTGCTACAAGTAAAGTGGGATAGACAACCATTTAATTAATTTTGTAGAAATACTTGATTATCAAGTAAAAATTAAAAATATATAATTATATAGTAAAATAATATTAGTTTATTTCTGGTTCAATTTTTGTTTTTTGTTTTAGTATTTGTTTTATGTTTATTTTAATTAGCTTAATGTTTTTGTTATAACATAATTGGATAACTATAACAATATGGTAATTAGTTTACCCTTTCTTCATCTGCACAAAATTAAGTGGTTGGTTGTGTCTATCTAAGTTCACCTACCACTTTACATGAGGTGCTAGTTTAAATCTTAATCAAGATGCATTTAAGCATACAATTACCATGAA
>LPNX010887433.1:4108-15750 GCA_001517045.1 Pseudotsuga menziesii | reverse complement strand
AATATTAGCATAGCCACAAGTAAAGTGGCTAGTAAATAGGCACCACCAACAACTTAGTTTTGTGGAGATGATTGTTGTTAAACAAATGCTAAACATTAAACTAATTACCAAATTGTTATAGTTATAAAGTATAATATAAGAATTAAACTAATTATTATAATCATTAAACAAATAATATTTAATAAAAAAAAACAAAAACTGATAGATAAGAAAACCATGAGATTTGTACACTTGTTACACTTTAATCTTGTTGATCTGCTCAAGGAAGCCCAAGATCTCAGGGTGATTCCATGAAGGTGGGTAACACTTTTTGGCCAAATTTGGTGATGAAAACCTGATTTTTACTCATATGCTAGGTAGAAGCCCTCGAAACGCATATATGCCATGTGAATTTCGACTTGCAGTAGAAAAACAAATTATAGAATATTATGTTGGCTTCCCAATGATATTTTTTTTTAAATATTCCGATGTCATTTAATGTGTGAAATTTTGCTTTTAATGAACTGTGTGACCTTAAAAATTTGAAGAAGTTAATAATTGGCTTGTGTCCAACCCCAAGAATTCAATCTTATATTAATAATTAAAAAAAATACATGAGCATGATCTACACATAATGAACTGTGGTCTGCATATTTTTCTGTTAATTTATTTCACAATATACAATTATTTATTATTTTTCAAAAGTGACCACATCTGATTTCAGCATCATTTTATACACGTGTGTCCATCCCAGATTTTTTTTCATTGTTTTCAAAAATTGAAAAACCAAAGACACCCTTTTGAAAAGGACATGCCAATGTGTGGGCTGTGCATTTTTACGAAATTTTTGGATGTGTATATTTTACCTTGCGTATTTTTCTTTGAGTTGCTTCGAAGTTGTTGTCTGGTTTTCTAAGTGTAAGTTTTAGAACTAGTTAAAAAAAAAACCCATATGAATGTCAAAATGCATGCATCATATCTCAATGGATAGAGGATTCGGTGACGAATCTATCAGTATGAACTCTGCTCAGTCGTGTGCCATGAATGGCAGGGTTTACACCCCTGGAAGACATAAAGGAAAATTGATTTTCTTGAAAGAGGGGTAAATCTTTGTTTTTAAAGCCCTCGATCGAGATTTTAATAAACCCTCAATCGAGGCTTTATTAAACCCTCGATAGAGTCTTTAATAAACCCTCAATTGAGCTACTCGTTAACACTTGAAAAAGAGCTTTGTACATGACTACCAATATACTAGCATATTTTTTCAAGATATAATCTTTAGCTTATATATATTATATATAAATTATATATATGTATTATATTTAATATTATGTTCATGTAGGACATTTTAGAAATGGGTTTCAATGACCCATCTAAGAGAATTTAAAAGAAAAATTACCAAAGAATAAAGGGGAAATGGGAAATTATAATTTTTTAAAGATGGTAAATGTAAAAATAAAAATAAAAAACATAAGTGAAAAAATAAAAGAAATAAAAAAATAAAAAATAAAAAAGAACAAGAAGAAGGATACTTATTCTCAACATTGTAATAAATGTAAAGAATTTAAATTTTTTTGTTTTTCATATCCGAATAAATGATAAGAATATAAATGCATAAGAAGAAGAATTGAAGGAACAATAATATAATACTTATAACCATAGTGAAATATACTGGTAACAAGGGAAGCTGTCCTTTGTTTTTTAGATTTAGTTGTTTGAAACTATGAAAGAGGCATCAAAGTTTAGGGAACAAGAAAACTCTTTCCCTAGTTCACCTAGAACATATAATTAGAATTCTCTCATTGTATAGATAAATGTGTACATAAACATAATTGACAATTATAACCTATTACCAATCAGTTTCATCTAGACATGAGTACATTAAGAATATAGCAAATGGATAAGACTCATGAAATAAACATGACATGCCAACTTGCTCAACTCATCAAAAAAAAAAAATCGTAGTGATGATAATATGTTGCGCCCCATATATGTGACCTTGTGACCCTTCTTATAACTAAATTTAATGAAGTTTAATTTTTTCCTGGACCAAAGATATTAACAAAAACATTGAAGTCTATGTTGAAAAGAGACATGGATTTAAACAACACTATAGATGACATTGATTATAAATATTGTGTGCAGTGACCAAGTGGACAAACTATTGTTTGTAGCAAAATGATCATGACGTAGATACAATAAACCCTTCAATGCATCCTAGCATGATAACTCAAAACTTTAACCAATAGTTGTGAAACCTTGATGGTGATGCTAGGGATTCATTTTGGAGCTTTAACAATAATTTTATAGTCTACGAACTACATGCATTTAGTTTTTTTTAATACTTATATTCAAGTAGTATCATGGTGTGTTTTCATTAGAATTCAACATCTAGCTTGTTTATGCCATTAGTGGTTGGTATGTAATTTAAACATCCGATTTTATTCCTATCAGCAATATATCCAATGTGTATACAATGTAGTACCTGGAAATGTAGTGAAATGTTTTAAATACTAAAAATACTTTGCTCCTGCGTATATAATTTTTAACTTTGAAAAACTACAATTATGTGATATGACTTTGAATTTACACTAATTTTTATCTTCGTCATCATGCTCTATTCCGTCCTGGGCTCTGAGCTTTAATTATCTAACTCGAGGATCTATACCATAGGTAGATCGTAGTCCTGAGAATCCAGGTCAAGTGGACACAACTCGTCTAAGTTCAATTCATCAACTAAATTGCATGCATCATTGTCATAGTATTTTTTTTGCATTGAACCAATGAGAGCAATGATACATGCAATTCAGTTGATGAGCTAAACTTAGGCAAGTTGTGTCCACTCGACCTGGATTCTCAGGACCATGATCTACCTATGGTATAGATCTTCGGGACATATATTTAAATCCCAGAGCCCAGGGAGGAATAGAACATAACGATTAAGATAAAAATTAGTGTTACATTCATAGTCATATCACATAATTGTAGTTTTCTAAACTTAAAAATTATATACAAAGGAGCAAAGTATTTTTAGTACCTTTAGAGAAATGAAAATGTGAGCATGAAAAAAAAATATGACCTCATTTCCTTGGGTTATATCAATGTCCATTGTTTACTCTTCAAAAATTTTATTGTGTCACACATTTGTAGTTATTTTTGCTAGTAAATTATTGAATGACATTAGAATTTACATCAATAACACGTGACTAAACATGATAGTAATTCTCATTTCAGGAAGAATTGAAAATGTTCAATGACATGAATTCAAATGGGGATTCAAAATACAAGGTGTCCAAGGATCTTTTGGAAGACTTCATTAAATGAAAAGCTCGGTTGAGATTTTTAAAACTTTAACTAAAAAACTATTCAAGTGCCCATATTCGTGTGTGCACACGAATATTGACACCCAAAAATTTATTTAATCAAAGTTTTTCAAATCTTGTATTGTTCATGGGAACAAGGTCTTCGAATTCAATTAAAATCAAACATAGAATTATATGATAATAAAATTTAATGAAACATTATTTCGATTAGAAAAATAGTACTTGTGGGTAATAGTACATACCTTGAAGAAGAAATAAGTAAAAGTGTTACTATTGCCACTTCCACTAGGTTTTATGTGTAGATATTAGTCGTGGAGTAATTGGAGTTATAGATGTTGGATTAATAGATTATCAATGATATCTATAACTTCAATTACTCCATGAACCATATCTACAAATGAATATAAATGCCCATTTTCTATCCAACAAATGCAATGAATTATATCAAATGTTTGTCATCTATTTATAGTAAAAACGATTAAAGATGCTCGATCGAGCTTCTTTTAACCCTCAATCGAGCTTTTCTTTAACCCTTGATTGAGCACTTGTACCTCAATCGAGGGTTTTTCAAACGGTCGATTGAGGGCTTAAGAAAACCTCGATCGAGGGTTTGAAAAAAGCTCGATCGAGGTACGTTTTTGTGCTTTTCTAAAATTATGTTGCCAAAAATTGTAACCCACCTCCATGGATACAACCCTCACATAATATCTAAACCCCTGTTGAGGTAAATATTTAACTAGCAAATCCACTCAACTTGTAGTCGGTAAAAGCATATAGGCCACCGGTCATTTTTTAAGCTGTTGAACTTAAAAGTAAATTTAAAGCATCAATTGAACAAAAAATTTCTTTAAGCATAAGAATTAAATCCGGACTAACTGTTACGCCATGGCTCCTAGGATGCATATGTGTAGTCATACAAGGAGTCGGAGGGGAAACAGTGGACGTGCAAGTGCTGCAGCAATGAGGAACTCGGGGTCTAGGCTAGAAGAACCATAGGATTTCACCACTCGTGCCTTTAATTGGGGCGACCACTAGTAAGCGGAGACCTCAAATGCCATTGAAACAAATATAGTACAGATGGAGGAGTCCCTTCTTCAGGAAATAGAGTTGTAGCAGGGGAGACCAGTAGTGGTCAATCCATTCTAGATAGGACGTATGTTATTGGTCGGCAAGCTCCGTTCACGGGAAAGGATGGTGAAGCAGTCAGGATGGGGTGACGGTGTCTTGTCCATTTTGTTTCTTAATGATCAAATTTTTTGGCCCATATCAGTCAAGTATCAGTATTTGTAACCAGACTAGGGGTTTTGTCTCTTAATTTGGAGGCTATAAGGTGGTTGTTTTATTATATTTTGGTTGGATAAATCTGCGTCTATAATTTTCGCTCTCTTTTCCCAATATGGGAAGAGCACCAGTAATAGAAGGATTTACCTGCTTACTTACAAAAAAAAAAACTCGACTAATTGTTCCAGTTAACCATTTAACTAAACATAACTATATACCACTACCATGAAATGAATTCGTGGTGTATACTTGTTACACTCATGTTAATCTTGTTAACCCACTCAATTAAACCCAAAATATAAGATATTAAGACCTATCCACTTAATTAAAATAAAACAATAAATAAACCCGTTTTTTTTAAATTATAAAATGCTTTTGAAAAATATTTTGTATAATATATTTCATTTATATTATTTTTGACATTTTAATTTAGTTATTAAAAATGTTTTTTTATTATAAAAATAAAATTTACAATTTAATAGACATTAATAATAATTTTTAATATTAATAATAAATTTTAATTTAAAAATAATTTAAAATATATACATAAAACTACTTATGCATGGATAAAAAGTTTTGTGGCAGACAACCCATGAGACATAACTTATTACTTTTTTTTCACATATAACTTACCATAGCTTACCAATCACAAATTAAGCCACAAACTAAATAGTTACACTGTTCGCCTATTAACTTTCATGAATGAATTAATGAAAGTTATTGTGACAAGTCGAAATTGCCAAGAGTGTTTTGGTAAATACGGCCTAACTACTATTTATCAAACTCCAAAGTTCGATGTTTGATTTATCTGATCGCCTGACTATAGTCTTCGTGCATATGAATTGAGTCACTTTAATGCGTCGAAAACCGATAAAATGGTGTGGTCGAATTTTTTTTTTATAGATCTGTTTGGAATCGGGTGTCAATTTTTTGTGTGGAGAATTGGAGATGACAGTGTATAAATTAGTAATTGCTTCAAAAGGTGCAATTAAACATCAAAGGGATTTATAGTTCTCCATGATATTAAACAATGAAAACAGTTTTCAAGATACAAAATAAGTATGGATACAAGATATTTGAAATGAAGAACTTGGAACCATGAACCCTTGGAGTGGAGGATTCTCCAAAAAAATTTGAGACGCAAAGCTAAGCTGAGCCATTGGAGGTTTTTTATTGCCCAGCCCCCAAATTATTTGGGCCAAGAAATATCTTTCCAGCTAGCCAGATGGTATTTACATTTTTTGTCAGAGGATCCCCATAAGAAATTAAACATGATACTTCTGAGCTTCTGAAGAATAGAGTCTGGGAGAGCAAGTCCCATCCAATACACAGGTATACTAGACAGTACAGATTGGACAAGGATCAATCTGCCCCCAAGTGAAAGATACTTGTAGGTCCGTGACTAATCCTTCTTTCAAACTTTTGTATTATCCAATGCTAATCATTTACTCTATACCCGAGCGGTTTCAGATGATAACCCAGGTAATTGAACCCAGATTGGATCGACGACATTCTATAAGGCAGGACTCTCACAAAATCATTAAGACAGTCATTAGCAATATTGTAGTAGAGAAAACAAGACTTTTCAATGTTGATCCTCATGCCTGAGGCTTTACAAAAGGTCTCGATGATAACCTCGAAAGCAGACCAGTCCTGGAGAGTACCCGAGCCCAGGAGAATTACATCATCCACAAAGAGGAGGTGAGAAAGGGCAAGGGAGGGTGACAATTGAATGCCCCGAATGAGACCATTAGATCTGGCATCCTGAATGAGTAGACTGAGACCCTTGATGACAAGGATAAAGAGGAGAGGAGATAAAGGACAACCTTGCCGGATACCACGGGTAGCTGTGAAAAAATTTGAAGGAGTCCCATTGACCAGAACCGCAAAATTTGCAGAGGAGATGCAGCCCATAATCCAATTTACAGTAAGGAGGGGCACTCCAATTTGAATCAGGATCAATCTGACATATGTCCAGTCAACACGATCAAAAGCCTTTGTAAGATCCAGTTTGAGAACAAAGGCGCAGAGATTCTTGGTTTTGACAGAATGGAGGACCTCTTGCACAATACCTATAGGCTCAGAAATTTGACGGTCTTTTAGAAACCCGAATTGTTCCTGAGAAATACCCATATCCAAAAAGGGCTTTAACCTCCCAGCAATGACTTTAGCAATGAGCTTGTAGAGAAGGTTGCATAAAGAGATGGGCCTAAAGTCAGCGAAGGTTCAGGGCTTGTCCTTATTTGGGATAAGAGAAAGGAACGTTGAGTTTAAGGAGGGAGGGATAAAACTGGAGATCCTAGTAAATTCAATGGTTTTTAGTAAAATAGGGCCGAGAAGATCGAAAAAGTGCAGATAGAACTCCACAGGCCACCCATCCGGACCTGGGCTACGATCTTTTCTAAATGACTTAAGAGAGAGTTCGATCTCCTTCAAACTAACCAGGAAAGTAAGGAGGAATGGTTGATCTGAGGAAATCATTTTCGGGAAAAGTGAGACCACCTTTAGTTGGTGCTCTAGACTAGTACAACCATCATCCGTGAAAATAATCTCAAAGTAAGCTTTTCCCAACTCTTTTAAGGGGGCCTCCTCCTCAATAAGATTACCATCAGAATCCTCAAGAGACCAGATCATGTTTTGCAATCTTCTCCCCGAAGCCACAACATGAAATTTTTTTGTGTTGGAGTCACCTTGAAGGGCCCACTTGGTTCTACTTTTCAGTTTCCAGGTAAGCTGAAAATGATCCAAAATCTTTTTCCTTTCAGCACTGAGACAAGACAAAAGGGTAGTTTGCTCCTTAGTGAGAATACCATTAAAGGGACCTGCAAGGATTTCTTCAATGGCTAGATCAAGGCTAGAGGATGCAGAATCAATGCTTGCTGATTTAGCCTTTATCCAACTCTTAGTTGCAAATTTGAGTTTGCGTAGGGTATGACAAAGATCCTCAATGCCAAAAATATTATCAGCATCAGAGGTAGAAGACCACCAGCAGAGAAACCAATCGATGAAGTCAGGATCTTCTAACCACGAACGATTAAATTTGAAAGGGTAATCATAGGGACCTTTAGGAGAATTCCATTCGAGGCAAATAGGAAAATGGTCAGAGAGATTTATGCATTTGATCTAGGTCCTGTAAGCCCCTAAAGAAGGAAGCAGGTTATTGGAGATAAGAAACTGATCAAGGCGTTTACTAATGCCCTCATCCCCAACTCGACCATTGCGCCAAGTAGGTCCAGTCGTAGGGGGAGCCACATCCACAAGTCCTGCAGACTCAAAGAGAGATAGGAAGTGATCAGAGAGAGGATCCAGAGAGGCCTTTGAGCCCCAAATTTCAGAGGAGTGGAGAGTGAGATTAAGATCCCCACCTAAAACTAGATGTGGAAGGTTTAGTAACCCACCTTGAAGGGCTTTGTCCCAAAATAGGTCCCTATCCCGATAAGGTCCATAAACGTTAAGAATATGGAGAGGATCTAGCATCCCTCGTATGGAGGCCTGAAGCAAGATACCCGCACAAGTTTGAAAGGCCCTACAATTTGCCTTCGACGAATTCCAAGCAAAGAGAAGACCCACCGAAAGCCCACGAGCACTGACAGCACAGAATTCCCAGGAGGGGAGTAATTTTGAAAAAGCAAACAGAGCAGGGGAGGCACTGCACATGGTTTCCTGCAGAAGGATGAAGTTAGGGTTAAGGGATTTGAAAAGAGCACGGAGGCTAAGTGATTTGGTCCTGCCTCCCAGACCACGAATATTAAGGGAGAGGGTTAACATTAGGTCTGATCCAATGGGGGAGACAACACTCTAAGTCCCCTGGATGAGGTGCCTCTGGTCGCATCCTTGATACAGACAGAGAGAGGAATATACGGTGGAGAGGCCGAGGAGAGGTCGACTTTTGAGTCCCTTTTCCCTTTGGGAAGCTTCCTGACAGTCACATTTGCGAACCTGATGGAATTAAGGTGGAGGGTGGAGGGTGAGGTAGGGGAAGAGGCCGTGAAAATAGAGAGGGTTCTCTTAAGAGAGGGATCAGCGAAAGAAGGGGAGGAGGTGGGGCTATGATGGGGAGTGGACTGATCAGAAGGCAGAACAAAAGGTAAAATAGGGGGGTGACCAGGCTTGAAGGAGGAGCCCGAGGTAAAAGAGGGGGAAAATCCACCATCGAGTCAAGAGCAGGCGAAACCGTGTGATGACTCTCACAAATAGGGAAAGGCATGCTAACAGCGCTAGAAGGTCAGGAGAGGGCTTCCGCTGCCTTTGGATTAGAATCGGGAGAAGGGAGAGAATCCGACATGTTACATGAGGGCAATGCTAGCGAGGCTAACTAGGGAGGAGAATCCGGAACAGTATTGGAGGATGACGGAGGGACATGTAATTTTTTATGAGTCATAATCAAATTTTCAATAGCCTCCAAGAAAGAGTCAGAAACAAAATCAGTGGGAGGAGTAGACTCATTTGAAATACCTGGTGGTGTAAAGTGGCCCTCCGGGGGCCTTGCCGAAAGCGATGGCGATCTGAGCTCATCCAAATCTGAGTTGTTTCCGCCTGAAAACCTGTGGGGACAGGAATTCCTCAGATGACCCACTGAGCGGCAGCAACTACAGTGAAAAGGTACGTGAAGATAATCGAGTCGCTGGATCAGTAAGCACTCGTTGCACAGTATCTCGACTTCCGCAGGTAGCCCATGAGAAATATCCATCTCAACAAGTATTTTTGCTATCCTCTTATCATATACCTGATGAAAGTCATCCTCCACTGAGACGAACCTCCCAATATTATTCTTGATTCCTTCTAGAATATGCCTGCTCCACAGGGGGAACGGAAGGTGTGGTAATAAAACCCACAGGTGGCGTTTTGTAATTCTCTCTCTCAAAGGGTCGAATTTGGAGTGCCAGTGGCCAAGCACCAACGAACCCTTTCCAATGCACTAGATACCTTCCAGAACCCGGGTGCAGTGTTCAGCATCAAGAAATACAAACACTATCCAACCATTTGACAATAAAGTACTGATGGTCAAGATATAATCAAATAGTGGCTTCCAATTCTCCGATGCCCAGTTGACCCAAGAAACCTTGTTCATCCTACAATACTCCAACCGGCCCACCAGGGCACGCGAGCAAAGGGATGTAACTTGATCCATGAAAATATCATGCCCCAAGACATATCGATAATGACCTTCCTATGTCTTAACACATTTGGTCCTCTGTTTCCGACGAAATCGAGTCTATGCACCATTTTCTGCCATCAATAAGTCCCAACAGAGTCAACCCCACAAGACTGTTATCACCGAGGCAGAGGTGTTAACCCCAGTTACCCAGCGAAAACATATTCGAGAGCCGCATAGAAAGGGTGCTAAATAAACAAAGGACACAAACCAATAACCAAAGAAAACGCCGGTCCAAGCAATGATCAGTAACTGAAAAAGAGATCGAAGAAAACCCAAATGTCAACGGCGTAACTGAAGTAGCCCGACGACAAAGAAAAGGATGGAGTAACCCAGGTTTGGTTAAGGGTAGGAGTCACGAAAACTGCGAGGTGACACAATCGACCAAACACCACAGAAGTCAACCCTGTACCCGACAAGAACCTTCTACAAATCCGGGCAGAAACCCCATGCAAGGGTGGTGAGGAAAACGACGTCGACAAGAAGCAGCAGCAGAGGCGAATCCTTCCCACTTTTTTTAGTCTTGGTTGGTACTAGTCCCCCAATGAAGGGGAGGGACTCCAAGAAAGGCCGCAGTCCGATGCCCACCAACCTAAGCAATGAAACCCCAAACAGGGAGAAAAATCCAGAGCGTAAGAACCCAAAAAGTTTAAGAGAAGGACGACTGAAAGTCAGCTCACCAGGAGGGGTTCTGAGGCTCGAAAAGACAAGGCAGCAGGGTGGCAACACTGTCACAACTAGAAAAACAAACCCTTGCAGAGATGAAAGGGTAAGGGAAGCAGCCGCTGAAGAGGAAATAAACCCCAGCGCTACCACAAAGAGTCCTTCTACGAGCAATGAGAGAGAGAGGGTCATCGCCATGGTGCAACAGGAGTCGCAGAGGAACGACCCATCGAACCCTCCATCCACCGAACCATTCAAGATCTTTATATAGAACATTTAGTACATTGTTGTTGTTTCCTAATCCAATTCTTGAGTATTCCATAATTCGAGTGAACCAAAAAGTATGAAAATAAATTCTTCAAACTTCTTAAAATATATGATATTTAGTTTTACCATAATCAAAATATAGAAAAAGTGGATGGATATGGAGATATGTCTAAAGGAATATATTGTTAAGAATCACGCCCATCATTGATGTTTTTTATCTTTGCCTCGACTGATATAGAATCGAACCGTCCAAATAACAATGACTGTAACTATTGATACAATTATGTTTTTAAATTTTATTTTCAATTGAATTCAGAGTTTTGATTAGCAAAGTATCATTTTCTTAAAGTAACTCAAAACTGTTAGTTCGCATGAAAATAGTAGTGATATTAGTATATATATTTATTTGAAATAGTAACGTAAACTCAACAAACTAATAGTGAACTCAACGTAAATAGTAGTGACATTAGTATATATATATTTATTTGAAATTCAACTATTTGAAATATTAATTAAAGATATAAATTTAACACAACTATAAGTAAAATGTTATAGATACAGTGAACCGCTTAATTTATTTGAAATTGATATATTTGAAATATTATTTAAAGATATAGATTTAACATTGCTACAAGTAAAGTGGGATAGAAAACCATTTAATTAATTTTGTAGAAATACTTGATTATCAAGTAAAAATTAAAAATATATAATTATATAGTAAAATAATATTAGTTTATTTCTGGTTCAATTTTTGTTTTTTGTTTTAGTATTTGTTTTATGTTTATTTTAATTAGCTTAATGTTTTTGTTATAACATAATTGGATAACTATAACAATATGGTAATTAGTTTACCCTTTCTTCATCTGCACAAAATTAAGTGGTTGGTTGTGTCTATCTAAGTTCACCTACCACTTTACATGAGGTGCTAGTTTAAATCTTAATCAAGATGCATTTAAGCATGCAATTACCATGAA
>LPNX010887325.1:589745-651442 GCA_001517045.1 Pseudotsuga menziesii | reverse complement strand
ACATACTCAACATATATTTTTTAATCAAATTTATCTTGAAATCGATAGAGGTTGTAAAGCCCTTTTTTCCAACACTCCAAGCAGAGTAATCCTAGAACTTTGCTCTTTGGAATACTGTAATATCGAGGACTACCTTGAATCGAATGCATTGATTCAATGCATAGTTGAAGGAGCCACGCCATTGTATATGTACACAAACTTTCTAGTGTTCATATAAAACACAATCACATAGTTTACAAACTTTTTTATAATAAAAAAGGTGTAAGGATAAGGTTCCTCACCACAGGAAAAAATAAGGATGAACTTGAGAGGAGGAAACCATGTCGCCACTCTTGCTTGGCCCATACATTGACCCTTCATCCATATTTTCAAAGGTCATAAGCTAGCATCATTTTATTCCCAAAAATTTAACGCTGCATACAAGAAATGAAAACCTAAACCATGGACGTATTAATAAAAAAGTTACCTTTGAATGAGGGTTTGGGCCATAATGTCAAGGGCAGGATCATCCCAAACTTTTGGATGACCATACGTTTGCACCCTCGTCTCACCTGCCAAACCAAAGTTGTGATGTTAACACATTTACTTAAAATGTGAAATCAAAATTATTTTATTTTAACGAAGAAAGGTCATACCTTAACTAAACGTTCATAGGGCCAAGGATTCGATCCTCCTAGCTGTCCTATCTACCTATACCTTGCACAATAAAACATTTGATTTTAGTTCTTGTTGAAGCCTATGAAATATTCATTCGAAATAAAGTGTAAAGACTTAAAAGTAAAAAAATTACATGTTTAAGTATGGTTTTCTTGGGAATCTCTCTGCTAGAAATCAAATGCAAGCACATCGAGGTTTCCACCTTACCACATAGAAAATGAAATATGGCTGAGATTGTGTAAAGGAGAAATGACAACCAAGCCGCCATTAACCAACTTTAAACACTAGTAAACACCTTTAAGCCTAGTAGGATCTTACGACTAAGAATACACTTTGTGAAAAATAAGTATATAACTTATAAAAATATTTTTTTTAATGATATAATTTATAAGTATGTGACAGAATGGTACCAGAGTGCAGTTACAACACTTGGCCTGAAAATCCCAACACTCAAATTGATATAAACCAAAAAACTAATTCTATTGTTATCGTTTGACTCTCTTTGCAAACAGGAAGAGAAGAGTAACCTTGATTTGTAGGAATCATGGTAGATGTGGGAATGCATGCTAAAGGAGAATCACATCTTAAAGATCTAGAAAACAATGAATACAGTTATATTAGAGATGGTGAAATGTGGCTGAATATGAATGAAAGTAGGAATGATAACCCATATGAACTCCTACAAACAATAAAAGATTTAAAGGAAGAACTGAAACAAATTAAGGAAGATAATGGGTGCATTTTAAAAGCACAAGAAGAATTAAATAATGTTCTGCTAGATAAACTACATAGTAATGAAGAAGAAAATAATAAAGGATCCAAATTAAATATAGAAAGAAGTACACCTTATAAGCGTAAGGTAAGAAAGCTAGAATGTTTTAATCACGAGACTGAATCTTCAAGCAAAGAATCAGCTAAGCATATTAAGTACAAATATAAGGATTCTAGTTAAAGTAAAGATAGTAATCAACATAAAAAAGAAATACAAACCATATGAAGAGATCTTACCAATGAGTTAAAAAATATCAAACCTCCTATGTTCATTGGAGAAATCCAAAAGGGAGAAGAATTCGAAGCTTGGCTATCTGGCATGAAAAAGTACATCCAAATCTATAATTATTTTAACAAACTAAAAGTGAAAATGACAATTTATAATTTGAGAGGAAAGGATGATATATGGTGGCAAGATATTAAAAAAAAACAGGAAAAGAATTAAATAACATTATATAACGTGGAAAACTTTTAAGAAATAAAATAAAATATTTATCAAAACAGTATTATGAAGAAAAAACTAAAGAATTCTATGAATTACGATTAGGTGCAATGACCATGCATTAGAGGAAATTTGGGGTCTAAAATGGGCCTTATAAGAAAACGCACCAACAATAAATTTTGTGAGTTGGAATTCAAGAACCAATAGAATTTCAATAAAATGAGTCAACCATAATGGTTGAATTGACATATTTGTCATAAAAGAAAACTACTTTTTTTGTTCGTATTTTCAACATATATCCCTATTTTTTTCCTCAAATGCTAAGTGGGAGAGCTTGTTGGATGCAGAATTATTTCAATAAAATGAGTCAACCATAATGGTTGAATTGACATATTTGTCGTAAGAGAAAACTACTTTTTTTGTTCGTATTTTCAACATATCTCCCTATGTTTTTCCTCAAATGCTAAGTGGAAGAGCACATTGGATGTGGAATTTAATTCCGCATTCAATGAGTACCCACACTGCATACTTTTGATGGACCCCGCTACCCGAAAAACAATAAATACCTAAAAAAATGTGATGATGGGGCATGTTTTAACCCGTATAGTGACTTCTTTAGCTTGCAAACCAAAGATGGATAAGAAATGTATCCCTCGGGTTGCTTCATGTATATCTCCTCATGAATATCTCCATGTAGAAAGGTAGACTTAACATCCATATGATGCACTTCCCAATGCTTAGATGAAAAAATTGCCAAAACTAGGTGGATGGAGTCCATTTTTGCCACGGGGGCTTCACTTGTTGGCCAATATCCTATCACGTTAGTTCATATTGTGGGTTTTAAAATTATAAAAAAATGAACCAATATATTGCAGGTATTGGGGGGATGAGGGGTTTAAGGTGGGGGTGGGTAGGGTGTTTTATAAGGATTTAGGTATAAAAAGGGGTGGGGAGGAGGTTTTAAGTATTGGGATGGGGTTTGGGTCAATATCTCTCGAAATTAAGGGTATTCTTTAATATCCCATGATCACACATGCTATGTGAGAGGTTCACTAAGTAAAGTCCCCATGATTTTTGCAACCGGTTCAAAAGTCTCATGGTAGTCCACACTTTGGACCTGGGAGAGACATTTTTATACACCCTTGCCTTATATTTTTAGGTTCTTCAATCTGAAGCAACCTTAGTCTGAAACACCCACTTGCATTGAACCAATTTCCTTCCCAGAGGAAGAGAAACTAGCTCCCAAGTAGTGTTTTTCTGAAGAGAATTCATCTCTTCATCCATGGAAACTTGCCATATCGAATACTTCCTAGAATGGTAGTAAGACTTAGGGTCTGAACTTATCATCAAATAACAAGATTTGGAAAACAAATAATTAGGACAAGAGAGTGAAATACATTCTCTTTGGAAATCATACAGAGTTCTCCTTGGATCATCCGGATTTCCAATATCATCACCTGTAGAGGAGAGTGTCTGTCGGGCCCAAGTTGGGAGATGATTTTGTACTTCAGGTTTGGATTCAGAATCTGACATTTTCTATTCATTAATAACAGAAATTAGAGGATCCAAATATATGGGAATTGAATCCAAGCGATAGAACAATTACACTCATAAAATTGTTAATCAAACATGCAAAATTCACACCAAAGGAGACTGAAATTGGAGCATAACACTAATCTATATTCAATAAGTGTAAAATAGCCAACCTTGTGAAGTAATAGGCTGCTTCAATATATAATTACATGATATAATTGAATGCATAAGGATGCCATTGGAAATAGTAAAAAAGTAGGCTTACTAAATCTAGTCAAATCCCCCATAGGTGCATACAACAGTTTCCAAATCTATGAAGATGCTCACGAATTTTCTAAGTCAAGTGGGAAATCTAAAGAGGGATGGAAAGAAAATTAATACATGATTTCGTTTGTAGAAAATGAAGGAGGATGATGTGAGAAAAAAACAAGCCAACTACACCTAGTCTAGCTTTTCCTTTTGCCTTAAATCAGAATAAAACAAGGCATCTTTTTAGAAAAAGAAGATATGCACTTTGAAGGATCTGGAATAAAGCAGACATGGTAAACTAATTTTATAGGATGTTTCCCAAGTGCTCCATGACTCATTTTTAGCATGTGTTTACTTCTAGGACTTGTAAAAGGCAACTAGCATAGAATGGAATCTAGGAAACTAGGTAATAAGACAAAAATAATTAAAATTAATGTCTAAGGTAGGTAACTATGGGTTGATTATTCTAACACCCCCCCGTAAGCCTGACTTTATAAGTAAATATCAGAAAACTATAGGGCCTAGTAGCAACGCTTAGTCACCCTTTACATACTGCTTGTCCATACAACCAAAGAAAGAGGTAAGAACCCAGTGGGAAAATCCTCCCTTAAACATGGACAAGAAAAAACAAAATTTTGGAAATATTGTCATCAATCATGCTTCATAGCATGATCAGAAATCCCTAGCAGTGATTTGAGATTGCTAAAGGTCTTCTCACCAAAAAAATTGGTAAAGATGTCTTGTACTTGTTCTGAAGATGCACAGAACAGTGGATCAATGGTGCCATCCTGCACAAACTGTCTGATGTAATGCATATGGATCTCAATGTGCTTGGTTCTCTGTCTCTGAACTATATCATTGTAGATTTAAATGGTGCTATGATTATCATAGTAGATAATATTTGAAAACTCTGATTCGAAACCACATTCTCCAAGTATCCCTTGCAACCACAAACATTGAGTTGCTGCATTTACAACTCCTATATACTCTGCTTCCATAGATGAGAGTCCTATGGAACTCTGCTTCTTGCTTGACCAGCTGATTGTCCCTTCTGCAAGCATGAAAACATATCCTAATGTATACTTTTTATCTGTGTTTCCACCTTCCCAATCACTGTCAGTAAACCCAATAAAATCAAGATCAGAGTTTGCTATGTAGAAGATCCCATGAGTTCTTGTTCCTTGAACAAAGTTTATGATCCTTTTGGTTTCTCTCCAGTGGATATAATGAGGCTGATCCATGTATCTCGAATCCAAACTAAATTCATAATATAGATCAGGTCGAGTGTGTGTAAGATAAAGAAAACAACCAATCAACTGCCTATACAGTGTATTATTTACCATAGGAGAAGAACCTGCTTCTTCAAGCTTAACTCCTAAAAGGAAGGGAGTCTTGTTTGGATTGCAATATTTCATGTTGAAATTGTTCAGAAAATCCATAGCATACTTGGACTGATGTAATTTGATTCCATGTTGGGATTGAGGAATTTCGATACCCAAGAATTGGCTCAACAATCCCAAATTTGTCAGAGAAAATGCATGGTTCATTGCATCCTTCAAGGAGGAAATCTCTTTCTTTGAACTTCCTGTAATAAGAAGGTCATCCACATACAATAAATAATCATCAAATAACCATGAATCAGCTTCAAATAGACATTAGGATCAGAAATGCATCGAACAAAACTTAGTGATAGCAAAAATCCATCAATCTTGACATACCAAGCCCTGGGGGCTTGCTTCAGCCCATACAATGATTTCTTTAACCAGCACACTAAATATGGATTAGAAACAAACCCTTGATGTTTCTGCATGTAAATCTCTTCACTGATATCTCCATTTAGGAAATCACACTTCACATCCATGTCATGTACCTCCCACTGCTTCGAAGCTGCAATTGCTAGAGCTAGCCTTATGGAGTCCATCTTTTCCACTGGTGCAAAGGTTTCATTGTAGCCAATACCATGTAATTGTGAGTATCCCTTGGCTACCAATATTTCCTTATATTGCAAATTTGAACCATCAGTAGCAAAATTAGTCTTGAAAACCCACTTACATTGAACTAGCTTCCTCCCTGGGGGAAGATCAACTAGTTCCCAAGTGTTGTTCTTCTGGAGCAAGCTGAATTATTCTTTCATGGATGTTTTCTATATTGGATCATGTGCTGCATATTCATATGTCTATGGATATGATTCAACCATCAGATAGCACTTCCCAATAAATAGAGGATCTTTCACACAAAGGGAACTCTCAAATTGAGATCTAGTCCTCTTAGTGTCACTAGGATTTCCAACCACTTCCCCAGCTACGTGAATGGTATTTGATGCCCATTTTGGTCTTGTAGGACTGTTAGGATATGCAATAAAATCATCATTATTAGACATATCAGAATTGTCAAACTCATTAGTCTCTCCACTTACAATCAATGGATCTGGTGGTGAAGAAGACTCTCCAACTTCAACTGCTACTAAAGTCTCTTCTTGGAACTAAACACTTCTTTCAATGAAATATTTGTTAGTGCTCAAGTTGATCAGATTTTACCCTTTTGAATCTTCAAAATACCCAACAAATAGGAATTCTTGGATTTGGGGCTGCAAAGCCTTTCTCTTTTCAGTTGGAATTCTAGCCCAAGCCTTTGAGCCAAAAATCCTGAAATGGGTCACATATGGCTTGTGCCCACTCCAAGATTTGAAATGATTCAAACCATAAAGATGCTTATGAGGCACCCTATTATGGATGTAGGATGCAAGTTTTATATCTTCAGCCCAAAACTTTGGTGTTAAAGTCTTAGCCTCCATCCTGCAGGTTGCCATCTCCTCCAGTGAACTATTCTTTCTCTCAGCAACACCATTTTGTTGTGGTGCGTAAGGGATTGAATGTTGCTTCTGAATACCTACATCTTTACAATACTGAATGAGCTCAGACTTGACATACTGATAACCATTGTCAAATCTGAGGATCTTGAGTTTCCTCCCAAACTAGTTTTCAACCAAGGCTCTAAAGACTTTGAAGAGGTAAAAAACTTCAGACTTATTCTTTAGGAAGTAAATCCAACAATACCTGGAAAAGTCATCTACGAAGGTCAATGCATACTTGTCTTGAATCATCGAAATATGATGGAATGGAGAAGCAATGTCACTATGGATCAGCTCAATAGGTGCAGATGTTCTCTCATGACTAGCTTTCTCATACTTGTGCTCTAGATGTTTTCCTAGGATACAACCTTGACAGACTCCCTTAGAAAACTTGATCTTTTGTAACCCTATGACCATATATTTTTCACTAAAATAAAAAAGATACTTGTAGTTAAGATGGAAAAATATTTCATGCCAGAGCTTGCTTTCTTCATTAGCATGAATTAGAAGAGCAAAGGGGTTTGTGTAGGGTAGAAAATGGAAAAACTTGTATACCTTCGAAGTGTGATCTACAACACCTTTTTCTATGACTTTACCATTTGAAATAGTAGTTATTTCAACATCATCAGGGGAGAATATGAACTTCTTTGGAGACCCAGTATGAGTCATCTGTTACACTGACACGAGATTAGAGGCAAGACCTAGAACATACAACACATTATTGAACTTACCATGGTCAAGATCAATCCTTCCCTTCCCCAAACTGTTAGTGAGAGAGTCATCTCCCAAAACTATTGGTGGACCTTTCGCCATGTCAAGAGAGGAGAATGTATCTTTTGTCAAAACCATATGTCTAGAATCTCCAGAGTCTATGATGAATCTAGGTGAGCTTGATGTGTCAGCAACCAAGGCATGTACTCTCTCTCTGTCCTTTGAATTTGATCATACTTCCCTCTTCTTTGAGAAATCAGGAAGGCATATATTATTCTTCTCCATGAGTTGGGTCAACATGTCAATTTTCTTCTTCATACAAGAGCTCTCAGGATGATAGCCCTTACTGCAGTATGTACACTTGCTCATTTCTCCTTTGTTCTTCTTCTTATGGGAGTTATTCTAGGAACCTTGGGGCTCCTCTTGAGACTTGTTCTTGTCTCTCTTTTGCTCAGGTGGATTTTTATATTTTTTCTTTCTTTTTGAATCCACCTTTGAATCTCCCACAACCAAATCTTGGTCTTTGGAAGGTTTGATGGTGCCCATCATCACCAACTTATCTTGCTCCTGTGTGAGGGATTCCATGACCTCTGGAAGCTTAGGAATATTCTAGGATCAAGATGTCAACTTGGTGGCATGGAAGGTCAAAACAAACACTGAATAGTCAAGACCAAGCTTAGAGAGTATGTCCAAAACTAGTTGTTCTTCCTTCTTTTCAATCCCACACCATTTCAACTGCAAAACAAGGGCCTTAAACTTAGAAAAGTAGAGTTGCAATGATTCGAAGCTATTGGGACTCAAGGAGATCAGCTCATTCTCAATTTGATGTCCTCTCATCTCATCTGTCTTTCCAAAAATCTCTTCTATCTTCTCCCACAGTTCATTATGTGATGTCAATCCATCAATATGGAAGAGGAGGTTTCTTGAAATGCTCAGACATAGAAGACCATAGGCCTCATCCCTCCAGTTGTGCCATTTAATTTTATCTGCAGCTGCATTGGGCTCTTCCTCAGTTTCCATAGTCACCATGTAGAGACCTTTCTCTCAGAACAAAATATCCATCTCACCTTTCCACTCAAGTAAATTCAATGGAGTCAAGATGATCTTCTGAGATTGGTCCATAGCTCAGAAACTGTTCCCTCCAGTCAGCAGAATGTGCTCCCAACCAAGATGTCGAAACTGTAATAGAATAAGGAAGAAGAGAAATTGATCTACAAAGGCTCTAATACCATGTGGAAATTGAACCCAAGAGATAGAACAATTACAGTCACAAAATTTCTAATCAAACATGCAAAATTCACACCAAAGGAGACTGAAATTGGAGCATAACACTAATCTGTATTCAAAAAGTGCACACTATCCAACCTTGTGAAGTAACAAGATGCTGCAATATATCATTACATGAGAGAATCAAATGCATAAGGATGCCATTGGAAATACTCAAAAAGTAGGCTTACTAAATCTAGTAAAATCCCCCATAAGTGCAAAAAGCAATTTCCAAATCTATGAAGATGCTCACGAATTTGCTAAGTCAAGTGGGAAAGCTAAAGAGGGATGGAAAGACAATTCATACATGATTTTATTTGGAGAAGAGGAAGGAGGATGATGTGGGAAAAAAGAAAGTCAACTACACCTAGTCTAGCTTTTCCTTTTTCCTTAAATCATAATAAAACAAGGCATGTTTTCAAAAAAATATGATATGTGCTTTGGAGGATCTGGAATAAAGTACACATGAAAAATTGGGTTTCCAGGATGTTTCCCAAGTGCTCCATGACTCAGTTTTAGCATGTGTTGACTTCTAGGACCTGTAGAAGGAAACTAGCATAGAATGGAATCTAGGAAGCTAGGTAATAAGACAAAAAAAATTAAAATTAATATGTAAGGTAGGTAACTATGGGATTATTATTCTAAAAAAATCAAGGTCATCACCCCCAATTACATCATCCAAATATTCAATAGAATAGGAAGGAAATTCAACAGTTAAATCCTTCACTAGTTCTACCTCCTAAAGAGGCTCATCGAACTTGACACTTCTTTCAATGATAATCTATTTTGTTTTGATATCCAACAGCTTGAATCCTTTAGATTCATCAGGATATCTAATAAGCAGACATTCTATTCTTTGTGGTTGCAAATCCTTCCTTTTATCAAGTGAAATTTGGGCCCATGTAGTGGACCCAAACACCCTCAGATTTGACACATCTAGATTGTGTCTGAAATATGCTTCAAAAGGGGTATTCCCTTTCATGGATGAGTGTGGCACTCTATTACGAATATATGCTATAGCATGCATGGCTTCCACCCATAAATTTTCAGCCAACTTATTTGATTCCAACATACAAGTGGTCATCTCCTTAAGAGACCGATTCTTCCTTTCTGCTACACCGTTCTGTTGGGGAGTGTAGGGAACTGAATGTTGGATTTGAATACCACTTTGGGAACATATATGTAGTAACTCATTACTAACATACTCCCCACCATTATCAGATCTCAAAATCTTGGTCTTTTTGCCAGATTCATTCTCAATCAAGGTCTTCAATTCAGTGAATTTTTCCAAGACTTTCGACTTATTTTTGATAAAAAAGACCCATGTGTATCTCGAAAATTAATCAATGAAAGTCAGAACGTACATTGATATATTCATGGATGTGATAGGCATGGGACCACTAATATCAAAATGTATTAGTCCCAAGACGCATGATCCTCGGCTTGCCTTTCCCTGATCGAACTTATGCTCGGGTGCTTTCCAACAACACAACCGTTGCAAATTCTTGTGGTAGCTTTGATGACCGGGAGGCCATCAACCATAGAATTATTTTGTAATTTCTACAAGTATTTGAATTTTAGGTGGTTGAAACTCTCATGCAATAGTTTACTAACTTCATTTCCATGATTTAGCAATGCGGTGGGATTTGCATCCGCCATAAAATGGGAGAACTCGTAGGCTTTTGCATGATGGTTTGGAAGGCCTTTTAGTACAAGTTTTATGGATGCAAGTTCTGTGATCTCTACATTATCCAGGATAAAGGAGACTCTCTTGGGTACTCCCATATGTGTCATTTGATAAACACTTAGGAGTTTTGATGCAAGAGATGGTACATACAAAATATTGGAAAAATAACCATGCTCAAGATCTACAGTACCTTGTCCTTTGGATATGATTGTGGATTCATCTCCCATGTGGATGGTAATGGATTTGCTGATCTCCAAAGATGAGAAAGAGTCTATTTTATCCATCATGTGATTTGAAGCTCCATAATCTATCAAGAGTGATTTGGAGTTTGAAGTGCTTTCCATGAGAGCATAACCTCTTTCATGATGTGGTTCTCGATCTTGCCGATATCTCCTCCGAAATATTTCCAGAATATTGATGTGATTTTTCTCAAGAAGAGAAGTGGCTTCATCAAGTTTCTTTTTCATGCAGGCATGTTCAGGGTATAATCCCTTCCCGCAGTATGAACACTTGAATTTTTCCTTTCCATGATTCCCTTTGCTTTTGTTCTTCTTCGAGCCGAAAGGCTCTTAATGCTGTTGGTTTTCAACTTTAGGCTTAGGAGCTTTGAATTTGGTTTTTGGAGTTCTTCTAATACTTTCCTTTACCCTTCATATCTTTGGGCCTTGAGACATGGATGGATTAATCATGGGAGGATCTGATGATCCCCTTCTGGACAAGATTATCATGTTCACTTGTTAGCGACTCAATGAAGGCATTGAGTGAAGGCATCTTCAATCCAGGGGTTGTGATCTTCCCCGCATGGAATGTAGAGACAAACACCGAATAATCAGTTCCACGTTTGGAGAGTATGGTGAGGATGAGCTGATCATCCTCCTTCTCCACATTACATTGCTTCAACAGCAAGACAATGTTCTTGAAATTTGTGAAAAAATCATTTAAGGTTTCGAAATTGGAAGGCTGGAGAGACATCAACTCATTTTGAAGATGGTATACTATCAAATCATCATGTTTTACATACAGGGTTTCCAATTTGTCCCAAATTTCCTTTGGAGTCTTCAATCCCGAGAGATGGAAAAGAAGATCTCGAGAAACAAAGAGGCATAAGAATATGAATGCTTCATCTTTCTTATTCAAGAATCTAGCTTTGTCTGTCACAGATGTAGGCTCTTCTTCAGTATCCATAGTGACCCGATAGAGTCCTCTAGCATGTAGCTACATCTCCATATCTCCTTTCCATGAATGGAAATTGAACGAAGTCAAGATTTCTATGGACGAAGCCTTTTCAAACTGCTGGGGCAAATGCTTTCACCTGTTAAAACCTGCAAATCACAACAAAAGGGGCACCATAAGGTCGAACATCCTGCACATTTTAGGATTTCATCACACCCAACATAGTTGATCAAGAAATCTTGACCAACAATTTCTTAACTTGGGGTATTATGTGGTAAGCCTTGGCTTCTGGTGCAGTGATGGAATTTTGAGCTTTGGCTCAATCTTTCATGCAAGATCTATCAAAAACCTTGTTTTTGAGAGATCCAAGCTTCATCCTTCCATGTGATCTGATACCATATTAATTTTTCACAGTGGTCTAGGGACTGAAAACATAGTCTTACAAAGAATTCAGACAATTAAGCATAAAATTGGGAAAATGGTGTTGCAATGGAAGTAGAAGCTCTGTATAATAAATGAATAATGGATAATACAATAGAATGATCATGCAAGATGCATGAATTCCAAGAAAATTTGAATTCCTAAGGTGGTCATTTGAATTGAATGAATGGGTGTAGCTTAACTGACTGTAAGCCATAGTAAACACACTAGTTAACCAACTGATAAATTCTTGATTAACTCAACTGAGTCCTGGTTGACTTCAGAGTGCAATGAATGACTAAGTCTAACTGAAAGTAGCTTAGACACATGTCACTACATGCCAACCAACAAGTGGTAGTGCATCAATAACTTCAATAAACTCCTTTAAGGGTATGCGGAAATAGTCTGCAAACTACATCCTCATACTCCCTAGCCCTCAACCCTTCTATCGCCAAGTCAAAACTTTGCAGGTGATCATCTACTAGTATCTTCTCATTTGGGTCGAATTTGGGCAGCATCTTTTCAAAGGATTGAGGTAAATCATGTGAGGGGTATCTGGGCCTTCTTGATTCAAAGGTAGTACAACTTCCTGTAAGGCTATTTCTATAAGTTCTTCCCAGTCTCCAACCAGCACTGAGTCTTCTACTACAGGACGATCTTTCTTTTTATATTCTCTTCTGGGAAATTCATGGATGATTGGAACTCCTCCAATCTTCTTTACATATGCCCTAGTGTGTCTTCTCAGGTCATTAACAACTTCATTGCCAATAGAATATAGATGTTCTCTATTCCTTTCTTCCAGAATTGGATTATGAAGTCCACTGCTTTCAGAACTGTTACCGGTGGAATAATCTTGGGAAAACGGGTTTCCTCGGCCAGCCATGCACTAGTGGCCCTCCTTCTAGTGCCATAACTATTGAGGCTTGGAAATTCGTAGGCAACAACAGCAAAGGATTCTCCCTAGTCAACATTCCCAATTAGCCCGTGACTGTTTGGTATAGGGAATCCATCCGGTTTGCGGTCCGGCTAGGGTAGATCAAATAACAAAACAAAGGTTTTACTGGTTGCGGCCCGGTCCACCGTGTATTTGTATTTTTTGACTTAAGTATGATATGCAAGTGCCTAATTAACCATGTAGGGTGATAAAGATGCAAAGAGTAGTCATAATGTGATGCGCAGGTTCTTACCTATCGTCTTAGAACTCACAAGCATCCAAATCATGCAAGCAAATAAATACTAACTAAACTATCTCTAGAGAGCTGGGTATTCATTCATGAGTAATGCACCCCTATTCATGTGTTATGGAAAATCATAGATAGCTGTTCTTATAACCAAACATATAAACATGAATAAAAGTATATATGATAAGATATCTCATCAATAGTTACAATTTTCATTACTCATTGTGGAAAAGACATCATAAAGGTACTGAAGAACATTTAGAAAAGAACATAGGTTCAAGAAATTAGAACACTCTTACAGCTAATGAGGCACAGCTGAAAACGAAATAGTTCACATTCAACATTGCTCATTTAGTCACATTGACATATTCCACATAGTACTTCCTCCAACAGGCAAAATTTGCAGTCTCTGGTTGTAAAATGAAATAGTTCCTCTTACAAGAATTAAGTTACAAGTTTTTCCAGGGAAAAATCCCCTTCTAAGTTCTACTTTCAAATATTTAAACTACCACCATGGAACGCTTGGGCTTCCCCCCCTCAAACGTATGACCTTCCCTTCCTTCAAAACGCTTCATCTTCCCATTTTATTTTCTGTGCACATTCATGATCTGATGAGTAACTGACAGATCTTTTCAAGTCTGTGCCTTTGTCGCCATTCACTTTGTCTTTTCCTTCGTTTGTCCTGCTTGCGATCCTGAGGTTTCGGCTCTGCTTTTACCAAATTACCCATCTCCCTTCGCGCCTCAGTAGTTTGACCATTCTCTGGAAGCCACCTGTAATCAAACGATGTGCATCATTGATCGGGATTGCATTCTAAACAAACATCAGATTAAACCAAGTAATGGCTAATCCATAAGAAATGGCCCGGTGCGCCACTGTCTCATCCATCTACGGGCTCGGGAGAAAACATCAACGCCGGGAGACGGAAAAGTTAAGACCTGAGCTGCGGGCAGGAAAAGGAAAAAACCAATCGGAAGTCGGAAGGACTTTGACATCGAAAGCCGAGAGCTTCATATAGCCGTAACGATGGGGAAAAAAAAAACTATGGACACGCGATGCACGGGCGGGAAAAATCTCCATCGGAAGTCAGAAGGTTTTACACTTCGGATGCTTAATCACTTTGGGAGCCACAATGGCGGACGAAGAAAGGTTATAGCCACGCAACGCATATCGGAGGGCGGAGTGCCTTATACTTCAGAGGCTTAACTACTTTGAGAGTCGCAACGACGGAAGCAAACCAGGACAACAACCTCCGATCTAAGCGACGAAAACTTCAAACCTGGTAGCGATTGAACTGTTTCGCCTCTGAAACAACGTTTTGCAAATGACAAAAACCTGATCCACGTTAAACTCAGTAAAAAAAAACCTTAAAAACTGAGATTTACAACAATTCCACACACGAGTGAAAATTAAGCCAGATTATTTATAATCATCAAACCTATCCAAACTTAAAGCACGACCAAAAGGTTCAAGGATCCAAACAATTAAAACAAACAATGCTAAATCACGAGGAGGGGACCAAAATTTAAGAAATTTGGGGAAACAGTTGCAGCTGCAATAGTTACATAATGTTCATTTATGCCTTTAACTTTCTTTATGTATTTCCATGAGATATCTACTTTACCTATTAAGTTATAGATGACCATTTTTGCTTTTAATTCATTAGAATAGTTATAAATATGGAAATACCTCTTTATTCCAGATAACCAAGCCTCTGCTTCTTCTCCTTTCTCGATCTTTGCGTTAAACATAATAGGTTTGATCTTTTTGAATTCACCCAAAATTGATTCATATAGTTTTTATTTCCTTTTGTTTTGGTTACTATCACTACTTTCACTAGAATCTTTATGTTTTTCAGTATTATGTTTTGTTGATTCTTCACTTGAAGATTGAATCAGTCTCTTGTTTGGAAAACTCCAGTTTCCTTACCATACATTTGTAAGGTGTAGTTCTTTCCATGGTAAGTTCAAGTTATTTATTTTTTTGTTTTTCCTTACTATGCAGTTTAGACAACATAATGTTATTTAACTCTTCCTTTTCTTTTAGGATACGTTCGTTATCTTCTTTAACTCGTTTGTGTTCTGCCCTTAATTTCTTCACTATTTGTTGTAATTCATATGGGTTATTGTTCTTAATTTCATTTAGATTTACCCATATTTCACCATCCCTTATGTTACCTTCTTCATTGTTTATTGGATTCCTAGGATGTGATTCCTCTTCAACAAAGATTCCTACATCTACCATAATTTCCTGCAAAAACAAGGTTATTCTTCTCTTCTTGTTCGTAAGAGAGTCAAACCATAACAAAATAAATTTAGTTTTTTGTTTTATCGGTTTTCAATGCTGGGATCATTTAGGCCAAGTGTTGTAGCCATGCTCTGATACCATTTTGTCACAAACCCATAAAATCCATATATAAATAAAAAAAATATTTTTACTTTATTATATTATTATTTCTTGTAACATTTAAAGTTGGTCGCAACATCTTATAACTATCGTCACATATATTTATGCATGTCATATTAACTTGAATTGGTTCTACACGTGTTTGACATGTTAAGCCCTCATGGCATTGCCTCCAAATCACAACGACCTTATCGAAGTCTTTCCAAGGTGATTTTTCTAGTTCTTTAGGTTTATTTTTAATGTCTTGGGTGCTAGGACCTAAGCCTAAAACTAAGCCTTAGTCTTAACTACCCTAAAAGGTTCACCATTCGTTATTAAACCAACCCTCTTAAAACATGTTGGAAAGGGGATTTTAAATGTATAACATAAGGATTTTTTCCTGTTTGAAAGCTCTCTGTCATTTATTTTGTTGATGCATGATCTAGTAAGTATAGTGTACTAGTAGGCAAATGGAAATGATTTGCTGATTGATCGGTGAAGTATTAGGAGTTTCAAAGTGGTCATTAGCAGGGTAATAGCCATTGTGTTGAGGTGTCATAAATCCCGATAGAATTTGACCAAAGTGAGACAGAACTCCTTCACCCATGGACCCATCGATGGACACTATCTCTCACACCACCCAACTAGACTGTCAACAAGAAGGTCACAGAGATGTCTCTCTTGCAGAAAGACGATCTTATTTTTCCCATGAATGTAGCACCTATGATTCCTCTATTAATCACATAGATAACATAAATCCTTCTTCTAATTAGGAACTTCCCCAGATTTTACCTAGGGATGTATATAAATTACAATGGTGGGAATATATTGCTTGTACTCATATTAAAATATCTGCTATCGATATCTCATGCCTAGTTTTATAACTCCCAGATGGGCGTATTTATAACCATGTTTCCATTCCTAATCAATCTGGTGTCTATCTATGAGGTTGATATGCACAGGCTCCTCAGAGTCTGTGAATGAGATATCGACAGAAGATATTTTAATATGAGTACAAGCAATATATTCCCACCATTGTAATTTATATACGTCCCTAGGTAAAATCTAGGGAAGTTCCCAATTATAAGAAGGATTTATGTTATCTATGTGAATAATAGAGGAATTAGAGGTGCTACATTCATGGGAAAAAGAAGATTGTCTTTCTGCAAGAGAGACTTCTCCATTACCTTCTTGTTGATAGTCTAGTTGTGTGGTGTGAGAGATAGTGTCCATTGATGGGTCCATGGGTGAAGGAGTTCTATCTCACTTTGGTCAAACTCTATCGGGATTTACGACGCCTCAACACAATAGCTATTACCCTGCTAATGACCACTTTGAAACTCCTACGACTTCATTGATCAATCAGCAAATCAATTCCATTTGCCTACTGGTACAATATACTTACTAGATCATGCATCAACAAAATAAATGGCAGAGAGCTTTCAAATAGGAAAACTTACAGTGCAAAATAAATGAATGTAACAACTGTTGCGTGGCTTTGATACCAACTTGCCAGCGATTGATCAACAGTTATGCATTATATAAATCCTTTCTGGATTCGAAAACCAAGAAATTCAATATCAGTTTTCCCAATCTCTATTTTATTTTCAGACAAAACTAAACCATGCTTATAGACAAGCTCATAGAATTCCTGCAGGTGCTTCAAATGTTCTTGCAAGCTTTTAGAGCAAATCAGAATATCATCTATAAACACTAATGCCCCTAATTTTTCTCGAAAGATGTCTTCCATTATTTTTTGAAATTCTGAGGGGGAATTATTTATTCCAAACGGTAAAACTTTCCATTGGTATTGTCCATGAGGGACAACAAATGCCATTTTGAACCTGTCTTCAGCTTTAATGCCTATTTGGTAGAAACCAGACTTTAAATCGAACTTGTTGAAGATCGAACAACCTGCAATTCTTTGCAGCAGGCTGGCCTTATCAGGGAGAGGATATCTAACTTTTTGCAAAGCAGCATTTAGCGGCTTATAATTTACCACCAATCGTGGCTTTCCTTTCTTTATTTCTGAATGTTTATTTACAAAAAAAAACACGACATGCCCACGGACTCTTAGAGGGCTCTATTAGTCCTTTTGCTAGTAATTCTTTAATCTCCTGATTGTAGAAGTATCTCTCTGAAGGAGACATAAGCCTAGCAGAGGCTTTCATGGGTTTTATTTTCTACAATGGATCATATGGAAAAGAGACGAAATACTTTTCTCTAGTCCAGAAAGCATTAGGACTATCAGAGCAACAAACTTTTCATAGCTTCTCAGAGATTTCTTTCAAAACCTTGTCACCATGGATTTCTAAGAATGCTTTACATCTGTCCATTTTATTAAGCAGAGCAGTTGAGGGATTTTGTATAGGGTTAGCCTCGGTTATCTTACATTTGGCAGATGACTGGAAAGAAATAGGAAGACTAAGAGGCTTTCCATTTATTATACAAGAGAATGTCATCTTTTAGTATCTACAGTAAAAGGACTGACTCTACTCAAAAATTCAGATCCTAATATGCAATCATCACTAAGACTATCAAGTCTATATACTGTTAGCTTATCGGAGACTCCATTAAAATTTACAAGGAATAACTCTGCTTTGGCTTCAAGGGGTACTGGGGTTCCTTCTATAGTTGTTCCTCCATTTGAGGTTGTTTCCCAGTAGTAAGAAGGTAAGGCAGGACCTCGTGCCAAATTTACCTGGCACCCAGAGTCTAACATACAACTTAAGCTATAAGGTTTAAACTCAGAAGGTTTAAACTGTACAGATATATATATTTTGGGGCCAGTAAGCATAGAGAGGGAAGGATCAGAGGAAGGATATGGCTCTCTCTTTGTGAGACTTTCAATGCTCAAAGCTCTCTCATAGTGCTTACTTAAATCTTCATCTGATGACTAATCTCGTTCTATTTGGATAATCTTGATCATAGCTTTGAGATCATCAATCTCTGCACATAGCTACTTCAACTGTTGTTGTTTTTCTTTGACCTGTAATCTCAGCAGATTTTCTTTATCATATCTGTACCTTTGTCTGTCCTCATGTCCATCAGGATAGCTCTTATATAATTCAATAGGATTGTATGACATAGGAGGAGGTACTTCTTCTATTTTCCTTTTCCCTTTATCTCGCTCTAATTGCTTGAGCAAGTGTTTCTTCTCTTCTTTCAGAGAGGTTCTCAACTGATACTGATAGGGTTGCATATATGAGAGTTGCAGGTCTATTGCTACAAGCTGCTTCTCTATATGCTGCTAGTTTTGCAGAGAAGACTGTGTTAAAGAGAACATATTTAAGGAAAAGTCAAATTCAGGTGGCTCAAACCCCCCTAAATTTGGTTCAACATCTGACTCAGAAGAGGAAGATGGGGAAGCAAATTCACCCAGTGCAGGTTCAAAAGAATCAGACTCAGAGTCTGAAGAAACATCAGATGGGAGTAGGAGATCATCAGCAGATGGTGAATCATTTCCATCCGGCATATCCCACCATCTAGGATCCAGAGATTGATAGAAAGATGCAAGACATGGTCTAGACTGTTGTTTGGGACATTTGTTTACCCAATGACCTTTGTCCTTGCAGATGAAACATTTTTATTTTTCAGTAGGATTTGATCTGTGTTTAAGGAATTTCTGCTTAGGGGCAGACTTATAAGGTTTGGTCTTTCTAGACTTTGGCTTTCTGTAATATTGTAAAGGCTTATCGGGATAATGGTATCTTGGTTGACTAGTAAAATAGCCTTTCTTCTTATTCTTTTTATGACACTTGCATCCAGACTGCAAATGTCCTCAAATGTCCTCTGTTGTGTGCACCACAACCCCAATTAGGTAGTTGAGCAACATTTTTACAAAACGAAGGGGTGTACATATCTTGGCGCCTCTTGAAATCTTTGCTGACTCTCTTAGCCAAGCAATGCTCTTGCCATGTTTCTAGAATATGATAATGCAACTGGGAAAGAGAAAGATTGCGGTAATTTATATTTTTGTCTTTCATATATTGTTCAACCGCATCCGGAAAATGACCTAGGAAGCTTCTCAAATAATATTTAAGGTAAGCCGGGTCATTGGCCTTCCCAGAGGAGATCAGCAACTTCTGCATATAGCAAAAATATTCCTCGGCTTTAGAAAGATTACAAAGATGAGCAGACACGTAGAGCAAGGCTAAGTGGTCAGAATCATCTTGGTCATCACCTCCATGAAATTACTTGCTTAGAGCTCTCAATACTTGTTGATGAGCATCGTTTGCATTTATCATCTCATTTCTAGCATCCTGAGGGAGCCAACGCCACCATTCGTCTGCAAGACTTGAAAGGCCTACGACTATTTGGCCTGCAAGGTATTTCCCTGTCAAAGAAGAGTCTTGGGCTCTTTTGGAGAGGGTCCAGTGGAAGAGTAGGGAAAGGGCCATTTTTATTTCTTCCCAGGACTGACACTAGATATTTAAGACATGATGCTCAGACATCTGGGAGATGATATTATTTATGGAATTGACATTGAAGCTAGCAGAGAATTTTGGAGCTTGAGAGGTAGAAGGCATTGCGGTATCGAATTCTGGTAAAGGCTAGTGAGAGCCAGAGGATTCTGCAAACTGATGGTGAGTAGATAGCATGTTTAAATAACGAGGTTCTAAAGCAGGTTTGAAGGACTTAAAGTGTCCTATCCATTCTTGGACTTCTTGAAATTCCACTTCGTCCTGATTGAAATTAAATTCTGGTCGGTCTTCTTCTTCTTCTTCTTCTTCTTCTTGAACAGTAAACATTTCGAAGGAATAGCTTCGTTCAAATTTATTTCTTGTGTCCTTCTTGGCATAACCTTGGGTTGCCAAGGCAAAGGCAGTCGAGCTTAATTTAGGATCTCTCTTTTTCAGCTCACTAGTCTGGCTAGTTAATTCTTCAAGCCTAGCCAGTCTTCTTTCTATTTTATCGGCTGCTTTTGCGACTGCTTCTTTTATCTCTTCAGTGTCAGCCAGAAGATGGTTCATTAGTTCTAGCTTTGTTTCTATCAGGGCTACTTTATCTTTTTCTTCGACGACATTACTTTTAATGTGAAGTAATTATATAGCCATGTCATCCAGGTTCTGGGCAGTGAGCTTTAATTGCATATTACCCCATTTTTGAAGCTTAATTTCTTCAGATACAGAATCTTCTAGGCTAGAAGATTTGCAAGGGAGAAATTCTTTTTTGACAATTCCATCCGGTGAATACTGTCTGAATGGGGTTTCTGGCAGATTTCTTCCAGGGAAATATGATCTACGACCTTGTATAGTTGCCTCATATGCCTCATTTTGCCTAGGCAGAGAAAACATACCTAGACTTGGTTTAGGCCTCTGATGTTGAAGTTTCTGAAGAGTTTTTCTACAGGAAGGACAGTCTTTATGTTGTCCTCTATGTTCAGAAGGATGCATACCTGTGGAGGAAGAAGTTGCAGAGGAGGATATAGGATAAATTCTTTGTTGTATGCTTCTAGTAAATGTCTCAGAAGCATTAAAAGAAGATCGGGGGAGTAGGGAGAATGCAGGGGGTTTGAGCCACCTGGATTTGACTTTTCCTTAAATATGTTCTCTTTAACACAGTCTTCTTTGCAAAACCAGTAGCATATAGAGAAGCAGCTTGCAGCAATAGACCTGCAACTCTCAGAGATGCAACCCTATCAGTATCAGTTGAGAGCCTCTCTGAAATAAGAGAAGAAACACTTGCTCAAGCAATTAGATCAAGATAAAGAGAAAAGAAAAATAGAAGAAGTACCTCCTCCTATGTCATACAATCCTATTGAATTATATAAGAGCTATCCTGATGGACATGAGGACAGACAAAGGTACAGATATGATAAAGAAAGTCTGCTGAGATTACATGTCAGAGAAAAACAACAACAGTTGAAGCAGCTATGTGCAGAGATTGATGATCTCAAAGCTATGATCAATATTATCCAAATAGAACGAGATCAGTCATCAGATGAAGATTTAAGTAAGCACTATGAGAGAGCTTTGAGCATTGAAAGTCCCAGAAAGAGAGAGCCATCTCCTTCCTCTGATCCTTCCCTCTCTATGCTTACTGGCCCCAAAATATATATATCTGTACAGTTTAAACCTTCTGAGTTTAAGCCTTATAGCTTAAGTTGTATGTTAGAATCCGGGTTCCAGGTAAATTTGGCAAGTTGGTATCAGAGCCGCGCAACGGTTGTTACATTCATTTATTTTGCACTGTAAGTTTTCCTGTTTGAAAGCTCTCTGTCATTTATTTTGTTGATGCATGATCTAGTAAGTATAGTGTACCAGTAGGCAAATGGAAATGATTTGCTGATTGATCGGTGAAGTCTTAGGAGTTTCAAAGTGGTCATTAGCAGGGTAATATCCATTGTGTTGAGGCGCCGTAAATCCCGATAGAGTTTGACCAAAGTGAGATAGAACTCCTTCACCCATGGACCCATCGATGGACACTATCTCTCACACCACACAACTAGACTGTCAACAAGAAGGTAACGGAGAAGTCTCTCTTGCAGAAAGACGATCTTCTTTTTCCCATGAATGTAGCACCTCTGATTCCTCTATTATTCACATAGATAACATAAATCCTTCTTCTAATTGGGAACTTCCCCAGATTTTACCTAGGGATGTATATAAATTATAATGGTGGGAATATATTGCTTGTACTCATATTAAAATATCTTCTGTCGATATCTCACTTTCGCTTAAAGTTGGATTATAAGCTTAAACTATGGTGATAACAACCACCATAATTGTGACCCTAGCCACGGACTTACATATCGTGGGGTGCTACCTTATAAAGTTTGGAATGAAAATAATTAAGGGAGGTACAAGGGAAAATGGTAGCACATATAAATTAAAGATTGGAAATAAAGTATTAACTTGGCCCTGGCTGCAACTTGACATCACAGCCATGCGCATTCGATGGAATGTTTTGATCACATGCCTTGTGGCCCGAGAGGGATATCAACCCTCCACTTGTCATGATATCATGCAAAGGTTTTGAAAAGGGTTTTATCATGTGTTTATGTTGTTTTGAGTGTTGCATTCATTCAATTTATAAGTTGTTCTTCTGGAAGAGAAAATCAACCACTCCATGGTTGCGCTCCACTAGTCATATTCATTTCCTTTGGATGGTATGTTAATAAAGGTTTCTTCTTATCTGAGTTTTAGGTGAATGTTTTCATTAGTCATGTTAACGCCAAAGTGACCGACATTACGGCCTTGACCTTTCGGGTTTGTCATGGGTTATGAAGGGAAGTCGGTCCTTCCTTGATCTTTAGCAAAGGATTTTCAACCTTCCTAGGTTAACCAGGTAAGATATTAAAACTCTTCCAATGCCCATTCTGGAAGCTTGATTTTTTTAAAGGTTTTAAAGTAAAAAAAATAAAGAGTTTAACTTGTGGTTTTTTTGTTGTTGAGGATGCAAGGAAAAATCAAGGGAGAATAGGACGAGCCAACCCCTAGCCCACTCTCAATTCATTAGAGGTGAGTTTCAATCTTAGAGTTTTATGAACTGATAAATTTGTTTCCATGAAAGTGGTTTTTATAACTCTAACTTCTTAACAGGTGACCTCTATTTATAACATGTGACTTCATATAAAACAAATTGACAATAAACTATACACAAGGTGAAAATACTATAATATATCAATATATATAAATACTTTATATGTTTCAATAGAAAATACTTATTTTATTTGAATAAGAATAGTAAAACATCATCTCATATATTCTAACAAATTAGATTATTATTATATTACACAAGAGACCCATCTTTCTTTTATCTTTTCATAAGACTGTAGGTTGTAAAGTCTTCACAAAGGATATTGAATATTAATTAAAACTATTCCGGTTGACTAGATGAAAGGTAGACAGAGCTCTAATTCTCAACAAACTTGGTTCAGGCTATTGGGATACTGTGACTGAAATACACACAACTTTTGAACATTATCCGTGATCAACCCACACACTCCATCAGTCAACACATTTTTTATTAAATGTTGGTACATAGACACACTGCATTAGTCAACAATTTTTTGATTAAATGTTGGTGCATAGAATTTGGTTGTACCAGAGGTGACCCTAACGATGCCCGTGCTCTACCAATCGACTTCACTATCAGTCAAACTAAAATTTTATTTAATGGGAGTAGTGCCATCCAGTGCGGCCTCTGGTAAATTGTTAAAAAAAGATATCTGAGCTTATCTATATTAAAAAAATCGTATAGAATAGAAAAAGAGAGTTCAAACATGGCTATCACGTTTAATGTTTAATAGCGACTGACAATTTGTGAAGTAGATGAATTTTTAATCAGTTACAATACTCAAAGAAAATATAACTGAAATACTTGAACCATTTTTTAAGTCATGAGGATTTGATAATTGGTTAGGATTAGTTGAAGACAATTTCAGATTAAAATTCACCTAATTTTGAAATTTCATGGTAGCCAATCTTATTTATAGAAAGACAGTTTGATAAAAAAAAAATTAGATTGCACAGTGATCCAATTATATATTCACAAATTACTACACCATTTAATATAAATTTTCACATTACATCCAGATAATCAACATCCACATATTTTTTCACATAATCAACATCTTAATGTATTAAAAAACAATCCTCCACATAATCAACATCTCAAGATGACTCTATGTATTAATAAACAATCCTCATTGCATGTGAAGATAATTTAGAAGACATCCCTCATTTATTTTTCTCCTGTCCATTCGCTGCTAATATCTTCAACTATTTTGTGAATAAATTCAATTGCTCTTTTCCACTTTTTGGCTCTGTCCATTCCTTTTTGGACCTTTGGTTCACCTCTACAGTGCGGTCAGCTCCTTTCAGATTTCTTCCTTTGTTTATTTTCTGGGGAACCTGGCTTCTTCGGAACAAATGCTTATTTGACAACAGGAAACCATCATTCTCAGCTCTAATTTCCAGGATTGAAGGATTGATTAATTCTTTCCCTGTGCTGATCATCTCTCACAAAATTCATATTCCTGGCCCTGCTCCACTGAAAAGCTTTCCTTGTGGATATTTTGATGGAGTTGCTGCTGAAAATATTGGAGGAGCAGGTTGTGTTTTATTTATAAATGACTCTCATTTTTTCAGTTTTTCTATGGGATGTGGAAGTAGCACGAATACTAGAGCGGAGCTATTGGCTATTTGGGCTCTTCTAAGAGTCGGTTTATTGATGGGGATTCCTATTCAGCTGATTTATGGTGATTCCATGGTTATCATTTCTTGGCTTAACAGAATTTCAGCACTTGATGTTCCATCTCTGATGCATTGGTGTTCCGACATAAGATATATGATTCATTTGGCCCCTCCGGTGATCTTTAAACACACTTTTCGTGAGCATAATTCGCTGGCAGATGATCTATCAAAGAAAGCTTTGCATTTGGATATGGGATATGTTACTTTTTCAGAAACATTGGATGGCTTGGTTATAAACCAAGGCAGTTTTGAACTATTTTAGTTATAGCTGATTCTTTATCTTTCAGCTTATGATTTCAGCATTGAAGATGTATCACTGGTTGCTCTGTCAGAATCCTCTCTGTCAGCATGTATTTGCTTTGAAATGTATGTTTAAAGATCACTCCAGATTATTATTAGTATTTTGACCTGATTTATTCAGGAATGATGAGAAAAGTATGCAATGATCAGACTTTTTTCCAGTTGGTGATGCTTTGTTTCGTTCTTGAGATGGATTTGTTTTATCAGTCATCTTTTTGGATTGTAAATGATGTCTTTTGATTCAATCAAATAACAAAGACTGGTATTTTTTCCTTTGAAAAAAAAACAATCCTCATTGCAATTGAAGAATTAAAATAATATTTATCTTACATTAATTTTTCTTCCATGAAATAACTTTAAAGACCTCTCTAAGCATTATTTAAGATCATAGTGTCATAGGGTTATCTTTATGGGAATTAAACAATTTCCATAATATTTCTTACACCGTAATATCTATGTTATGTTATGGAATAATGTTAGAAAGTTTTTTAGGTATGATTTATGTGGGCATCATAGTGTCATAAAGCTTACTGATTATAATATCTAAGATATCATAGAAGTTTTAGAAGTCATAAATATTGGGTACTAATGAAATTGAAGGAATTATTTAGGCTTGGATGATAGTGTCATACTATCTTCATAGGAATTAAACAATTGCAATAATATTTCTTACAGCATAATATTTTGGTTATGGAATAATGTTAGAAAGCTTTCTAGGTATTATTTTTTGGCCATCATAGTGTCATAAAGCTTATTGATTATAATATATAAAATATCATAAAAGTTTTAGAAGTCATAAATATTGGGTATTGATGAAATTGAAGGAATTATTTAGGCTTGGATCATAGTGTCATACTATCTTGATGGGAATTAAACAATTGCAATAACATTTCTTACACCATAATATCTCTCTTATGGAATAATGTTAGAAAGTTCTTTAGATATTATTTATGCGGGCATCATAGTGTCATAAAGCTTATTGATTATGGTATATAAGATATCATAGAATTTTTAAAAGTCATGAATATTGGGTATTGATGAAATTTAAGGCATTATATAGGCTTGGATCATACTATCATAGGACTATCTTCATGGGGATTAAACAATTGCAATAATATTTCTTACACCATAATATCTGTGTTATGGAGTAATGTTACAAAGTTCTTTAGGTATTATTTATGTGGGCACCATAGTGTCATAGAGCTTATTGATTATGATATATATAAGATATCATAAAAGTTTTAGAAGTCATGAATATTTGATATTTATGGAATTTGAGGCATTATTTAGGCTTGGATCATAGTGTCATAGGACTATCTTCACGGGGATTAAATAGTTGCAATAATGTTTCTTACACCTTAATATATCTATTATGGAAGAATGTTAGAAAATTCCTTAGGTATTATTTATGTAGGCATCATAGTGTCATAGAGCTTATTGATTATGATATATAAGATATTATAGGAGTTTTAGAAGTCATGAATATTGGGTATTGATGAAATCTAACACATTATTTAGGCTTGGATCATAGTGTTATAGAACTATCGTAATGGAAATTAAACAATTGCAATAATTTTCTTACACTATAATATCTCTGTTATGGAATAATGCCAGAAATTTCTTTAGGTATTATTTATGTGGGCATCATAGTGTCATAGAGCTTATTGATTATGATATATAAGATATCATAGAAGTTTTGGAAGTCATCAATATTGGGTATCGACGAAATTTATTTATTTTTTCTTTTTTTGTTGATTGAGATATCATACATTTTTTGGAAGTCATTAATATTGGCTATTGATGAAATTTAAAAATTGTATTTTCTAGTTCAATTAAAAAATAAAAATAGAAAAAATATTACATACTTAAATTTAAATTTGATTTTTGTTCTTTCAATTTTATTTATATATTATTTTAGGTCGTCTTAATGCTCTATATATAAATAAGAATTAAATTTTAAAAAATATCAAAACGTTACATAAAATTTTGAAGGAAAGTTTGCATTTGCAATGATTTGATCTTCTTAATAGATTTGATGTTTACAAGAATTATAAACTATGTACTATTCCATTTCCATTCACTTCTTTGTTTTCTTTTCAATGTCATTCACCAAAACCTCCCCTTTATTCCTTGAGGGGTGTAGGGAAGATAGAATATATTGAAACATAGTATGACTCAATTAAAATCAAACATGTCACATACAAGGAATTTAATTTAGGTAGGGAGGTTATCAATGAGTACTCTTGACCATTCAAACTACATCCAATGCACCATTAAGTTCATTGTTTATATATATATATATATATAATGTTTATACCATATTAAGTAAGCATTACAATTGGCTAGGGATATCCCATTAGGAGACTCTAGAAATTGAAGTGCACTAGGAATTGGTTACACCCAACCTCTATGTGTCTATTTTTCCTAATGAGGTAAATAGTTGCTTGTGTATTTTCTCTAATCAGTTTTTTTTTATTAAGTTATGATAATGTGGTCTTCTTTAAATGGGATAAAAATCCTAGGCACAAAGTTTCATGGTCAAAATTCACATCAATTAGGTGGAACTATATGGTCAAAATTATCATCAATTAGGTGGAACTATAGATTTGGACAAAATTCCTACCATATTTGTGAAACCAATTCAAGACCAAAAAGTGGTTTTGTTTTTCCACCTTTTAACTTACAAATCTAGAAACCACATTTATGTGAAAGAATTAGTTCACTATTACGCTCAATATGTTTTTGTCTTACTAAATCTAGTTTGCGACATGTTAAATGTCATAAATCTAAGGGCATGATTACTTTTTCTATCATAGTAAAATAAAAACAAAACATAATTTTTAAGTAGATTTACTAAAAACAAACTAAAATAATTTCATTTTTATCTAGACTCTAGTAAACTATGGATTTTTAATATTCTCAACTTATTAAATGTTTTTTTTCAAATGATTAAAAAATGCTAAGAGTCTAGGTCATAAAGAGAAATAAATTTGAGTAAAATCCTTCATATAATTTTGTTTATAACTTTCCACCCACATATCAATTATCTTCCCCACAACATCCTCATCACCTCATCCTTATAATGAGGGTAATAATTTCTCTAATATCTCCCCCACAATAATGAGGGTTGGGATGGAACCTCACCATAATAGAGAATGTTTTATTTATTATCTTCAATCATAATGAGGTTTTCCTATTGTTTTTTTCACCCTCATAATTATGAAAAACATCATACAAAAATTGTTTTCTCTATTTTACCATAGTACCCCACCATAATGAGGATTTACTTATTATCTCACCCACCCCAACCCTTACCCTTACCTTAAGTGTGTTCCAAATGCTAATATCTTAACTTGTCCTTGACTTCCACCTGAATATCACACGAAGGAAATAAAATTTAAAATTTTATATTCGACGATTTGTGGGGATGAATGATTCACACTTGTTTTATTAGTAAGGGGGAAATGCAATAATATTCAACTGCAAGTTACACAGTTTGCTCATCCTCAACATGTCCAATGTCACAAGTAAAATAATTTAAAAATGGGGCCAAAAAGTTCAATTTGAACATAAAATTTGATCAATGACATAGGGCCCATAGAGGTTATTAAGATATAATGTGTGTTAGTGATTATCATAATGACTATAAGTGATTTATAAACTAGTGTGAATATTCGATCATAATACTCCATCATAAAAATCTTACAAGTCTTTCTAAACTCTCAGTTGTATAATGTTTTACATCATAACAAGATTTAATATTACTATCTTGGTGACCAAAAGACTTAAATAAGTTGAGATTAAAATGAAATAAGATAGAAATAATACCACATTATCGACACAATGGACACAATATATATCTTAGGAAACTTAGTATAGTAAAACTTACCCAAAAGCATAGGACTATGCCTTTCTCTTTTATTCTAAAATATGAAAGGAAAATACATAAATTTGAACTCACCATGGAGTTTCCATTAGGCCTATATTGCCACTATACAATCTTCTACTTGTTATGTTCCTATTGAGTGTCCCGGTCCATTTCCCTTCTCAATAATGAAAAATTGAATTAATACAACATGAATGTAACTACTTCCATCCTTAGTGACCCAATATTTAACATGTACCCATATCCATTTAGATTTGGGGTCAATTTTCTTGCATGCCTCAACACCTAATTAGGGATAAGCTTTTGGACCATCCAGAATATTTTGCAAACTCTACATGTGATTAACACCACATGTGTGTGTAATGAGAGTTGATGTAGCATCCACTTGGTACTATGGTGGGAAACAACATACTTCAACATATGTGGTGGCATAGCTTCCACATAGTCACAACCATTAACATGATCTTTGCATCATTGGAAATATATCAATGTGTATAACAACATTTAGAAGTTTTAGACAATGTTGACATAGTTTTAAACCTAAATGGAATGTGAAGGTTTTGGAACCAGAAATAGCCAAAATATGGATGCCCTTGAAATGGGCACTATAAGCTAATCACTTAATATTCTCTAGTCATAATGCACTAAAATAGATAAATATATATATGTCGAGTCATTGCACTTCATACCTCTCCATTTTGAGAGGCTTTTCATCTTGAAAATAATTCAGTAAAGGACTTGAGGAATTTTTTTTCTCTTCTTTCTCCCCAAACTCCCATTTAACCTTGCCTAGAACGTGTCATTTACACTCGATCAATGATATTCCATGATGCCTAGTTGTCTAGTTCTTCTATGTTTCTTTAACAAAAATATAACCTCTACTAACTCTACCAACTTTTCTGGTGCTAATTCCTTGCAGACAGAAGACTTGATTGTCATTTTCCAGGACAATATCGGAGAATCATAGGGTTTGAATTTTTCAACATTCAATACTAAGAAAATATACACATATGATGGTAGAATAAGTTTGTAGACATTATCATATACCTACTCAAAAAATTGAAAAGGGCCATACCATAGTGCCTTGATCTTCGAACAATGAATTTTCACTTTCAAATGGACCATATTAGGCATTGTACTTTCTATGTGACTTCTCTAGTGTCTCTTATACTTTTAAATGAGTTTACATGGTCTTACCATTAAATATTTCAACTTGTAATTTTTATCTTTGGGTGTCTTACCTTGTATTTTTTTATCCTTAGATGTCTTCCCTCACTCCTTGTTGTACATGTACAACATTTAAATGAAAAGATGGTAAATCTCTAAAGCAAAGTTCAAAAAGGGGTATACTAGTGGAAGTTTGGAATGGTCTATTATAATATTTTGGAATATAAAACAAATCTTCATCTTAAGTCCTTTTATGTTTTGTATTACAACCACTCAAAATCTATACCATTGGCTTCTTCATTGCTTCTATGTGACCATCCATTTGCAAAATATAAGCTGTATATTTATTTAATTTAATATCCATCTTATCCAAAATAGATAAAAAAATCTATTTAAAAAGGGAAGCATTGAGAAATGTATATCTCTTTATAATATATAATTGAATGAAAAATAAATTTGGATATTGTATCTTCTTAAATCTTCCTAATTCTTGAAAACTTATCCCCATAATCCATGCAGATGCTATATCCCATGATCTAATAGGTACAATTAAAGAATAGTTTATAAACCTTGCTTCCTATTAATAACATTGTTGATATAGAAAAGTATTCATCCACTACATCTTTCTACATCCCAAACGAATACACATATATCTATAACTCGAGAACTACTCTCCAACACCAAAATAATCTTTAATAAAATTTTGTTATGCGAGAGGTCGGCATAACGAGATCCGTATTCTACCAATCCCCTACATTGTACATAGAACAACACATATCTTCACCTTATTTATATTAACAAAGAAAATAAAATAAAATGTGGACACAGAATTCAAACATCGGTATCACGAATAATCTTGAATAGCGATGGGATAAAATGTGAAGGACAACTTGTATATATTCATTTATTATTGTCAAAGAAAATATGACATAAAATCTTTGAACAATCACATTTCTATACGGAGTAGGGTTAGAAGGCTATGTAGGTGCTGTGGGGCTGATAACCTCTTTGATTTATTCGCCAATAGAATTTACATCGTACGAGTTTTAAAAGTCATGAATATTGGTTAATAGCGTAATTTTTTCATATATATATATATATATATATATATATATATATATAAATAGATCGAATCTAAAAATGTTTTATAATTTATAAGTTTAAAATAAAAAGAGATATATTTTATTTTATTTTAAGTGGGTGTTTTTTTCAAGCGAGAGTATCGATCTGACCAAGTATTTAATGTACAAATACAAGATAATATAAAATGGATGACCAAAGACTTCCTAAAGTTGATTCAAAATCTAGTCAAGACCAATTTTGTCTCAAGACAAGCTAGCATAAAGATGCCATGGATTGGTTAAATCATTGGGGGATTGACGAAAATGTCACTTTGCATGATACCAATATCATTAAAAATACTACCATATCTAAGTTTAAAGAGAAAATGTCGGGCAAGAAAGAGTGAGAGGTTGAAAACAATTAGGATACTATAAGGAAGGCATAAACCTTAATATGGAAGATAACAAACATATCGCTTTGTTAACTAGTTTGAAGAAAAATATTACTATAGCCAAGATACGAATGATTTCTTCTGAGCTTCATATTGAAACAAGACACCTTGATAGTTCTTAAAACACTGTGGGTAGAAAGGACTTGCGATCTTTATGAGACTACGATTATTGAGGATGAATGTCTCTTTCTCTTAAAATGTACTACATAAACTCACATTAGATCAAGTTTCCTAATCTTTGTTACAATACAAACCTTTTAACCTTATAATTTTCCTAAACTACAACAACCTAGAAACACTTCTTTTTAAGCTTTTTGAGCATCGAAATAAAATTTTATAGCAATCCAAATAATCCTCTTAAAGTTTGACATACCATACCATAACTGATTTCAATGAATATTGACCACCACCACCGCCAGCTTTTTAATTATTAAAATTAGAAAAATAATTCACTACTAAAAATTTAATTAATTTTAATGAATTTATACTTCACAAAAAAAATATAATATAATATAGATATATATATATATTATAATAATAATAGTAATAATAATTTATTATAATAAACTTTATATATATATATAGTTTTATTTCAGTTTAAAATATCATGTTACTATTTTAGTGACAAATACCAAATAAGCTTTTGACCTATACGAAAGAAGTTGAAAAAAATATTGAAGTATCTATGTGAACAACACAAAATATACTATGAGAAATTTAATATGGTAAAAACCTAGTGAAAAGTTGAGGACTATGCCTTTCTTTTTTCTTCTTAAATATGAAATGGAAGTAGATAGACTATGAGCTATATCGACTTGTCACTCACATTATGGTCTATATGGATACTAAAAGGTCTTCTACTTCCTTTGTCCTATTTTGATATTTGACTTGATTGATGTGCTCAACTATTGAACAATGAATCATTACGATAAGGATGGAACCCTTTATTTCCCAATGAAATAGTATTCAACATGTCCATACACATATAGGATTAGGGTTAGGTATTTTGCATGCCTAAATTTTCAACTAGGGTTAGGGTATTAGACCCTCTAAAATATTCTTCAAAGTTCACACAAGACTTGCTCCATGCATGTGAGTAATGAGCTTTGGTGTGAGAGATCCACTCGATACCATGGTGGTTAAGAAACTAGGTCAACAAAAAATGGTTGTAAAGTCTTCATAAGGACCCTAATTGAGTCAATCTTTGTGCTATTAGAAATCTTTGGTTGTGAGGAAAAAAAATTAATGGGTTGTAGGTAATCTTGAAAAAGTTTTGACCGAATTTTTTTTTCAATGTCCATAACATGTTGTCACAAACCCATAAAATCCATAAATTAAAAAAAAAAAAAATTACTTTATTATATTATTATTTGTCATGACATTTAAAGTTGGTTGCAACATCTTATAACTGTATTCACATATATTTATGCATCTAAGATTAACTTGAATTGGCTCTACGCTTGTTTAACAGGTTAAGTCCCTCGTGGTGTTTCCTCCAAACCATGACGACCTTATCACAGTTTTTTCAAGTTGATGTTTCTAGTTCTTTAGGTATATTTTTAATGTCTTGGGTGTTAGGACCTAAGATTAAAACTAAGGCTTAGTCCTAACTACCCTTAAAGGTTCACCCTTCATTATTAAACCCTCCCTCTTTAAACAAGCTGACAATAAGGTTTTAAATTTGTAGCATAAGGATTTGTCACATGCTTTAGTTTAAAGTTAGATTATAAGTTTAAACTATGGTCATAATAACCACCATAGTTGTGACCCTAGCCACAACCTTACATATCATGGGGTTCTACGTTATAAAGTTTGGAATGCAAATAATTAAAGGGAAGTACACGAGAAAATGCCAACGCATATAAATTAGAGTTTGGAAATAAAGTTTTAACTTGACCCTGGATGCGAGTTGATAGTGTAGCCAGACAAATTCAATGGCAAGTTTTGATAACATGACTTGTGGCCCGAGAGGGATCTCGACCCTCCACTTATCATGATCTCATGCAAGGTTTTGCAAAGGGTTTTGTTGCATTTTTATTCTGTCTAGAAGTTTTGTTGCATTCATTCAGTCTGTAAGTTGTTCCTATGGAAGAGAAACTCAGCCATCCCATGGTTGCGCTACACTAGTCATACTCATTTGCTTTGCACAGTTTTTTAATGAAGGTTTATTTGTATCTGAGTTTCACTTGAAGGATTTTATCAGTCCTATTAGTGGCGAAGTGGCCTCCATTGTGACCTCCAATTTCCTAGTTTGTCGTGGGTTATGAAGGGAACTAGTTCCTTATTAGAGATTTAGAGAAGCCTTTGTATCCTTCCTAGCTTAACCAGGTAAGAGAATAAACCTCCTCGAATGTCCACTTTGCAAGCTCGATTTTTTTAATGGTTTTAAAGTAAAAAAATTACAGAGTTTAACTTGTGGTTTTTTGTCATTGTACAGGAAAGGATAAATAAGGGGAGAAAAGTACAAGCCTATCATGGGCCCTCTCCGTGTTCATTAGAGGCGAGTTTCAGTTTGAGATTCTTATGAACTGATAAATTCTGTTTCCATGAAAGTGGTTTTTATAACTCTAAATTTTTAATGTGCAGGTAGAGTTAAGATGCTAATGAAGCTTCGAGCCAACTTAACTTCATTCTCAAGCGCCATAGTTTGTTGGGAAAGGTAAGGGTTTATAAACCTTGTTTTTTTCTTATTCATTAAACTTGTTACAATTTATATTGCATAGTTTTTAACCATGTGAATGTGGATTGTAGGTGGTTAATCCTGGCCCAGCGAGAGCGACGACAGAGTCACATCCTCTCAGTCCTCGTACTTCTCTGTATAGAGGTGAGGGTTTTCATCTAACGCTTGTTTGAAAAAGAAGAATGCGGTTTTGAAATGTTGGTCATTAGTATTGTGCTAACACCACTTAGTTTGGTGCATGTAACTACCCGTACGATGGGTTGGACAACACAAATTAGACCCTCCAACAATCACACGGTAAGGCTCTGGTAGATTAAGGGTTGCAATGGTTTCCTTTGATCCATACCCGATGGTATCCAGATCTTAAATCTATTTATTAGAATATCGTTTCCCCTCAAAACTAATCGAATAGATCGTCAATCCAGGGCAAAGGATATCAATTTTTAATAATCATTTTGTTTAATTGTCAATAATCTATACATAGTCTTAAAGTGAGATATTTTTTCTTTACAAATAAGACCGGTGCTCCCCATGGGGAAACACTAGGTCGAATGTACTTTTTATCAAGTAATTCCTATAATTCTGATTTTAGTTTAGTAAGCTCTACTATATTCATCCTATAGAGAGATTTTGATGCCAGTAACTCCCCTAATACCAAATCGATCATAAAGTCTATATCCCTTTTCAGAGGTGCTCCAAGATTTTTTCAAGAAATATGTCTTTAAAATATTTTAGAATTGGTATATCCTCTATTTTAAGTTTATTACCTTTCTCTTTGTCATCCATTACATAGACTGCAAAAAATTTGCATCCCTTACATACAGACCTTTTCATCTGTAAGGACGAGATTTCTCTTATGGAAACCTTTCTGGGGAATTCCTTTTACAGTAATGGTATTACCTTTATCATATAAACATATGAAAGTTTTATCATAATAGTTTAAGATAACTCTATCTTTCTCTAACGAGTCCATTCCTATCAACATATCATAAGACCCTAACGATAAGATATTTAAGTCAACATGTGTCTTCAATTCATTCATAATAAATTCACATTTTTTCATGTAACCAGTGACTTTCTGTTTTGTGTCTGTAACAAGTTGTACCAACTAATATTTTTCAAACTTATCTTGTTGTAATTTATATAATTCTACAATTCTAGGTGATACATAACTTGGACTTGCACTTGTATTAATCAATATAGAAATGGGTTTGTCTTTTATCATACCTTCGATTTCGACGATTGACATTTAATGGTTTGCTTTTCGATTCTCCAATGCTGCACTAATTCTAGGCATGCTTCTTGCCATATCCCCAAATGTAGTAGCTTCTTGAATTGAGTGAATATTATTACAATTTTTCTTTTATGGGGCAATATTTAAAGTATTGTGGTTCACCACATGACCAACATTTTAGTGGTTCCCTCTATGCAATATTTTTGTTAAAGGAAATGGGTTGTTCCTTTTCTTTTGCTGCGGGATTCAATGGCTTAAAGTTTTTATAATTATTCCCTTGATATCCATGGTAGTTATTACAAGTTTTCTTATAAAAATTAGTATTTTTCTTTTTTTCTCATCAAAGTTATCACATCTTTTCGTTTTCTAGTTAGGTATGTTTTCCCTTTTATTCTTATTCTGATCATAGAAAAAGTTTTGATTTCTCATAGCCTCTTCCAAAGTTTTCAGATTATCCTATTCAATCCTCCATTTGAAGATAAGATCTAAGCAGCTGAAAAAGCACTGTATTTTTTGTTTCTCGTCAATGATATAAGGCACACAACGAAGAAAACTTAATAATTTACTACAAATTTATTTCATGGTCATGGAACCTAATCTTAATTCATAAAATTCCTTTGTTTTTTTGTTGTAATACTATTTTGATAATGATAAGTACTTTCGTTTAAAATATTTCTTGAATGTTTTCCACGTTACATAATGTTCTTTTATGTCTTTAACTTTCTTTATGTATTTCCATGAGATATCTACTTTACCTATTAAGTTATAGATGACCATTTTTGCTTTTAATTCATCAGAATAGTTATAGATCTGGAAATACCTCTTCAATCCAGATAACCAAGCCTCTGCTTCTTCTCCTTTCTCGATCTCTGCGTTAAACATAGGAGGTTTGATCTTTTTTACTTCACCCAAAATTTCTTCATATAGTTTTTATTTCTTTCTGTTTTGGTTACTATCACTACTTTCACTAGAATATTTATGTTTTTCAGTATTATGTTTTGTTGATTCTTCACTTGAAGATTGAATTAGTCTCATGTTTGGAAAACTCCAGTTTCCTTACCATACATTTGTAAGGTGTAGTTATTTCCATGTTAATTTCAAGTTATTTATTTTTCTGTTTTTCATTACTGTGCAGTTTAGACAACATAATGTTATTTAACTCTTACTTTTCTTTTAGGATACGTTTATTATCTTCTTTAACTCGTTTGTGTTCTGCCCTTAATTTCTTCACTATTTCTTGTAATTCATATGGGTTATCATTCATACTTTCATTTAGATTTACCCATATTTCACCATCGCTTATGTTACCTTCTTCATTGTTTATTGGATTCCTAGGATGTGTTTCCTCTTCAACAGAGATTCCTACATCTACCATAATTTCCCGCAAAAACAAGGTTATTCTTCTCTTCTTGTTCGTAAGAGAGTCAAACCATAACAAAATAAATTTATTTTTTGTTTTATCAGTTTTCAATGTTGGGATCATTTAGGACAAGTGTTGTAGCCATGCTTTGATACCATTTTGTCACAAACCCATAAAATCCATATATAAATAAATATATTTTTTTTACTTTAATATATTATTATTTCTTGTAACATTTAAAGTTGGTCACAACATCTTATAACTATCGTCCCATATATCTATGCATGTAAGATTAACTTGAATTAGTTCTACACTTGATTGACATGTTAAGCCCTCATCGCGTTGCCTCCAAATCACGATGAACTTATCAAAGTCTTTCCAATGTGATTTTTCTATTTCTTTAGGTTTATTTTTAATGTCTTGGGTGCTAGGACCTAAGCCTAAAACTAAGCCTTAGTCCTGACTACCCTCGAAGGTTCACCATTCATTATTAAACCAACCCTCTTAAAACAAGTTGGAAAGGGGGTTTTAAATGTATAACATAAGGATTTGTCACATGCTTTGTCTTAAAGTTGGATTATAATTTTAAACTATGGTGATAACAACCACCATAGTTGTGACCCTAGCCATGGACTTACATATCGTGGGGTGCTACCTTATAAAGTTTGGAATGAAAATAATTAAGGGAGGTACAAGGGAAAATGGCAACACATATAAATTAAATATTGGAAATAAATTTTTAACTTGGCCTTGGCTGCGAATTGACATCACAGCCATGTGCATTCAATAGAAAGTTTTTATCACATGCCTTGTCGCCCGAGAGGGATATCGACCCTCCACTTGTCATGATATCATGAAAAGGTTTTGAAAAGGGTTTTATCATGTTTTTATGTTGTTTTGAGTTTTTTGTTGCATTCATTCGATTTATAAGTTGTTCTTGTGGAAGAGAAAATCAACCACTCCATGGTCATGCTTCACTAGTCATACTCATTTCCTTTAGATGGTATGTTAATAAAGGTTTCTTCTTATCTGAGTTTTAGGTGAATGTTTTCATTAGTCATGTTACTGCCAAAGTGGCCGACATTACGGCCTTGACCTTTCGGGTTTGTCATGGGTTAAGAAGGGAAGTCGGACCTTCTTTGAGCTTTAGCAAAGGATTTTTAACCTTCCTAGGTTAACCATGTAAGATATTAAAACTCTTCCAATGCCCATTTTGCAAGCTCAATTTTTTTAAAGGTTTTAAAGTAAAAAAAAATAAAGAGTTTAACTTGTGGTTTTTTGTTGTTGAGGATGCAAGGAGAAATCAGGGGAGAATAGGAGAAGCCAACCCCTGGCCCTCTCTTAATTCATTAGAGGTGAGTTTCAGTCTTAGAGTCTTATGAAGTGATAAATTTGTTTCTATGAGAGTGGTCTTTATAACTCTGACTTATTAATGTGCAGGTAGAGTTAGGTTGCTAATGAATCTTCGGGAGAACCTAGCTTCATTCTCAAGACCTATAATTCATTTGGAAAGGTAAGGGTTTATACACCATGTTTTTTTTCTTATTCATTAAACTTGTTACAGTTTATATTGCATAGTTTTTAACCATGTGAATGTTGATTACAGGTTGTTAATCTTGGCCCGGCGAGAGTGCTGATAGGGTTGTTGGGAACCATTTTGACCCCTTTTTGTCACCTAAATATCTTCCATTTTCCTCCATAAAACCTTCATACTGATTTATAAAGCCTTAAATTCACCCACAAACTTTGGTTAAAAGGTATAAATTCCATTGCTTTTTAACAGATTGAATTTTGAGATTTTTAAAGCATTTAAACTAAGGTTTTTATTCAGGATTATAGGATGTGCTAACTTCCCATAATGTCTCCAAGGTTGAACACTTGCAGGACAACTAGGCGTGAATTGAAAGATGGAGAAAAGATCCTCAATGTCCAAGGATGGATAAACTTCCAACAAATAGATGATGTGGCTCTCATAGGTGTCAAGTCAAAGTCGGTCAAAGACGACCACCTGTGCCACCACTCAGCACAAAAGCAGGGCAGTTTCAATTTTGTGGATTTGATGGAGGATCTCGAGGACTATGTTTCATTAATTAGTTTCCAAATTAATAGCATTTCTAGTTTTCAAGAATTTGTATAAGTACTTCATAAAACAGAGGAGAAATCCATCATGATTTGGGGAGAAAACGCACACTGTTCTAGACTGCGTTGTTCTTTTACTGTGTATGATAGATTTCTTATGGTGAATACAATTAAAGTTTAAGCTCTGTGATTATCTATCTACGTGTGTGAAGGAGGCATTGGAGGGCCCCCATTGTCGAGTCTGCACACATTTCAATTGCCAGTAAATGATTTGAATTGTTTCCACGATTTGGATTGTCGCCGGTGGTATGTCTCAGTTCCTGTAGGATTCGATTTCATTATTGTAGAATGAGTTAAATTGTTTTGAGTCAGTTTTATAAACTTTGTTATTTCATTAGATATATGCTGTAGAAATGATTCAGACTATTTCACATTACCGTGCATTGTTTATTCAATGATGGAGTTTTAAGAACAGTTACACATTACGAATGCTTTCCTGTAAAGGGAATTAATGATTGATTGTTTATTCAACATTGAGATAATGGGCAGAGTTTTGTGATTCATGTTTCAAGGTTAAGTTTAATTTGTAATTGTTTTTATTATCTTAGAAGCTTTCACATATAAATTGCTGTGTAAATGAAATATCAGATGAAGCTGTTCCTGTAAGGGAATTTTTGTGTTTTCAAATCATAGTAACTTAATTTGTTAATAGGGTTATTTCATAGATAAACTAGATTTCCAGTTAGGTATAGCTTTGAGTCCTTATACTTGGATATGCCTCTAAGTCTACCAACCCGGATTGACATGAATTCAAGGTTTGATCTGCATTAGTGGATCGAAGCCCAACATTTGGCGCCATTGCCGGGGAGGCATTGTAGAAGTAGGCTTAGGAACTTTAGTTCTCTGATAAAAACAAACATTTCAACCAAAAACACAGAATAGATTTTTGTTTTATGTCAAGACAAAGAGACGAGAAAGGAAGATTTATCAAAAACCGCCCAAAAACAGAAGTAACAGGACCTTCTTTTCCAAAAGGATTCATCACAACAGTTGGTACTTCTAAAATGGCTGAGGAAGAAACATCAAAAGGGCCAATTGCAGAATAGAGAAGGGATTATGAGAGAATGTTAGAAGTAGAAAATAAACGAAAACAAGAGAGAAGAGAAGAAGAGAGGTGACATGAAAGAGAAGAAGAAAGGTGACATGAAAGGGAAGAAGAAAGGAGACATGACAGGGATGAAAGAACAGACGAAGATCAGGAAGCCACCTTTAAATTTCCCATTTTAGACACTAGTATTATCCTAGGACAAGAGGTAAAAATGAAGAATATTCCACCATCTGTCTTATCAAACTTCTATGGCATGACCTCTGAGGATCTAGAATCTTTCCTATTCGAGTTTGATATCCTTTGTCGAACTTATGGATACAGTGATGACAGCCATAAGCTTCGTCTTTTCCCTGCTACCCTTAAAGTAGCTGCCTTGAAATGGTTCATGGGCTTAGGAGAGCATTCTATCACTGGCTGGGATGAAATGAGGAAGATCTTTCTTCGAAAATATTAGGCATATTGCAGATCAAAGGATCTAAAAGATGACATTTTTGGAATGACTCAATAGGAAGATGAGAGCTTGGAGGAGTATTTGGAAAGATTCTCATATAACTTGCAGAAATCTAAATACAATTCCTTGACATCTGAGATGATTAGAACAATATTTGTAAAAGGAATAAGAGAAGAGTATTTGGATATTTTGAATGTTATGGGCAAAGGTGACATCTCTTACCTTCCCTTTGATGAGATACAAGATTTATGTCAGAAATATTCAAGAGGAAAGGCTAGAATTGGAAAAAGGGATATCACTACCAAAGTAACTAAATCTGCAAATAGTGGTATCTCTAGAGCTAAGATTGGAAATGTGCTAGAATATTTCAAGACTGATTTATTGAGTACCTTGGGCACATAGGTCGAAGTAGCAAAAACCAAGAAAAGGAAAGAGAAACAGGACCAACAAGATCAAGCTTTGTCTATTTTTTGTCCTAAATGTAGAAAGAAACACCCACTAAAAGAATGTACTTTAAATACTGTTGAATTTGTGGCTTATTTACTTCTAATCACAAAACTGATGACTACCCCAGATTGAAAGAATTGCAGGAAGCTCGAATGGAGGAGAATCAAAGCATGGAGTCTCTTTACTTTATGGGACAATGAAGACCTTGGCAACCACGATTTTCAGGTATGTCTCAAGATCCTATGCAGCAATTTCATACAAATTATCAAACTCCTATTCAGAATTCATGGAGTGCACCCATACCCTGGAAAAATTGGTCTCCTCCATTAGCCCAATCTGCTCCAAATTGGAGAGGATATGCCCATGGTAACCAGACATATCAACAGGCCTATTTACAGCCCTATCAACAACCTTCTGCCTATCCCCAATACCAACAGAATCAAGTCCAAGCCCCATCTTTCCAAGTTCCATCTTTCCAACAACCCAACATGGCTCCTCAATTGGGTCCACCACCTCAAGAGCTTCAATTTCCATCCAATCAGCCTCCACCTCACCCTACACAATTGCCAGCTCAGCCAATTCCAAATCCAAATAATAAAATAGACAGACCCATGTATAATGTTGATGATGGAATGGCACTCCCCTACTCAATTCTCCCACTGCAAAATATCAATTTAAGATCTGGAAAAACTTTACAAAAAGAATCTCCTTTTATCTTAGAAGAACAAACAGAAAATGAGAAAATTCCAAAAAAATTAAATACAGAAAAATCACAGTCAAAAAGGGAAAACATTAGTATCTTATACACCTCCTTTTCCAGAAAGGTTGGTTAAAGAAAAACCTTTAATCTCCCTACCTGATTTTCATGTTTTGAATGAGTTAACGAATGTGTATGCNAGGCATATTGCAGATCAAAGGATCTAAAAGATGACATTTTTGGAATGACTCAATAGGAAGATGAGAGCTTGGAGGAGTATTTGGAAAGATTCTCATATAACTTGCAGAAATCTAAATACAATTCCTTGACATCTGAGATGATTAGAACAATATTTGTAANCAATTTACACTAAAGCAGTTAAGGAATTATGTCTTAATAAAAGAAGGAAGGATCCATCAAAAATTCATGTGGTAGGCAATCTAGCAGGATTAATGTCTAATACCGTTTTCATTGAAAAGTATGTAGATCCTAGAATCCCAATGGTTACAATTAATGTTAACTTTTTTTCAATTCCAAAAACACTGATTGATCTAGGTGCTTCCATTAATGTCATGACACTAGAGACAATGGAATACCTTCACTTGACAAATCTTAGACCAACCACAACAGTTTTGGAATTAGCTGATAGGTCTAAAATTACACCTGAAGGGATCTTAGAAGATATCATTGTTTCTTTAGACTCCTGGGAATATTCTGTCGATTTTATAGTGCTACAGCCAAAATCTAATCTAGGAGGTCACCCATTGATTCTTGGCAGACCTTGGTTGGCAACAGCGGATGCCTTCATAGGGTGTAGGTCAGGAAGTATGCTCATTTCACATGGGACAAAAAGAAAAAAAATTGCACTTTACCCTTCTTCCCAAAGACCTTCTACATTAGATCAGCTGTCATGGATTAATGAGACCAAAGAACAAGAAGAAGAAGTGATTCATCCTGTCCTGAGTATCAATCAGTTCTTTGATTTTCAGGAAGAAAACAATGAAGATTTGTTAGATTATTTTATTGCTGAACCTGATATTTCTAAATAATTAAGAGACATGCAATATGCTGTAGCAGATAAAGTTTTGGGTTATAATTTTTAGGAGAATTGCACAGTACATTCTCTAGCATCGGCACTTCATGATATTTTTAATATTCATTCAATCATAGATATTCAAAGTAAAACAGTTGAAATCAGTCCAGGAAAACATTTGAATATAAGTGCACATCTTACTACATCACAGGAAGAACAGTTGATTACTTTGCTGAATAAACATTCCCATGCATTTTCTTGGGAGTATACTGATATGCTAGGTATTCATCATGAGACATGCACTCACCACATTTACACAAATGATAAAATCAGACCTCTTAGACAACCGCAACGTAGAATGAACCCCATACTAAAAGAGATAGTCAAGGAAGAGTTGCAGAAGTTGTTAAAAGTAGGATTTATTTACCCCATTTCCGATAGCCAATGGGTTTCCCCCTTGGTTGTTGTTCCAAAGAAAAATGGTAAATGGCGCATATGTGTAGATTACAGGGAGTTAAATAAGGCAACATTAAAAGACTATTTTCCATTGCCTTTCATTGATCAAGTGTTGGATGCCTTAGCTGGAAAAGAATATTTTTCATTTCTAGATGGTTTCAGTGGGTATAATCAAATTAGTATTGCAAAAGAAGACCAAGACAAAACCACCTTTACATGTCCCTAGGGCACATATGCCTACAAGGTTTTACCTTTTGGCTTATGTAATGCCCCAGCTACCTTTCAGAGGGCAGTCTTGGCCATCTTTACAGATCTAATTCATGAGTGTGTTGAAATTTACATGGATGATTTTTCTGTATATGGAAGTACCTTTGAAGATTCCTTAGCAAACTTGGAGAAAATTCTAAAAAGGTGTGTTGAGTCAAACATTTCCCTTAGTAACAAAAAGTGTTTCATGATGATGACTGAAGGGATAGTTTTAGGACATCACATTTCTTCATCTGGAGTAAAAGTAGACCCTGCTAAAACTCAAATCATTGAAAATTTATCTGAACCAACAACTCAAATAGATGTAAGAATCCTTTTAGGGTATGCAGGCTATTATCGTAGATTTATTGCAAATTTTAGTAAGATAGCTCTGCCATTGTTTAAATTGATTTCAAAGGATGTGAATTTTAATTGGGATACTAACTGTCAATCTGCATTTCAGATACTTAAAGAGAAGCTCTCAACTGCTCCCATTTTAAGGGGACCAAATTGGACATTGCCTTTCCATATTTCTACTGATGCCTCTGCTACTGCAATAGGGGCCTCGTTGGGACAAAAAGAGCATACCATGACTTATGCTATCTATTTTATTAGTAAAAATCTGACACCTACAGAGTTGAACTATACAGTCACTGAAAAGGAGATGTTGGTGGTGGTTCATGCTGTAAACAAATTCCGTCATTACATAACTGGCTACGAAATTTTTGTCCATACAGATCATTCAACCCGACGATATTTAATGAATAAATCTATCACTAATGGTAGGATCACTAGATGGTTGTTGTTAATGCAGGAATTTAATATCACTGTTTTAGATCAGCCTGGACGAGAAAATCAAGTGGCAGATTTCCTGTCTCGCTTACACAATACTGGTGAGGTTGTTCCTGTTTTAGATAGTTTTCTTGATGAACGCCTGTTTGCAATTTCTGTTATCACTCCTTGGTATGCTGATATTTCCAACTACTTATCATCAGGCCAACTACCACCATCTATGTCATCTAAAAAAAAGAAAAAGATTATTAAACAAAGTGCTAGGCATATATGGGTTAATGGTGATCTCTTTTACACAGGATATGATCTAATTATAAGAAGATGTGTATGACATAATGGAGTCTTAGACATTTTAAAGGCATGTCATGATGAACTGTGTGGTGGCCATTTTGCAGATAAAAGAACAGCATACAAGATACTCAATTTGGGGTATTATTGGCCTTCTATTTTCAAAGATGCTAAGAGGTATGTTAGAAGTTGTGATACTTGTCAACGAATGGGATGGCCATTCCGGTCTGATGAAATGCCACTCCAACCACAAATCCTCATTGAACCATTTGAAAAGTGGGCCCTTGACTTCATTGGTCCAATTCATCCACCATCACAAGGGAAGAAGTACATTTTGGTATGTACAGACTACGTCACCAAGTGGGTAGAAGCCAAACCATTACCAAGAGCCACAAAACAGACCATGGTAAACTTTCTTTTTGAGGAGATATTTTTCAGACTTGGGGTGCCTAGAGAGATTGTAACTGATCAAGGTGCCCAGTTTACTTCCAAATTAGTGCAGGAGATAGCAGAGAAGTACAATATTAAGCACAGAAAATCTACCCCTTACCATCCACAGGCTAATGGCCAAGTGGAATCTACAAACAAGACTTTGGAAGGAATCATCACCAAAACTGTTCAGATGCATAGGAAGGATTGGTCAGCTAAGCTTACTGAAGCTTTATGGGCATACCGGATCACTTGGAAAAATAGTACTGGTTTTTCTCCTTATCAACTTGTTTATGGTAAGCAAGTCGTCCTACCTATAGAGTTTCAAATTCATACCTTCAAGTTAGCAGCAAATTTGGGTATGGATCTTTCTAAGGCACAGCAAGAAAGAATACTTCAATTGAATCAACTAGATGAGATGAGACAAGATGCCATAGAACACAATATCTTGATCCAACAGCAGAGAGCTCAATGGCATGACAAGTTTATTAAAAAGAAACAATTTCACATCGGTGACTGGGAACTATTGTTTGACTCAAAGTTCAAAGACTTCAAAGCCAAATTCACAACTCATTGTCTTGGTCCATATGAGATTACAGAGGTATATGACAATGGCCCAGTCCAACTTCAAACAATCGATGCTGAAGCACGCACATTTGTGGTCAATGGCCATCGACTCAAACTTTATACCAAGCCTATTAGCAAGGAATATTTCATAAAACAAATTTCACAGCAAAGGGAAATGGAAGTGCTGGATAGACACATTGGTGTCTCTCCTTCACCNGTCACTGGCACAATATAAACTTGAATTTTCCATGGAAAACTAGGTTCGCTTGGCCATTGAAAATTCATAAAAATATTCTTTTCAAATTTCATGCCTTTTAGATAGCTTTGTTTTCAATAAATCAAGTTTTTGTTTGACTTGAGGAAAAGTCAATAAATAGGCCTGTGAGGGGGATAAACATTTTTATGCTTTCTTGCCACCCTCCAAGTCTTTTTCATATGCAGAGGGACCTGATTTCCAATAGCACAGAGGGACCTGACTTCCAGCAAAGAAGAGGGAATCTGAGATGGAAGACATTTTTCATAAAGAAGACATCAGAAGGACAGATATGAACTAGAAATAAATGCAAACCAGTTACATCAGGCAGCAAGCTCATCATACAGGGATATCAAGCAAAGTCTATAAGAATTTTAGTTTTTGTGTTTTAAAAGTTGCATGATTCTTTGTTTCTAAGTGATGACATATTTACCAACCCTCGTAAGCTTGACTGCCTATTTTCATTATCCTCACAGTCTCTGCCAGCATTCCATTTACTTTCCATTATCCTACCCTAGGGGTCAAGATGGTGGTCAAAATCAAACCCAGAAGCAAAATTATAATGGCCAAAAACATATATTGCATTCTACAGGCAGGGTTTTCTTCTTAGCAGAAAGTCAGACAGGGTCTCATTCTCAGCAGAAAGTGAAATGTTTTAAGAAAAATAAAACAATAAAATGGAAAATATAATTTCAAATGTTTTTCTATATATACATTAGTGCATCATGCATTAAGTAAACATATAGAATTTAAGGAAAATCGATGGTCATGTGTATTTTCAAAAGGAAAAGGAGTCTACTTTAAGAGAAGAAATCCCTTTATTACAACTCGTTCATTAAACATTGGGGCATGCAAAAGAAATCAAAACGTGTTATGTGCAGATGAATTAAAACCTTACCTTTCATTTCTTTCCTGAATGAGTAATTAAATGAAAAGTGGCATGTTCATCTAATGATGAGAAGAAACGTGGTTATATGTTCCACGACATTATACAAATGTGCCTGCAATTTGTATTTTGAACTGGTGAAGTCGAGGATTATGATTTGGTCATTTCTTTTTGGACCAAATCCAACTCATTGTCTCTGCAAAAGCCTGATTGCTGTGGGTAATAGTTTGCAGTAAGAAGAAGCCATGGATTAAAGGAAGGACGCAGGAACCAATTGCTGTGGAAGTAATCGCGCAGGTAGAAGTGAAGGCAGTTACATTAGAAAGGAGGTAAAAGTTAAACCCTTTCTTTTCCAAATACTTTGCTAAGACCAGCAGTAATTCTACATTTTCAGAGTGTTTTTTTGGGATAAGAAAACAAATGCAGAGTTAAAAAATTGAAAGGTTGAAGTTTCCTGTTACATATCTCTTTCCTATTCAAGTCCAAAATGTCATCTAGACTAGAACCAGAAAAGTTCAACCCCACGGATATTCATGAGAATTGCATGGAGATTTTTGAAAAGAAACAGTGGGTAACTTTTTTTTGAAAAGTTTGATGGGCATAATAATCATGTTAGTCTAGCTTTTGCTGAAACATTTGATGGAGAAAGGGTTATAGTGGGAAACTTGAACTTCAGACTATCTGAAGACATCTTAGCATAAATTATTGGCCTGCCACAGCAAGGAGAAAGATTTTTCAAATCTAAGCAATTCAAGGAGAAGGCATGGATACCCTTTTTGTGTAGATCAAGAGCAGGGTCAGTAAACTGGAAAAAAGGAATACCAAGGAGCTGGCTGGTTCATCCCTGGGATGAAATAGTTTATGTTATCCAAAAATTCATTACTTGTGAAGGATGATTCAATATTGTTTATCTTTACCATATCAAGCTGTTGCAGCATTTAAAAGGTGAATGTGAGATTAATATGCTCTATTTCCTATTACAGAGTTTAACTAAGATGGCTAAAGCTGTCCAAAGGCGTGAAAAAGACAAAATGACAAGCCTTTTTCACTGTGGACTCATCAAAATCATCATCCAGTATGAGTTACAAAAGCAAAATTTGACATGGTCAGGATTTTTAATTCACAATCAGTTTGAAGAGCAGGAAGAATTGCTTGAAGAAGGTTTAAAAGAAGATGAATTGTTGATGATAACATACCTTGAGGCAACAAGCTCAAAACCACCAAAGGGGAAAAAGAAAAAGAAAGAGGTGTTGCTGATTACTGATGATGAAGACAACTCTGAGGCAGCAAGTTCAAAACAGCCTCAGAGAAGGATATGAACTAGGAGTGTGATGAGAGAAGAGAAACAATTTCAAAAACAAGAGCATATTTTCACCACTTACCAGAGAAAGCCAAGGAAGTATAAGCAAACTCAAAGTAAGTCAGACTTGGGGAGTCAAGAAGAAGATCCAGCAGATGAAATAGGGCAGGATATCCAAGACACTGATGAAGTGATCAAACAGACAAAAAGAATAAATCTCTTCTTGGATCAGCAAGAAAAAGAAAAGAAAAAGCCATCAAGATAGGAAATAATAAAGGATTCAGCTTCTGTTTTCTCAAAACAACAAACTGTGGAAGAAGAAAAGAAAGAAGATTCAGTAGAAAATAATGAAGAATTGGGGATGGACACCAATTCTGTATAGCTTCCAGTGAAAATGAAAAAGAAGAAAACTTCCAAGAATAATAAAGAGATTAAGAGGTTGAAACTTGAAATAAAGGAATTAGAGCTCAAGAATGAGAAGTTAAGAGAAGTCAACTGGAAGCTGAAGGTTCAAAGGACACGCATTTCCAAACATGCATACAGATGGTCCAAGCAAAAGAAGATTTATAAAACTAAATATGAGAGACTGAAAGTCCTTTATGCATCTCGGGCTTCAACAGATGCATCATCTCAGAAAGGAGATTAAAAGCAAGAGGGTCAGCAGCAAAATTTTTGTTTTTGATATAAACAAGGTCAAATATTTTTGGGCATGAGGACATGCAATAGAGTCCTCTTGGGGGAGATGTTGGGCACCATTTTGAGCCCTTTTTGTCACCTAAATATCTTCCATTTTCCTCCATAAAACTTTCATACTAATTTATAAAGCCTTAAATTCACCCACAAACTTTGGTTAAAATGTATAAATGTCATTGCTTTTTAACATATTGAATTTTGAGATTTTTAAAGCATTTAAACTAAGGTTTTTATTCAGGATTATAGGATGTGCTAACTTCCCATAATGTCTCCAAGGTTGAACACTTGTAGGCCAGCTAGGCGTGAACTGAAAGATGGAGAAAAGATCCTCAGTGTCCAAGGATGGATAAAATTCCAATGAATAGATGATGTGGCTCTCATAGGTGTCAAGTCAAAGTCAGTCAAAGACGACCACCTGTGCCACCACTCAGCACAAAAGCAGGGTAGTTCCGATTTTGTGGATCTGATGGAGGATCTCGAGGACTATGTTTCATTAATTAGTTTCCAGATTAATAGCATTTCTAGTTTCAAGAATTTGTATAAGTACTTCATAAAACAGAGGAGAAATCCATCACGATTTGGGTAGAAAACACATACTTTTCTGGACCGCGTTGTTCTTTTACTGTGTATGATCGATTTATTATGGTGAATACAATTAAAGTTTAAGCTCTATGATTCTCTATCTGTGTGTGTGAACAAGGAATTGGAGGGTCCCCATTGTCAAGTCTACACACATTTCAATTGCCAGTAAACGATTTGAATTGTTTCCACGATTTGGATTGTCGCCAGTGGTATGTCTCAGTTCCTGTAGGATTCGATTTCATTATTGTAGAATGAGTTAAATTGTTTTGAGTCAGTTTTATAAAATTTGTTATTTCATTAGATATATGTTGTAGAAATGATTCAGACTATTTCACATTACTGTGCATTGTTTATTCAACGATGGAGTTTTAAGAACAGTTACACATTACGATTACTTTCCTGTAAAGAGAATTAATGATTGATTGTTTATTCAACATTGAGATAATGGGCAGAGTTTTGTGATTCATTTTTCAGGGTTAAGTTTAATTTTTAATTGTTTTTATTATCTTAGAAGCTTTCACATATAAATTGCTGTGTAAATGAAATATCAGATGAAGCTGTTCCTGTAAGGGAATTTTTGTGTTTTCAAATCACAGTAACTTAATTTGTTAATAGGGTTATTTCATAGATAAACTAGATTTCCAGTTAGGTATAGCTTTGAGTCCTTATACTTGGATATGCCTCTAAGTATACCAACCCAGATTGACATAAATTCAAGGTTTGATATGCATTAGTGGATCGAAGCCCAACAAGGGTCACCTCATCTCAAGCCTCCTACTTCTCTGTATAGAGGTGAGGTTTTTCGTCTAAATCTTGTTTGAAAAAGAAGAATGCATTTTTGAAACCTTGGTCATTATTATTGTACTAACACCACTTAGTTTGGTTCATGTAACTACTGATGTGATGTCTTGGATTGCATAAACTGGACCCTCCAATAGTCACACAATAAGGCTCTGGTAGATTAATGGTTGCAATGGTTTCCCATTGGGTTCGTAGTACAAATGTAACACACCAAATAAATGTAAATTATTAGTTTGTGAATTTATTTTTTTAATATTTTGACAAGAAAGTCAAAATGGATGTAATGAATTATTTTAATTTAATAATTAAAAATACAGAGAAGAATCTGAACTAAAGTAGTTGTTGAAAGAGTGTTTGCTGGCCCACAAGGGGAAAAGATAAGTGGTGAAAGCTACATAGTGAGAACTTAAGTGATGCAAGAGGCATCTTCCCCAAAATCAGGTCAGTGACTCCTTATGGACTGCTAAAGAGCAGGAGGCTCATAAACGACCAAGACCTTGTTAAGAAATAGTTGTCATTGATGTCAAAGGTGTTCACGAATGAAAAATAGATAACCGGTGGATATGATGGCAGGGTAATATCAATGAAACACAAAGGATGCTGATATGACATTTCATAGATGATGATATGGCATAGACAAAACTGTTAGAAATGATCGCAGAGGATTCCACAAAGAAATTGGCCAGATCCACAAAGTCAAGGTGATATCCACATCAAATCCACAAAAGATGTAAGGAAGAGATGAGATCCGATGGTCAAGAAGCATTCCCACACAAGATCCAATGGTTGGGGGATAATATCTGCATTAGTTATAAAAATGAACAGTTAGGAAGCATTCCCACACAAGACCCGATGGTCAAGAAGCATTCCCACACAAGATCTGACGATTGAGGATTAGTTTTGCATAATATAGGCTGAAAGGTTGAATTTCAGCAAATATCCGACATCCAACGAATGAGAAGTGATCCACCAAAAAAGATCAACGGTTTAGAAAAAAAGCAAAAGGTGGAGAACAACGAAAATACCTCGAGAAATGTCACATTTTTTGTTACCCGAAGTCCAGAAGGAAGAAATCCATGAAAAGACCTTGGGAAATGTCACATTTCCACTACCTGAAGTTCAGAAGGTGAAAAGCGGGAGGCGAAGAAATGTGAAAAGACCTTGGGAAATGTCACATTTTCGCTACCCGAAGTCTAGAAGAAGGAAAGTGAAAGGTGAAGAACCACGAAAATACTTTTGGAAATGTCACATTCACACTACTCGAAGTCTAGAAAGTGGGAAGCAAAAAGTGGAAATATTGAAATGAATTTTGCAAAAAGTCACAGTTTCGATATCTGATTTACACCTTAGATCTATGGTCAGGAATAAGCCTGGAATGAGATCAATGGCTTGGGGTAATTTGGTAAATGAAGTGTGTTGAAAGTAATAACTGGAAGATTGAAGCTACAAATCGATTAACAAAAGCTTAGATAGCCCATAGAGAAGCCCACTGAGGACAAAAAGAAACCCATGAGCGTGAGTGAAAGAGAAGCCTAAAGATCTGAAGATAGAGTATCCCCGTTGATGGAGGAGAGGAAGTCCACAGGGATTGATTTGATGAATCCTGCAATCAGAGAAGAAGGGAGCTCACAGATCAAAAATGATCAAGAAGTTTTTAATTAACTATTTAATTAAAAATCGTTAATCACATATTGTTGAACAAGTGCATCCAGAAAATTGTGCAGAGAGGCGTCCACATAAAATATAAGGGTATTTATTGATAGAGTATTGAAGAAATCAATTGTCTCTATGATTGGAAAGAACAGAGTCCAAGAAGTGAACAACAAGCTGATAAAAATCAGTCTAGGGTGGCAGAGTGGTGCTAGGGTAGACTATAAGTCTTCACAAGGTGTTGTAGCAGGCATAAGCCCAGGGTGTTGTAGCAGGTATAATTGCAAGGTGTTGTAGCATCCTCGTGAGTTGTAGAAGGCAGAAACCCCAAGGTGTTGTTGCATCCTTGCTATAGTGGAATATAAAGCAATTTTGTACATTCATCTTATTAATGAGTTTGAATTGGTGGTTTTCTTTTTAATCTTTCCACATTAAAATTTTTGTTTTAACCTGTTTGATTCATTGTGTGTTTTGATTTTAAAAAAGAAAACACCGATTCACCCCCCCTCTTAGTATTGTGGGATAAACCAACAATTGGTGTCAGAGTAGGTTCCTTCATTATAGTTTAACCACTGGAAGGTAGATCCTATTTAAAAACCATTATGGATCAACAAGAAGGTTTAGCCACCAACAAACCTCCACTGTTTATAGAATAAAATTACACTTGCTAGAGTGTGAGAATGAGGTGCCATATGATGTCCCTTGGATGGAAGGTTTGGGATGAAACTATGAAGGAATAAAAAATAGATGACCAAGCACCTATAAACAGTATAGAACTAAGCCAATATGAAGGTAATTCCAAATCCCTTAATGTAATCCTATGTGGGTTGAAAAACTATGTATTTACAAAGGTTATGTGATGCAAGACTGGTACAGAAGCCAGGGATAAATTTAAAATGATCTATGAAGGACCATCTAAAGTCAAAGAATCCAAGCTTCAGACATAGAAAGGGAATTTTGAGAGCCTTAAAACGAGGGAATAAGAAAACATTGGGGAATACCTTTTAAGAGTAGACGAATTTGTCAATGCCATTAGAGGTCTTGGTGGAAAATTGAGAGAAAAAGAAGTTGTGAGCAAGGTACTAAGAATGTTGTCAATGAAGTATGATTCAAAAGTATCCACCCTAGAAGAAAGGGATGATCTTGACCAAGTAACAGTATATGAGCTACATGGAATCCTCACTGCATATGGGATTATGATAGGACTAAATGCATTAGAGGAAATTTGAGGTCTAAAATGGGCCTCCTAAGGAAAATAATAAAATAATAGTTATTAATTTTGGAGGAAGAATGAGAAAAACTACTTTTTTGTCCATATTTTCGACACACCTTCCTATGTTTTTACTCAAATTACAAGTGGGAGAGCTCGTTGGATGTGGAATTTAATTACGCATCCAACAAGTATCGACACTGCATACTTTTGACAGACCCCGCTACCCCAAAAAGAAGAAATACGTGGAAAAACGTGATGAGGTCACGTTTTTTTCAGGTATTTCTTGTTTTTTTGGGTAGCGGGGTCTGTCAAAGGTATGCAGTGTGGGTACTCATTGGATGTGTAATTAAATTCTGCATCCAACGAGCTCTCCCACTCGTAATTTGAGTAAAAACATAGGGAGGTATGTCGAAAATACGAAAAAAAAAGTAGTTTTCTTTTATGACAAATATGTCAATTCAACCATTATGGTTGACTGATTTTTTTGAAATTCTATTGGTTCATGAATTCCAACTCACAAAATTTATGGTTGGCACATTTTCTTATAAGGCCCATTTTAGACCCCAAATTTCCTCTAATGAATATTCGAAAAAGGAAGCAGTCTTAAGGCCTCATCCAAAAATCAAACAGAGAACCTAGATGATGAGGAAACTCTTTTTATTAAAACACTTGAGAAGGATACTAGAAAATATAAGGGAAAGTTTCCCTTGAAATGTTTTAACTATGGAAGAATTGGACATTTTGCTTCAAAATGTACTTACCCTAAAAAGGATGATAATGACGAGGGAGAAACCTCAAAATTCAGGAAGGGTAAATCAGGAAACGAGAAGAAGTCCTATGAGAAAAAGAAAATTGTGTACACCATGGAAGATAGTAAATATGGAGACAAAAGTGGATACGAGCAAACTGATATTCTGTTCATGGGTCTAGATAATCAAGCTTCAAATGATGAATTAGAGGAAGAAGGAGAAGTATATTTAAGAGTTGAACTTCTTAGCGCTCTTGAAGAACTTGATAAATGTAGGAAAAAGAACAAACAATCAATTCTTATCATTAGCAAGCTGGAAGCTCAACTTTTGGATGCCAAGAAAATTGAGGAAGATCTAAACCTCAAGCTCATAAGAAGAATGCAAGAATCTCAGAAACTTGAAGAAGAGATCATACAATTCAAGAAAAAAAGTTGATGAAGGATCTGTCAAATCAAAATTTGAAAATAGCTCAAGGATTCTATATGACATCTTGAATAGCCAAAGACCATCAAATGATAGATCTGGTTTGGGTTTTGTTAAAGAAAATAAACTAGAAAGTTTATCTTTCATTGATTAAGGAGGAAACAAGAAAATTTATGTTGAAGCACTAAAGAGTCTAGTAAGAAAGGAAGAAAGCAAGAAAACTACCCCAAAAATTCAAGATTAAAACAGAAATAATATGGTGCTTAAGAGATAGAATAAATATATGTAGATCTTTTCAGGTCACTATTACTCCTGTAATAACTTTGTTCATAAAGCCTTAGATTGCAAAGATAATAGGAAGTTTCCTTAATATAAAAACAAGTTATCAAGTAATAAACCAAAAGAAAATCATAACATTTTTACACTTCTTCAAAAATATGACATTGATTGTTACAAATGTAATAACCATGGACATATAGCAAGAGATTGTAAACTGATGACTCCCACAAAGAAAATTGATGCAATTAAGTCTCAAGACACAAAACAAAAGAAGTTTTGGAGCAAAAATGAAGAAGAGGAAAGATCCATGATTTATCTATGTGCAATATAAAATCAAAACCTATGGCACTTGGATGGTGGGTGCTCAAAACATGTGATTGGTGACCCAAACAAATTCATAACACTAAAATATAATAAGGGTTAAATCACTTTTGGAGACAACCTATCTTCCAAGATAATTGGCAAACGAACGCCTGTTGTTAATAATCCAATCAAAGAAAAAAATGTATTACTAGTATAAAATCTCAAGCCTAATCTCCTCAATGTAAGTCAAACATGTGATCAAGGTCACATATGTATATTTGACTAAGAAAAATGTGAAATTAAGAAAAAGGACTCAGAAAGAGTTGTTGGCATTGCTATAAGAAATTCAACCAACGTATACATCCTAGAAAATGAAAATCAATATTACTTGAGTATGTTTGATGAAAGATGGTTGTGTCACATAAGGATGGGTCACTTAAACATTGACAATATTGTCAAAATAAGGAAGAAGGAAGCTATAAGAGACCTTCCTAAGATTGTAAAACCTCAAAACACAGTGTAAACATTGTCAACATGGGAAACAAACTAGAGTAAGTTTTAAAATAAAGGATCATATGACCTCACATCTTTTGAATTAGTGCACACTGATCTATGTGGACCAACAAGAACTAAAATCCTACGAGGAGATTATTATTTCATGTTGCTCATTGATGATTACTCAAGGATGACTTGGGTTACCTTTCTCAAGGAAAAATCAGAAGCTTTAAAAAATTTCAAAATATTCAAGGCAATGGTTGAAAATGAGACACATATGAAAATCAAATTCCTTAGATCAAACAATGGGGGAGAGTTTAATTCTAATGAGTTCAATGAGTTTTGTGAGACATATAAAATAAATAGAAAATTGCCAGCTGTAAGGAATCCTCAGTAGAACGGTGTTGTTGAAAGGAAAAATAGAACAATCCAAGAAGCTGCCAGAACAATGCTTAATGAAGCAAAGTTATGAGATGCCTACTGGAGAGAAGCAATGTACACAACTGTCTATGTACTTAATAGAGGACAACTGAGAGGGAATAAGGACAAGACCGGTTATGAACTATCGTATAGAATACCAGCCTCAGTCAAATATTTCAAAGTATTTGGCAGTAAGTGTTATATTGAGAGGAATGAGGATGACCTTGGAAAATTTGATTCTAGGATTGATGAAGGAATACTTCTAGGATACTCATCCACCAAGAAGGAATATAGATGTTACAATAAAAGGTTACCAAAAGTTGTAGAAAGTGCTGATGTAAAAGTAGATGATATTAAACTAGGAAGTGAAAGAAGTCATGACAATACTGAAGACACATATAATGAAGAAAAGGAAGAATTGAAAGAGGATGAAAATACTCATGATGTAGAAGAAGAAATAAAAGGGGAAGATATGCAAGTAAGTAAAGAATACTCCCCAAGATTTGATACAAAACCTCCACCTAGAAGGATACATAAGAATCATCCAGAAACACAGATCATAGGTGAAAAAAATGTTGGAGTAAGTACAAGGAGACAACTAGCTTTTAATGAACAAGCCCTACTCTCAATAGTTGAACCCAAGAAATTTACAAAGGAAACAAAGAACAATGAATGGGTCAAATCCATGAATGAATAATTAGATCAGATTGAGAAAAACGAGACCTGGGAAATTGTCCCAAGACCTAAAGATAAAAAATTTATAGGAAGCAAATGGATTTTTAAGAACAAGTTCAACTAGGATGGTCAAGTAATAAGGAACAAGGATAGACTAGTATGCAAAGGGTATGCTCATGTAGAAGGGATTGACTTGAAGAAACCTATGCTCCTATGGACGAACTTGAAACAATATGGATGTTTCTAGCATTCGCATGTCATAAAAACTTTAAATTTTATCAAATGGATGTTTAGTCTGCATTTTTTAATGGTAAGATAGACGGAGAGGTTTATATTGAGAATCCTGAAGGGTTTTTACTATCATAAAACAAATACTATGTTTGCAAACTGAAGAAGGCACTCTATGGTCTCAAACAAGCCCCACGGGCATGGTTTCAAGGTTGGATGGCTACCTAAAACAACAAGGATTTAAAAGAGGTTCCACTGAAAGCAATCTTTACTTAAAAATCAAAGATCAAAATATGATCATTGCTGTTGTTTATGTAGATGACATCATTTTTGGAAGCAATTTAAAAATACTAAGTGTAGATTTTTCCTCTGAAATAAAGAAAGAATTCGAAATATCAATGTTGGGGGAACTAACATTTCTTTTGGGATTACAAGTCTATCAAACAGACAAAGGAATCTTCATATCTAAAACTAAGTACATCAAAGACATGCTAAAGAGATTTAAGATGGAAGACTCCAAACCTGTTAGTAAACCCATGATCACTGGCTTCAAATTGAGCAAAGACGATGAGTCCTTGGAAGTAGAACATACCATGTACAAATCCATGATAGGTAGCTTATTGTATGTAACAGCTACAAGAACAAATGTAATGCAAGATGTAGGATTGGTTGTTATATTTTAGTCAAACCCTAAAGAAACACATGTAACATCAGTAAAGAGAATTTTCAAATACTTGAAAGGGACAATGGAATATGGGTTATGGTATCCAAAAACTCAATATTTTGGTTTAAAATCATTTACTGATGCAGATTAGGCAGGGAGTGTGGATGATAGGAAGCGTACCAGTGGAGCATCATTCTTTTTAGGGAATTGTTTGGTCTCATGGTTAAGTAAAAGACAATCTTCCATTTCACTCTCCACAACAGAGGCCGAAGATATCGCTGCAGCATCACATTGCACCAAGATCATTTGGATGAAACGAACACTAGAAGACTTACTAGTGAAATATGAGCACCCACTAATCATAAATTGAGATAATACCAGTGCCATAAACATGTTGAAAAACCCCATCATGCACTAAAAAAGGAACCATATACCAATCAAGTATCACTTTCTAAGGGAACACGTATCTCATAAAGTTGTCAAATTAGAATATGTTGACACAAAAGCATAGGTTGCTGATATCTTTACCAAACCGTTACCCAAAGAATCTTCTGAGCATCTTATACAATAGATGGGTGTAATCTCATTACACTAGCTGTAAGAGAAAGAGGCATGATCTCAGGGGAAGACATGATGACACGAGGAGTTATCAAAAGGGAAAGATAGAAAATATTAAACAGGTTAATAGGTTATCCTTTGTCATTGTTGTCAAAGGGGGAGAATGTTTAGATGTTGCCATCAATGCCAAAGGGGGAGATTGTTAATAATATAGTTTTCATTGATGTCAAAGGTGTTCACAAATGACAAAGAGATAAAAAATGGATATGATGGCAGGGTAAGATCAGTGAAATACAAAGCATGATGATATGACATTTAACAGATGATGATATAGCATAGACAAAACTGTTAGAAACGATCATAGAGGATTCTGCAAAGAAATTGGGAAGATCCCCAAATTCATGGTGAGATCCACATTAGATCTGCATAAGATCGAAGGACGAGATGAGATCTGACAGTCAAGAAGCATTCCTGCACAAGATCCAATGGTTTGGGATAAGATCTGCATTACTTAAAAAAATGATCGTCCAAGAAGCATTCCTACCCAAGATCCAACAGTTGAGGATTAGTTCCGCATAAGATAGGCAGAAAGGTTGAATTTCAGCAAATATTCGAGATCCAACGACCGAGAAGTGATCTGCTAAAACAGATCAACATTTTAAACGGAAAGAGAAAGTCAAAGAACCACGAAAATACCTTGGGAAATGTCACATTTCCATAACTCGAAGTCTGGAAGGAAGAAAGAGGAAGTCAGAAAACCGTGAAAAGACCCTGGGAAATGTAACATTTCTGCTACCTGAAGTCCGGAAGGCAGAAAGAGGAAGGTGGAGAACTGTGAAAAGGCCTTGGGAAATTTCACATTTTTGCTACCCGAAGTCTAGATGGTGGAAATAGGAAGGCAAAAAACCACAAAAACACCTTGGGAAATGTCACATTTCCACTACCCAAAGTCCAGAAGGCGGAAAGAGGAAGGAGGAGAACCGTGAAAAGACTTTGGGAAATTTCACATTCCCACTACCTGAAGTATGGAAGGAAGGAAGCGAAAAGTGAAAATATTGAAATGAATTTTGGGAAAAGTCACAGTTCTGATATCTGATTTCCACCTAAGATCTATGGTCAGGAATAAGCCCGAAATGAGATCAACTACTCAGGATGATTTCGTAAATGAAGAGTGCTGAAATTCATGAATGGAATATTGAAGATATAAATTGATTAATAGAATCTTAGATAGCCCACAGAGAAACCCGCTAACGAGAAAAGAAAACCCACAGGCGTGAGTGAAAGAGAAGCTCGAAGATATGAAGATATAGTATCTCCGCTAATGTAAGAGAGGAATTCCACAGGGATTGGTTTGATGAATCCTTTGATCATAGAAGAAGGGAGCTCGCAAATAATAAATGATCAAGAATTTTTTAATTAATTATTTAATTAAAAATCATTAATCACATATTATTGAAGAGGTGCGTCTAGAGTGGCATCCGCAGAAAACATGAGGGTATTTATTAACATAGTATTGAATTAATTAATTGCCTTTATGATTGCAAGGTGTTGCTAGGGTAGATTTTAAGTCTGCACGACATGTTGTAGCATCCTTGTCTGTTATAGCAGGTGGAATCTTAGGGTGTTGTAGCATCCTTGTCTATTGTATCAGGAAGAATCCCAGGGTGTTGTATCATCCTTATCTGTGTTAGCAGGAAGAAACCCCTGGGTGTTGTTGCATCCTTTCTGTAGTGGAATATAAAGAAATTTTGTAGATTTATCTTATTAATGAGCTTGAATTGGTGGTTTTCTTTTTAAGGTTTCCACATTAAAATTTATGTTTTAAACTGTTTGATTCATTGTTTGTTTTGATTTTAAAAAATAAAATACAGATTCACCCCCCCCCCCCCCCCCCCCCTCTCAGTATTGTTGAATAAACCAATAGTCCTAGGAAAATTACTATATAATAATACGTCCATCTATAATTTGGAGACTAGAAATGGATAGGGAATTGATCTGGTAATGCAAGAGATGACATATTTATCATATTTTGTCCTTTTGGTTCAACAAATAGGCTTGGGGCTTCTTGAGCAAGTAAGACATGGATTCTCTAGGAGTTGGTTGGGAGGAATGTCAACTTCAGTTATGTTTTCCCAACAATGGCATCAATTTCCCTATTTCTATTTCTTATATGTTTAATCATTGTTAAAGTATATCTTGATCATATATATGAATCATAATTCCATTTTTACAGTAAATGATGTTATGCATATGTTCCTATTCTCTTCCTATTTCATGTTATGATTTATTGTAAATTGTTCTTTATTAGTAGAGGAATCAAAGACGTATTATCTTACTTTACTTAATCTCTGTTTGGGATTCCATACTAGAATTAGAGTGGATCTAATGTTATCCAAATTAGGATTCTAAACGAAGGTATTTTATAGATCGGATTAAATATTTTGAAATGCATTTGCATTGATATTTGTTTTTAAACTGTATTAACCTTATGAATTATTTCCTAATTAAAAAATTTGTTTCCATATTACCTATGTTTACAACTAGATTCCATTCACATAGTTAAAAAACAATAGTACAAAAGGAACTATTCATTAAACCATGAATCAAATGACCCAACAAGAATTTTGAAATATGTAGAAAGTAAACGAAAATGTTGCAACTGTCGCATATAATTCTATAGGGTATACAAAGTATAGCCAAAAGGATTTTTCATCCAAACCAAAACATCTAAATCAAAGATCTAGTTTAGAAATTATCGCAACAATAAAATGCATAAATGTCCAACACATATCCATTTACTAAGTTAAATAAAAAACAGCTACGTGACTGATGTCATATGGGTAACAATATCCATTGTAAACTAAATCAAGTTTAGACTTCTTATAAATAAATCAACAAAACAACTCACAGATCCATATCATAAATACGACAAGAAGATCTAGTTAAACTAAAGAGTAAATTTAATTCAGTCATTAAATTGAAAACACACAGTCTCTAATCATAGGTATCCAAAGCCCATGACATATGGCTCTTCCCTAATTACTTTTAAACCCAATTGAATTCAAAAAAGGTAATAACCATTTGATTTTCATCAAACAAGATCCAACTTTAAACATTACATGGTTATAATCCCATGAAAATGACATCCATAGTTTGAAATCAACGACATCCGAAAGGATGGTATGACAACGCAATGTAAAGAGAGGTTGTGAATTCATCTCTATAGCTAGTATAAACCCATAAAGGTCTTCAATAAAAAACATTTCAAACTTATATTCACAGTAGTGGTGAAAGCCTTATTCCTATGCGGTTCATGAACCCAGTGGAGAACCACTGTAGCTTATCTATTAAATTAAACCTTACCACTTGCATGTTGGAAGTCTGTTGATGCATACAAAGAAAAACCACGTCAAGGATTACATGCACATCAAAAAATCTAAGAAATGTTAGAATTATTGCTAACTATAGAATACTTTTGTTTAATTTAAACAGAGTAGGAGTGATTTTTCCTCACCTTTGTCAAAGAAGTAACAGGCCTGAGAGGAAGTGACCCTGTCACCACTCTAGCTAGCCAGCTTACAACATTCATTCCATAATTTATGAAGTTAAAATGATACAATTTGTAACCGATAACAAATTTGTTCTTAAGAAATGCATGTGAGGGTAAACAAACCCTTACCTAGCCAACAAAGCATGACTTGAAGCTTAAGACTATGTTCGTTTTGAATCTTCTCTAGACACTTTCACAATGAAGGAAAAGAGTTAAGAGTCTTTTTATGAAATTGATTTTAAGTAGTCAAAGAAATTATCAACCAATTTTTACCTTAAACGAATGTAGAGAGGTATAACGGTCGGCTCCTCCTAAACGCCCTTATTTCTCCTCTGCTTGCATACCAACATAGAAAGGCCAAGTTAATTATTGAATACGACATTAAGTTACAAATAAATTTAAACTGAGTGAAAGAAAACTAAGTACCCATTACCTTCTTAAAGACTTGGTAAGCTCAAAGCAGGTTTTGTTTACTTTGTCATCATGATGAATCAGATAGGATGAGGTCATAATGGCGGCCTTTCTCACTGATAGAAACCTTCAAGAAAAACTCACAAGCAATAGAAGAAGTTTCATTAACATACCACGTAAAGGGTTGGGAAAGAATGCATACAACCATGAATGACCGATATTGCTCCCTTCAAATATTTACAGAACAAAACTGATGCGAAAATAAAATCGAGTCAGAAAAAGTACAACCACATTAAAACCTTGGC